>OU898284.1:106162085-106466606 GCA_918026665.1 Diabrotica balteata
TGCAGCCGTATCGATCAAGTGGTAAAAAATTCAAACCATTGCACTACGTGTCTTCGCTCTAATATGGTAGCGACCCATCAATCCATCCATCAGATCAACTCCTCTCATAGATCTGTTGTATTCGCGAATGATCTGCGGACAGTTGACTTCGATGTATTTCTTTTTCTTTCGATCATATCGTGGTACTCTTGCAATTATGTTGATTTGGATTTGCTCTCAAAAACGGCTCAAAGCCACCGTAAGTCGTTGCCAGCCGCACGTTCTTAGTATCCCTCCATGAAATTGTACTGAAATCAACACCGTACGTAGATTCAACATATTCAACGGAATATATATCCTCTTTCTTCATCTGTGATATCCCTATCCAATGGAAGTTTACAGTTTGGTATTCTATCTGTCCGTATTGTACCAAGGCTACAGATTCCTCTTGCACGTAAATAAAATAACAAAGGTAAAGACTTATAGACATTGTCGAAGTAAAGGATGTGATGAGAAAAGCTGTGTATGGTCTGTGACAAACGTACAACAACGTTTGATATGTTTCCACGATCGGGAGCATTCATTTCATTGGCCACCAAATCAATAATCTCTTGTGAAGAAATAATTCAAGAGTTTTATTGGTGTTTTTAGTTCTTTTATTGCCGATGGCAACCGTGCATCTCCTTGGAAAGCTACTTCGTTTACATTTAAGCGCGTTGATCGCTTACGCCACGTTACCTTGGTAAATTATTCCGAATAATAACACTATTGCTAAAGTATGAATATATAATTATTACCTCTCCCAGTAAAACCACCAATAGAAGTCGTGATCAAAGGACCAGAATCTTCCATTATAGGTAATGGCGAACGGGGTCGTTTCGTTAGCTTAAAACTTGCAGCATGTGTGGCATCGGTGGCTGAAGTAGATGGAATTGCTTTCATAGATGTAGACGACCCAGCCTCCTCCTTTTCTAAAGATTCGACACATTCGTCAGCTTAGATTTGCACCGCCGTTGCCATTGTTGATGAAGCAGCAGGTGCTTCTATGTCACAGATATTTAGCGACATGTTCACATTTTGAATAAAGTAGTCGCTTGTTTCATTTGCTTGCATTTTACGGATACACTCTGTAATCATTTGGAGCGATCTCATTCGGCTCGTAATCTGTGTCGATGTCTGGATCATCACTGCTATAATCAGCATCCGACGAATCCGTTTCAACAGCCTCTATACATTCTTGGATTTTATTTTCGGTCATTACCGACAAATTAAACTTTTTCTTTCTCCAGTTGTTATTGCCTGCCATTTCCAGAAGCAAAATATACAAATAAGTGCTAAAACGTTGGGAAACAATAGCACAACAATACAACACAACAAAGTGAGACGAAACTTCACATAAACCGACAAAAGGTCCCTCAGGAACCCTTTTTATTTTCGCTTCTATAAAGCACACTCAGAATACTTGTTTTGTAATAATTACAATATATAGTGAAACTTGAAGCTCTAAACCACTCATAAAAAAATGTTTTCACTAAATTCAGATTATTTGCAGTATCATTTACTTGAGAGAGATAATTGTTCTGCGTTTACCTCGACCTGTTGCACAAAACTGAGACAAAAATGTAACGATAAGGTTTAATGAATTTAGAATGCATTTGAAACGTCTCGTAGACGAACTAGTGCGTGAGATTCTAAACAGTTTGCGGCTACCTGATTTTTCCTGCGGCTTAAATAAATAATAAGCAAAGGGGCCCACAGAGACCTCGTACCAGTTAGAGGGTTAAAAAACGTAGTGTTTAGAATGGATCTTTATGAATATGAAAATTAACCTGATCTAATTTCGGTGTTGGAACAAATTTTATATAAAAGTTTAGTGAGAACAAAATATATTTTCAAGAAAGTGCATGATTTATATCACGGAATCATTGTTTAAATAATTAAAAATGGGTCATTTTTGATGACATTACTGTATTTGTGTAATGACATGGGTCATTACACAATTTACCTGTAAATAATAACTGCAGCGGTAATTCATGTTTTATGATGGTTTTCACGATTTTTTCTGCAAAGTTGAAGGGAAAAGCTTTCATTTAAGACTTGCTAAATTAAATTTAACCCATACTTTATTTAAATAATTAAAAAGCTTGAAAAACAAATTAGGAAAAAATATTATTTGCATAATAAATAAGCACAATAAATATGTTATTTTTTAGGAAAAGTTTAGGTATATTGCCAATATAAAGCAAAAAAAAATTGTTTGAAAAATATTCAATAGTTTATCAGATCTTTAATTTGTTTATTAATTATTACTATTTTTTCGATTGCAAAAACGAGGTTGTTGATAGCGATAGAGTATATATACACACTTTTATAAGGTCTCATTTTTGTTTGATTTTATGTATATTTTCGATAAATGCAATGAGAAATAAAAATTTCAATTAAACTCTCCTTGAAAATTCTTCCAATTTGTTTATAACTTGTTTTTTTTAATAACGTCGAGGGAATTAAAAATTTTGATAATTAAGTACTTACAAACATTACTTTTTTTATTTACTTTAAAATCTATATATTTTTCCCGCTGAGCTAGTTTTTCTGTATTTTTCATTCAAAATGTAATGTGTTAATCTTCTGTAATGAACTGTTTCGCCTGTCTTTGTCCTGGTGAATTCCTCCACTATTCCAGATATTTGTGATCTACCCACTTCCTTGTAGCCGTTCTTGTTACTGACTTTGCAACGATGCAGAAGCGTTCCGGTCCAATGAATAACATTGATGAGCCTTGTTTGGCCATTTCATCTGCTTTTTCATTGCCCTTATGACCCTCGTGCCCCGGTACCCAGGCTACCGTAACCTTGCTACGGTCTCCTAGTTTATTTAGGGCACACACATAATCCCATACTAGCTTAGAATTGACCTCTACAGAATTGAGTACCTTTAAGCGCTGCCTGACTATCTGTGAAGATGGCAACTGAACAGAACATTCTTTCCTGTCTTTTTATTTCTTCCACGCGGTGATGGATTGCCGTTATTTCCACCTGGAAAACTGTCACATCCTTAGATAGACTTACCGGGAAATGTATCCGTTGATTTGTCCCTACTATGCCTGCTCCCACACTCTCCGACGTTTTTGAGCCATCCGTTTACCAGGTAGCAGCAATTTGTAAGGGTACGGCTTTATTCCAGTCTTCCCTGCCTGGTATCTTAATTGTGAACTTATTGTTAAAGCCATATCTCGTAGCTGTTGCATCGAAGGTTGCCCCATCACAATATCGGCTTTTAGCACCTCGATTAGCTTTCTGTTGTCAGCACCATGTGTCGCTGACTATGGATTAATCTGTGCATCACTGATCTGGCTTCGCCCTGTATAAAGATATGAAGTGGTGGTAGATTCAGCAGGACTTCTAACGATGCAGCAGGAGTTGTTTTTATGGCCTCCGTAATACACAGGCATGCTAGCCTTTGTGTATTACTTAGCAGCCTTATTGTTCCCACTTGCTGCGTCTTTGTACACCTCACCGAGTCATAGGTTATCATGGGTGTAATATCCCTTGTGTATAACCATAGAGTCATTTTGGGGTTAAGTATCCAATTTTTACCGCACATTCTTCTACATCTGCCCAGGGAGATAGTAGTTTTCTGTGTGGTTTTCAGAATGTGAGTATTCTATGTAAGCCTATGATCAAAATACACCCGAAGGTATTTTGTTTCTTTGGCAAATGAAATCTCTGTTCCTCCCAGTACCGGTGGTTTTAGGCCTAGTAGTGCTGTTTTATTGGTGAAGTTGGCGATTTGTGTTTTCTGAGCATTGACTATCAGTCTCTTGTTTACACCAGTCATCAACTGTATTTAGGTTTGCTTGCATTCTCTCAGACACCACCTGAGCAAACCTGTCCTGACAACGATTGCTATATCGTCAGCATCTACCAAGGCTGTCCAAAATAGAGGGGACAGAACTCCTCCTCTCTCTTTGTCTTCTATTGACTTTGAGATAAGCCTATTTAGATCATCCAACGCAGAGTTCGTCGATTACGTTTGATATGCATATTGACGATTGCTTAGAGGATTATCTTTTAGCACTTCATCTCTGATGTACCTATCAAGAAGCCTTTCCAGCGTTTTTAATAGTAAAGAAGATAGGCTTATCGGTCTATATGACTTTGGTGTTAGGTCTGATACTTTACCTACCTTAGGCAAGTATATGACTTTAACCTTTTGACCCCCCAATGCTAAACTGGCTTTGAGGAGCTTGCATAGGTATGATATCAATACCTTGGATATATGCCAACTGTCCCTGGAGACTTATATGGCCGAAGCTTATTTATAGCCCATCTAATTCTGTTTGGTCTTGTGATGGCTATTTCCCAATCTGTAGACCTTGGCCTAGTGAGTCTTTGGTCTATGTAGGTTTGCCTATCTGCATCATCCAGAATTGTTGAGCCCGGAAAGTGCGTGTTTATCAGTTCTCTAAGACTTTCCTTTTTGGTGTCCGTAAATTTGCCATTAGCTTTCTTAAGGAAACCTACTTCTTTTGTTCTAGCTCCATTCTTTGCCAGTGGTCGATGGATTCGAGAACATGCCGGGATATCTGTGATCTCCTCGTAAAACTCTCTCAAATTCCTTTTAGCTTTGCGAATTTCTTTATTGTATAGCATTAGCTTATACCTGTGGGCATCACAATCTTGGTTACTTTTGGCTTTATTAAATAGGCTTCGGACTTCCGACCTTATCTTTTTTAAGCCGTTGTTCCACCAGACTGTATTACTGCCCGTACTTTTCCTTGTTTTTTCTGGACAGTTTTCCTAGTAAGCCGCCTTAATAGTAACTTATATGTAGTATACTCTACTATTAAAATGTCAATGAACTATCAAAATTTGGACGTGTACATAAAAACAATTTATCGCTCAGCAGTAATTGATGCCTTATAAAACCACGTGTTTGATGTTTTAATGTTATCTATATTTATAAAACAATAAGTATTTTTAATTTTATAAATTGAAGAAAATAAGATATGATGCCAATTCTTTTATTTTGCAATGTAAATAAAGATAATTAAAATATTTTTGAAAATATTAGCAAAACATTCAGAACAAAGAATGTTACATTTGCGGAAATAATTAGGTTAAAACGGTTAACCTCATTTGTAGTCTCCATAAAACATCTGCTGTTAAAAATGGCACGACCATTTGGCAAATTGTATTCATTTTATCTTTATTCAGATCTGATATTAAATATTGAAGAGCTTTTGATATTTAACGTTCTTTATTCCTGTTTATACGTATGTTGGATAATACTTTTGTATAATCTCAAGTAAGTTTTTTGTAATTTAATTTAATGTGGATTTTGGGAGTTAAAAAGTGTCGAACGTGTCATATTTTACGCTTATCGACACTTTTTGATGCTGTTTGACCTCGAAAAAGAAGAAGAAACAGCTGATTCGTTCTATCCTATCAAGTGACAGCTTGTGTTTACGTACGTTACACCGTTTAGGTACTAATCTTAAGGCGCTCTTGGCGTGACGTTATCCTTAATGTTTCTACAGTATTGGACTCCCTGATCTCTCCGTTTTTCAGCGAAACCTCATACATCTTCATACAATCAACCATTCAAGTGTGACCTTGAAATGAGTAAAATTACGATAATTAATCTTACCGTTTTTTTACTGGGTCACCCTCACATCACCCTTTTCTTAGATGTTCCTCTGCTCTGCATCCATCCATTTCTTTTTTGGTTACCCTTTTTTTCCTTATGTAATAATCTTAAGTCATTTCTTTTCTTTTGCATCCATAAAACGTATCCTACGCACCTCACTCTGTGTGCTCTAATTTTCTGTATAAGTTCGGGCTATCCATAAATCTCCATTAACTCCCAGTCAGATCATCTTCTCTATTCTCCTTTTACTGCTTTTATACCTGCGAAGATTCTCTGTTGGATTTTTCTCATTCAAACCTAGATTTTTTTTCTGATTTATGATCCATGTTTCACCGGCGTATCACGTACAAAAATCAATAAATTTATCACTTTCATCGACCGGTCACTATGGAGTTTCCATAATTAGAAACTAATCTTCAAATCCTATAGCATGAAATTTTAGTTTTGAGTTTTGGAAACAAATGTGAGACATTTGATATATGCTTAAAAAACACTGAACATTTACTTTACTTTTACATTACAAACTATCTAAAACATTTAAAACTGTCCTTTTTTAATTGCACTAGTACGTGTTTCAAAAGTACTTAACTTCTGCTATAAATTACATCCAGAACCAACTTCTTGGAGGCATTTCCCGTAACCTGCGATCGTTTGTAATGTAAAAGTTTAAATTCTGCATGTTTAGTCATATTTCAAATGCCTCTATTTGTTGCCAAACATCAAAATCGAATTTTCATGTTTTCATTTTCAAGTTTATTTATCGAACAGCTTTATAAAACCTGACTTCAATTGCGAAAAAATACAAAAATTGCATACGAAAGCTACACTCTTCACCTTTAAAACGCATTTTGATTTTTGTCGATAGGACACTCCGATCAAAAGATATCGGTCTTTTACTGTCGAGTTGATACAAATTTTATTTAACATTGATTTCGCGCGCGGAATTGACATTCAAAATCGCCGGTCGCTTCAAGCGTTGTTTCTGAGAGAACGGTTCATTCTACATAATAATTTAATAATAAGTGTTTGTTTGACTAAAATCTAATTCCCCCCCTTCTCCCCGTCCTAAACCCTCCCCCCCTCTATCGTCTATCCTGGTATTCCCCTGTACTTTACATAACTTTTTTCTAATAATTTTTGTATCACGTTATATGCGTATTCTAGTAAAACGATTCATCTATAATTTTTGTCTTCTTTTTCATCTAAAATAAATTTTATCTTCTTTTCTACAAATTACATATTATATCATTTTGCTCTAGTAATTTCTAAGTTCTGCCAGACTACTAAACCCAGTCCAGCTATTATTTCTTAACCGTTTTCAATATTGCTGCTGACACTCGGCTTATTTTTTAGTTTCTTTTATTTCTTCTACTGTCGGATTTTGTATTTGTTTCTCGTTTAATAAATCTTCTAAATTAATATTATACCCACTTGGTTAGTTTATTGATTATATCTCCCAAAAGTAATTCTTCCTTATTTCTAAAAAAAATTTATATAATGCCTCTATTATTTGTCCATGTTTCTCTAGATTCATCGATAATTATTTGCCTTAGCTCTGCAACATTTCCTGGTTTAGTTTTATAAATTCTACTTTCTTAAGGATCCCCTGTAAAGATAATCTTTAGAATTCAAATCGGGTAAACGAATTGTCCGTCCAGTTTTTTTAAAGCGCTTTACAATTTTTTGTAATGTCGCCTTATAGATAGGAGAATAGTTTGGGAAAGTATCGGTGAACAGGTTGGCTTTTTTCATTAAAAACCATCTTTACTGTAGAGCTTTTAAAAACACATAAAACAACTTTCAACTTTAGTTATTAATATAATTTATTTTACAAAACTTTTTAATAAACGTCAAGGTATTGTTGCTTCTACGAATTAATGTCAAAATCACAGAATTTTATATTTACTGAATTACTTCAAAACTATTTGGCACTGAGAAGTTTTATTTATTTAAGAACTTCATGACTAGATAAAATATCAAGTGTCGCATATGGTTGAACTCGTATTGTAGTGAGGATTTCAATAATCATACAATATACAGAGTGTTGTATTTAAAAAACCAAAGTGACTAATTATATTAACAAAATGGTAAATCAGGCAACATTGCAAGCATCAAATTTGAAATCTTCATATCCAGACCATCCATTTAAGAGATAATTAGGCATTTCCAAACTTTCGGTTCACTCTATATATAGATTGTACATTTATTTGAAAATTTTTTCATTATGATATCCGGTTTGGAAATCGAAACAAAACATTCAGTGGAGATATGAAAAAAATCGACGTATTTTTGTTTTTTTTTTCGCAAAAAATGTGACTTACAGATATTCGATTTGTTTCTTTTCTGTTGCACCCTGTATAATTTTATTTCTAGTCCTAAAATATCGTTTGATAATTGCTATGCAATGTATGTGTCTAATTTGAAAACATACGGGCAAACTATTTTATGTGTGTCATGAATTGCGTGAATTTTTTGTGATTTATACAATTTTGTACATTTGGGTGGTTGGCATGTTTATGCATGGGTACTAAAAGGATATATTAATGAAGGAAAGTATTTAAGTGTATACATTTCAAATTATTTTAACTAAATACGTTAACAAATATGAATAATTATATTTTAAAATCTGTATTTAGATAGTTATAGTTAATAATGCAGAACTAGTAGGTTTTTTCATTTTTCTAGGAGCAATACAGATGTTTTTAATATTGTCCATTTGTTTAATGTTGTCTGTTGACAACAGGTTATAGGTAATATTTGTTTTTATTTGTCATCCAGAAGTTTTTATGGAATCGAAAAGTTAACGAGAACATTTCTCCATTCTATTTTATTTAAGAGAGGTTCTTCAATCCATATGTTCTTCACTTGATCCGAAATGATTCCCAGTTGTAAATCTTTAAGCTTTGAAAAAATAAAGTTCAGAAGAAACTAAACCTGTCAAATGAGAATTTATATTTTCAATCGCTCAATTTTTCTACTGACTAATCAAAAACATCTGTATATATTGTTGAATCAGTAAAATTTTCTTTTCTTTTTTACGAAACAGATCGTTGCTCTATCATTTATTCATCTAGCTGACCAACATTAAAAAATCCATTGCAATCTCTAAAAACATTACCTATAACCTTTTTGTAACAATAAAACACTGAAAACTTTGTTTTTAAACTTCCACAAAATTTATTTTTACTATTATCACTACAGCTGTTTCGACTGATTGCCTTTCTCAAGTGATCTATTTTTGGCATACGTTTACAATTTATAGTCTCTAATGAAATAGGTTGAGGAGGGGAGAACTGTTAGTCTCAAGTTGGTCATTCAGAATTATAGTTTTAATTTGTTGATTTCCATAGATTCTAACAAAGATAGCTTAAGGCCTTTATTTTAAATGTGAAGAATTTTAAATTTGTCATTAAAAGAATGATTATGATCTAGAAGGTGCAGTGTGTATGTCGAATCTGTTTTTCTATTATTGAAAGCCCTTTTATGTTCTGCTATTCGTTTATCAAAGTTTCTACCAGTTTGACCGATGTAAGTTTTTGGGCAGTACATACAATTTATTATTCCCGTTTTATTTCATAATCTCCTTTGGGTATTCTGTAAATTGATGTCTGTTTCAGTATATCTCTGCATAACATTATTTTGATATTAAATTTACAGATTGCTTAAGATATTATCATAATTCTTTCTATTTGAAGATATTTTGAAATTCTTGACACAGAAGAGTTAATGGTATTCAGCTGCAGTGGAAATTAAAGCTCCATGGTGATGTTTAAATCATTAAAAGATCAGCTACCTTTCATCGCGTCTAAAAACCTATTGATCTAGCTTTTTATCATCAAATTAGTTAATACCTTCACTTACTTATTCCTTCATTAATATTATAGTACTTTCTGTACTCCAAACGAGGTTATTAACGAATAATACTTTTTAGGGCCACTCTACCTGTACAAGACCCAGACAATACGGTGAAATGTGACATCCACGCCGTATCACCAACGAATCATTCTAAAGAACAGCCTTTCAACGGTTCGCCTAGAAGACATTCCTCAGTGGACGAGATCTTTGGTTTAGTAACGTCCATGAACTTGACCGGTCAGAGGCAGAGATCTTTGAGCGACAGCAGCAGAACCGGAAGGACTAACCGAGATAGTAGTAGGGAAGTAAATGGTGAGTAGTACTAAATCGATCAATAATAGAGTGATTTGTAGATTACAAAGGGGGTTATTTGGCCTTGTAACACTTTTTTGCCACTCTGTATGTCATAAAAATTTCATAAGGTTTTGATAAACATTTCGAATTGCTTCTTGAAATTTTCTAACTAAATATAAGCACAATTAAATTGTTTATTTGCATTGGCAAATGCCACCAAACAAATCCAATTGCTGTTTTTTGTTCTCTCACGATTCCTGTTATATGAATTAAACGACCAAATAGCCTGCTTAAGATCCAACGTCGAAGAAGATTGTGTAGGAAATTTTTTTTTATCAGCGATAGGCACAAGGGGAGAGTGCCTTTGGACGGTAGCATCGGATCGAAAAACATTCCTTTTTTACTTTCCATTTGCAGTTCAGTTTATTTGCAGTAAATTCCAAAGCCAGAACATTCCCTTGAATTCATTTTTAAGTTGCCCAAAATATTACCCAAGTTCTGGGCCTCCTTTCGATCAATACAGATTTATTGTAAATTACACACTAATACACTTAATTTTTAATTAATGATTTTATGTCTAGTTCTGTCATCATATATTTCAGGAACGGAGGAGGATCCTAACCATGAAGGTGAATCCAGCGATATGGTAACTTGTCCACCTGTACCACCTAGAAAACATCGTAGGAGGCATACACCTCCTAGACCGCCTAGCAATGGCCTACCACCAACGCCCAAGGTCCATATGGGCGCGTGCTTTTCCAAGGTAAGACAAAAAAACACTACAAAATAATCAAAAACTCTATTTATAATTAAAGAACTACTAGTCGTCACAACTAAATGTTCAATAAAACAAAAATTTATTTAAAATCATTTAAACAAAGTAAATTATTGAAATAAAGGAAAATATGTTGGTAATTAATTACTATTTAACTGGGAATAAGCCACAATTAAAGATAAAAAATACGTTTATTGACGTTTCAATTTCCACTTCGGAAATCGTTCTCAAAATACAAACAGTAAATTAAACAAATTTTGTTTTTTGTTACATAGTGAAAAATTCTTCTAATAATTTAATTTTATCTGACTCATTTATATTGACAATTCAGACATACATTATGCATTTTAAAGTAGACGACTTTAAAATGATATTGCCAATATTGTTGAATTGCGCTCCTGGGACGACTTTACTTATAAGATAGTTCATTTGATTACATGAAATCAACTTTAACTTGAGAATATCCGTCAGAAAAAATCATAGCATGTAATTCGTCTTTAAAAAGACAAACACATGACATGATGACAGTAAAATTCTCCTCTTAGTGATTCCATAGTAAATTATGACGGAAAACCCAGGAAAAAACCTCATAATACTATCCCGACATGGTAAGTATTTGTTCGTGTATTTAGTTTACCTTCAATAAACACCAAAATTATGATTTTATATGTTTCGTTATTTAAAAAACATAAATGATGTATCCTCTATATGTTACTGACTTACTAATACTGGTATTTTCTTATTAATAACTTCCTCTTTCAATATTGGTACCCAGATCCTACTACATTCTGCCGAGGAATTTGCGACACAATTGGCCTCATGTAGCATAATTAGAGCAGCTTCTTTGATTTTTCTTTTTTTAGCATCCGTTTCTTTTAGGACTACATTTGAATTATTCCATTGAACCCTATGTTCATTATCCCATGCGTGTTTACATATTTGAGATCTATCAAATTCTCTATTTTTAATATAAGATTGATGTTCACTTATTCTAACATTTAATGACCTTGATGTTTCACCTAAATAAAACTGATCGCATTCACAAGGTATTTTATAAATGCAATTCTTTGTCCTTTCTTGTTCATTGTTAGGTTTGGTTTTGGACAAAATAGATCTCAACGTGTTTGTTGTTTTGAATGTTGTTGAAATGTTGAATTTATTTCCTATCCTTTTAAGTTTTTCTGATAATCCTTTTATGTACGGTATTGTTATTTTCCTCGTATTATTCCTTGTGTATGCTGTAGGATCTCGTTCTAAGTTGTTCTGTTCTATTCGATCGATTGTTGAAAACTCCTTATTTATAAACGATAAAGGATAATCATTTTTTTATAAAACAGATGTTAACAAAAATGTTTTTCCTCCAAGAACGAATTTTCGTTAGAACAAGTAATTTTGGCTCTATCGTATAAGGATTTAATTATTCTCTTTTTTACATTAATATTGTGATTTGATTTGAAATTTAAATATCTATTGGTGTGTGTTGGCTTTCTATACACCTGAGTCTTATATCCAGTATCGTTCTTAGAAATTAAAACATTCAGGAAAGGTAGCGTATTATATTCCTTTTCCATGGTAAATGTTATTGTCTCTTCTTTATCCTTTATATCATTTAGGAATGTGTCCAACATCTCTGATCCATGAGGCCATATTGAGAATACATCATCTACATACCTCCACCATACTGTCGGTTTTAAATTTTGTTTAGAAATGATATTTGTTTCAAAATCTTCCATAAATATATCGGCTAAGAATGGAGATAAACTAGAGCCTATTGCTAGACCAAAATTTTGTTTATAGAATTCATTATTTAGTTGAAAATATGTATTATCAGTACATAATGTTAATAACTCCATTATAGCCGATCTGTTTAGTCTTGTTCTAGTTGCCAGTGAATCATCACTCTCTAATTTTGTCTTGACTATACTTAAAGTCTTAATTAATGGCACATTCGTAAGTAAACTATTTATGTCAAAACTTACCAAAGTATTATTTGAATTAAATTCAATATTTGATAATTTATTTAAAAAATGTTGTGTATTTTTTATGAATGTGTCATTTTTATTTGTAAATGGTTTTAAAATATTTAATAAAAATTTTGATAGTTCACTACAAGGAGAATGGTACTACAAATGGGTCTAAGTGGTATATTCGTTTTATGAATTTTCGGTACTCCATAAAAATGAGGAGTCTTACTGTAATGAGGTGTAATTAATCCTCTCTCATAACTTGTTAAAAAATCTTTAAACTTGAATAAAGTTCTATATATTTTGTTTTCCAAAGGCTTTGTTGGATCTTTTGTTAAAATAAAGTACCGATGTACCGAGGTACCATGTACCGTATGAACATGGGAAATAAATCATCTTATCTTATTTTATAAAATTTTTGAAAATATAATGGTTAATGATATAGAAAAGTAGAAAAAATTGTACAAATCCAGTAAAAACCCTCGAATAACCGAGTCTATAAAATGGGAACAAACCCCCTAAAAAAAACCAGTGTTTCGAGTTTTTGAAGATGACACGCCTTAAATAAAAAAAAATAGACTCACGGCTATCTCAAAAAAGTTTTTCCCGAGAAAAAAATTCAACCCACCGAAAAAAAAAAAAGGGAAAATGAATAAATTACGTTTTGCTGTGTAGGGGGAAGGGGGTGGCGGGCTAAAATTGTCTTGAGTCCTATTATATATATATATATATATATATATATATATATATATATATATATATATATATATATAATATATATATATATATATATATATATATATAACACAAAATAACTTTGTATTATTGTAAAGAGAATGTGAAGCGGATTTGAAATTTAAAATAAAATACAGGGTGTTTTATTAAAAAAATCTGCCTCTTCTTTTTGTAAATATCTTTTGGTTGTTTCTAAAGTCACTAAAGTTCTTCACCTTATATATGAGATTCGTACAATTCCTTTCCTGTCCCCTAAAGTGAATAAATGACTACTTATAATAGAGACCGACAGCAATATATTTTGTTTGCTTACAGGTATTTAACGGTTGCCCGTTGAGGATTCACTGTACGGTATCTTGGATCAATCCCGAAACTAGAGATCAACATATCCTCATTGGCGCCGAAGAGGGTATTTATAATCTCAATTTAAACGAATTGCACGAAACGTGTATTGACCAGTTATATAATAGGAGAACAGTTTGGATGTATGTGATAAAGGATGTCCTTATGACGCTATCAGGTAAGAAAAAACAAAATTGATTCACTTTTTGATAGCTGTCAATATAAACCATTAAAACTTTTACTGCTCAGGATGTTTCTATCCGAAGATTGTGATTGTAGAAAGAACGTATTAAATGAAAAAATGATTTTAAATATTTCAATTGTATTAAATTAGACAGGGAAAGAGTTGCTGAAAAATGATCTTTCTGGCCAGAATGTGGTATTAGGGCACCACTTTTAAGAAAAATATTTTCTTGAATGATTCTAGGACTTCTAAAAGGAGGTTTGCTAGCCACAACCGCTCATACTGGCCAGAAAGGTTTGAGAATTGTTAGGAATAACATTTGCTTAATACACATGGTTATATTTAATTACTAAAAGACAGCTTTACTTGTTTTTAGGAAAAACTCCCCAACTTTATAGGCACGATCTTCTAGCTCTTCAAAATAAACAATCCCACAGGTTTAGTTTGCACATGAATCGGATACCAGAGCGCCTTGTGCCGAGGAAATTCGCTCTGACTACGAGAGTACCTGACACCCGAGGTACGCTCAAATGTTGCGTCGCACGCAACCCCTACAACGGATATAAGTACCTATGCGGAGCGACAGCAAACGACATATATCTGATGCAGTGGTATGATCCTCTAAACAAATTTATGTTATTAAAGGTAAGAGATATAAAACTTTTTTATTCTATATTTTTCATAATTTAAGACTTTGAATGAAGTAATTAAAGAAGTAGTTCGTTGACAGTTTGAGAGCGAAATTAACTTATCAATATTTTTCACCAGACATGGGCAAAGTATGGCGCGTGAGCTAAGTGAGGTCCTTCGAGATAGTTAACCCGGTCAGCGACGTGATTTTGAGTAACTTAAAATAAATTACACATAGCACAAAACTTATTTTCTGTTTAGCCAGAATAGAACAATGGTTTCCTTCCCATCGTATTCCAAGTACCTTCGTATTGTAACGAGTCCGTTACTTAAATAACCACTTACCTTTTTGTCACTGGAATCTTTTAATTTAATTATAAATTAAATTCATCTTTGAAATATTCTTAAACCAAAAATTTAAATAACTCCAGTAAATTTTATTTTCGAAAGTTGGCATTAAATCCCGCCCTCTGTCTAAGATTCTGAAAATACATCGTCGTGACAGCCGCCGAAGTACCGGCAGATCGTCACTTGTTGCTGGAATTTCGTCGAGCGAACTTCGTTGTGACCAAGTAGTGCAGCTCGAGGTGCCATTTTCATGAATCTGGGTTAAGTTTATTTTATTTTTTTTACGAAGAAGCAGTTATTTTGGAAGGAAGCCTTTTTGTTACTTTTGTTTTTGGGAAATACTTAAGTTTTGGACCACCTCAGCCGGTAAGATGAATTTATAAATAAATTATATGAAAAAACATGTCAGATCATCCGCCATTGTTGGTAAAATTCAAATCAATTTTAATCCTTTCTCGATAGATATTTCACACATCTTATATATGTCTCATTTTACTTTATTTCATTAATACCTAAATACATTAAGTATTAGATTTTATAATTATTTCAAATTTTATTTCTTTTCAAGGATGAAAACAAACAATTATCTATTTCAATTCCATACCGTTTAAACCGGCTAATATTTCTTTTTTTTCTATTCTATAATATATACAGACCATGCCTTCCGTAAAACATTCTATCTAATATGATCCTATAATATCATTGTCATACTATCCCAAGGTCGTTATTCACTGAAACCCATTAACAGTTTTTATTTCAATTTGTTGACCTTTCTTGGTTTTTTCCTTACTTTTTGTATGAACAAAAGACCTGGAGTAACACAACTGTTCTTTTTAGCCTACTTCCGGGATCCAGTGACAAGTCAGGGAAGAAAAACCTTTTCAGTTTGTTTATGGGGGAATATTTATTGGGACAAGGGGAAGAAAAATTTTTAAGTTTGGGTTAAGAAGAATTTCAAGGACTTAAGTTAAAAGTACCTCTTTTTTTATATATGGTGTCCAGGTTTGGCGTATCACCCACCTGCGACTAGTTCTCCACCGGATCATCTCCAGGGAAACCTACAGAAACCGGCAGGAAGAACTGATTTTTAATTTTTTTTATTTCCTATTCAAATATTTTTAATAACGTTCTACATCCTCTTCAAGGTTTAACTTTTGTTTCACTTTAATTTCAATATATATCATTAATAATAATTACCTTTACTTTTTCATAAAATATTAATCATTGTAACTTAATTTAATTATTTATTGTCTACCAAGGGATGAGGTTTTAACTCTCCCTTGAATCTCTCTTTGTCAGGTTATTGTGTGCACACATATCCGGAGAGTTTCATTTCATTTCAAACTTAAACATTTATTAAACGAAAACTAAACTATTATATTAGTGAGTAGTATTTTATATTTATATTATTATAGATTTCTTTTTATATTATATACTTATCCATTGCATAACCTTAGTCAAAATTTCACATTATCAGGTACATTAGGGGGGAAATTGTTTTATCATTATATTCAGGGTTTTCATTGTAAATATAGATTAGTTAATTGTATATAAGAGGTGTTGGGTTATATTGTTATATATAAGGGTTAAAATAAGTTGTACATAATATAGGTACTTATTAAAGTTGGGTTAAAACAATTTAAAACTTCACTTGGTACCTATCCTTTAATATTTCAGCAATACAAGATATCTCGGAAGAAACCATTTAACTTCCTGGCGCCCAAACATTCAGTAGAGCAACTTTATCTTTCATCTGTTTATTTCTTGGTAGATTTCTTGTCATTAGTTCTTCTATCTTACGGTCGCTGTAGGGCATGCAAATTGGCCTAATCCCTCTTGAGTGTCAAGTGGTCATTCTCCTGCATAGTCGCTAGCCAGCATTAATTTTATTATATTTTAAAAGTCATATTTACCCTTTATTTATTTCTTTCATATAATTTATTTCTATCTAATCCCTTCCATCTTCTGTTATTCCAGATATTAATCCGTTGGTGTATCAAGGTACATTTTAGAGTTTACCCTATTGCTACACTGCACATCTTTACTACCCATTCTCGTTATATTGGCGACTCAGCCAAACCATTTTTGTTACAGTATCTAATACGGACCAAGATTACGCACAATCTTTGGTATCATAGTGCCGTACTAGATGTCTATATTGCTCCCCTAAATTCGGAAATAATTGGGTGTTAGCAGTTTCATTTCGTCGGTTTTCAAAGTCAGTGTAATTCGGACAGTCACTTAATCAGTATACCAAATCACCTCGGTGGCTGTGTTGTTTTTCTATAGTGTTGCTTTGTTGGGAGCTGTTTTTGGTATTTCTTATCGTCACAATGGCAAGTAAAAAGCGCAAAGTTGACTCGTGAAAGAATGTCATGTTTTAAATTATGAGTGGACTTGGATTCACGACTATTAAGGATCAACCTGTGTGCTTTATTTACAATGATGTAGCTTGTTTAAAGCCCTTACCACACTTCATTTCAAAACATAACGGAGGCAAAAAGCGGGAGCTCTATGTAAAAATCTATCAGATCAGCAAAATATTTAAAAAAAAAACATAAATGTTCTTATGATCTAGCTACAAGTGTCAGTTACGTTGTAGCATACAATACTGCAAAAAGAACAAAACTTGTGACAGTTTGTGTCCTAAAAAGAGATTTTGAGTCAGTAAGTTTCTGGAGCAGCGATTCTGCTAAAGGCATGAAACATGTGCTTGACGTTCTTTTTAAGCTTTTTAATAGTATTCATTTACAGGCACTTAATCATAGACAATTTCAAGAGTTTTTTTACCATTGCAGTCTGAAGATTCTAATGTACTATACTACACCAAAGTAAAATGGTTAGATTGGTAAAAATCAGTTAAAACTATTGTAGTTAGGGAAAATAAATTTAAGAGCTAGGATAAAAGCGGGAAATGTCTTCATGAAGAATTTGAACGAGAATTCCAAAACTTAAAGTTATCGAATAGGAGCTAGACATGTTTTTCAACACGTAAATTCCATCAACAAGAGAATTTAATTCACACTGGAATTAAAATCCATCAATAAACCTCCTTTCCTTCCCAACGATTCTCTGGAAAATAAAATATCTTTTCGGCTAACTGAAACTTTTTCAATAAAGTACATCCTTAGGCAAAATGACTACAAATACAACACCATAAAAAAAGCAGAACAACAGCGATGAAAGAGAGCCTGTAGACATAAGTCAACAGGTTTCCTACCATACATCAAGAAAAATAAACATAACTGGACGATACTTATAATGCAAGAAATACAATATAACAAATGCATATCCAAGCACTATAAATAATTGGATCGACGATATGAAATGCAAATGACACATTTCTATTAGAAAATACAGGATCATACGTTATGCACTTCGCCAAATTGGTCAAAAATATATAGGACAAACTAACCGACCAATTTTAAGATTAGACGATCACAAACTAAATCTGAGGAATAAACAAATATCTCCATCTTATTCGCACGTGAACGTAACAGAAAATAGACCTTAACTCTTGCAAATTGATCGCACTGGTTCTACACTACAAAACAAAAACAAGAGAAATCATAGAGAATAGAAGCATAACATGTGACCTCGAAAAAGAAATTTTTGTATCCAAAATTTTGTAGTTTTGCAAAATGTCGGTAAAAAATGTGAGCTCATTACTTCAATTTATTTTAATATAATACGAAACTCGTAGGTTTCTTTTCACCTTTACGAATAGTAGCTAACTTATAAAAAGCATACTATAGCATATTATAGCTACTATAAGGGCCGGTTCTACAATGCTAGTATATACTGAGAATAAAGTTATACTTGGAATAACTTCATTAATGGTGTTCTACAAACAAAGAATAAACTAGGAATAAGATAATCGGAGTATATCTGTAGAATAACTTTATCCCTCCAAAGTTTAGCAGATATACCGAGTATAAATTTATACTGCATTTCTATTGGTCGGTCAGGGGTTGTCAAATCTGTAATATTTTAACGTCACTTTGTTTGTTTTTATATATAAAATAAAATTTTTGATATTGCACAAACATTTTAGATTGTAAATCCAAAGGAAATTTTATTAGGCAATCCAAAGGAAAAAGAAAGCATTTATTATTTCAATTCTAAAATTTTAGGATATGTATGTAATGTAATAACGTCTACACATATGACTAGTATACCTAGTATAGGTATAATCTTACCAAGGCAATATATTTTTTAATGTTTTGATAACAGAGACTGTAATTCTAGAATCTGTATTATATAAACATTTCTTTAACTAAAATTATTTATTTTGTAATCCAATATTTATACTTTTTTAAAATGTGGAGTATACCTATATAGATATATTTACATAATTTTGGTTATTATATTATAACACTAATCTCAGTTGATGATGACAAAAAATTTAAGAAGGAAATTTTACATCTTTTTTTATCCATTTTATATTAATTTTGAAAAGTATAATAATATAAACGTAGATAAAATACCAGATAAAGCGAATCAATTATATTCAATTCCTTTTAATTGTAAACAAATTTTACAGTTATGACAAATGCCAAATGTCGCTGTCAATAACAATTTGAACTAATTTTGAAGACATCAGATCTACTATTTCGTTTTACCTTAGTGTTCTGTGGTTATACCCAGAATAAATATTCCGCTGTCGATTTCACAATGTAGAACGCTCGAAAGGTTATACTTGGAATAAACTCAAGTATAAGTTATACTCAGAATAACTATTCTCTAATTTATACCTGGAATGTAGAACCGGCCCTAAATAGCATACTTATAAAAATTATATCAACTAATTTTTAATATTTTAATTAAACTTTAGTACATAAAATTACTTTTAAAAGAGTTATAGCTAGTGGCGCTTTTAGGTCATGAGTTATCTATTAGTTTTTAAATTTTTGTTAGTCGTTAGTTACATAGTTACATATAAGTATATATATATATATATATATATATATATATATATATATATATATATATATCATCTCTATTATATATATTTTTCCATTATCATTAGGTCATCGAAGAATATCATAAATTCGCGATTTTAGATTGGTCCTTCGAGCGGATTAATGAGCCATAGGCCAAATAAAATCACTTCTTCAATTTATAGTCGCTTGCAATTTTTGAAATGAAATGCTGTGACTTAGTTATGAAATTATATTTATTAAGCTACGAATTCGATTCTCAGCGTCAACAATGGTATTTTCATCTCTAAAAATTATAACGCGCCGCCTCTGTATTTCGTAGGGTACGTAAAGCTATCGGTCCGAAAGCTATCTCCCGGCAAATCTTACATACGATATTAGTTACAAATAAAGCTTCATAACTATCTGCGATTTTTCCATCAAAATTATATCACCGAAGAACATCATTCTTTAATCTAGTCCTTTAACAAATAGTTTCTACATTCTATTTGGTATCTAATAGAGAGTAAGATCCTCAGATCTTTTCCTCTATTATAAGCTAAATTCTACAGTAAATTTCATACATACAATGGCTGCCGTTCACCGGAATTAATCCGTTTACGCTTGGTGTACTAAGCGCTTATTTAGTGCTTGTTGGTTTGGTGAACGACGTTTTTTTCCAGATGTTATATTTTTAAATTTTAAATACAATTGTAAGCCACAAGGCCAGTGACCAACAATTAAAGCGCCTAGATTAAAAAAAAACAGTGACAGAAACTTTACAATTTTTTCAAATCACGTTTGGTTCCAATATTAAGAATGAAAAATGATTTCCTTATTTAAATCTTTTGCATCGTTCATTTTTAAAACTGTAAATTCAATCGTATAAATCGTTCAACATTTTAAGATCACTGATTATTTTTTTAAATTATTTTTTAATTTAAATTTTAAATACAATTGTAAGCCACAAGGCCAGTGACCAACAATTAAAGCGCCTAGATTAAAAAAAAACAGTGACAGAAACTTTACAATTTTTTCAAATCACGTTTGGTTCCAATATTAAGAATGAAAAATGATTTCCTTATTTAAATCTTTTGCATCGTTCATTTTTAAAACTGTAAATTCAATCGTATAAATCGTTCAACATTTTAAGATCACTGATTATTTTTTTAAATTATTTTTAGCACGTGGAATGTGTTCTTCTTCCGAATCCACTTCACGTGTTTGAAATGATCATCACACCCGAGTTAGAATATCCAATCGTTTGTGTAGCGATTAGGCAAGCGTACCAACCTAACCGATTCAAGCTGGACTTGATCAATATGAATTCTGGTAAGTATCTAGATAGGCAAATACATAGGGATAAAACACTGAAGTACCTTTAGATTCACTCTGTGTATAGCTTGTCTCAAAATATTTCGTCTTAGATTTTCCCTCGGTAAAGGATTAGTGCTATTATGGCCATTGTCATCAATGGAATAACGAAACTTATTGGTTCCTAGTGACAAAACATCAGAGGCAGACTCCAGTTAAAAATAATACTACAGCGATTTTATTTCAAGACCTCCATTTGATTCTAAAAAAATGTTTTGTTGTCTAATTTGATCACTACATAAATCATATAATAATAATATAAACCTTAATAAATATTATTCCATGTCTAATTCTGGTTCACTGTCAGAGTCCTCATTTGGATTCATTACAATGGGTTGTATATTATAACTTTACGATAGGACTGTTCAACTTTGACAATATGTTCTGAAATCTGTATGATTCCATCACTACTGCTTTTTTGCCTAATTTACGATACTAATTTTTTAATTACTGTTAAACTGGGAATAAGCCGCAATTAAAGATAAAAATACGTTTATTGACGTTTCAATTTCCACTTCGGAAATCGTTCTCAAAATACAAACAGTAAATTTACTGTTTGTATTTTGAGAACGATTTCCGAAGTGGAACTTGAAACGTCAATACACGTATTTTTATCTTTAATTGTGGCTTATTCAGACATAGACATATTTAAAAAATTAGTATTGTTCTGAAGCTATTTTCTTGTGGCATTGTAAATTAATTACTATTAAACTTATTCCCAGTTTAATAGTAATTAATTTACAATGCCACAAGAAAATAGCTTCAGAACAATTCTAATTTTTTAAATATGTCTTTCATAGCCTGATTGAACAATTTTGGCGATATTGTGTCTCCCTGCCTGATTCCTCTTTCGAATTTTATTGGTTCTGTAGCGTGTTCGTTCGTCAATTTTATTGTGGTACTGGAATTTTTGTATATGTTTGTTATTAGGTCCGTGTACCTGTAATCAATTCTGCCGTTCTGTAGTGAGTTTTTGATGGCCCAATGTTCTATGCTGTCAAACGCCTTTCGGAAGTCTATGAATGCCAGGTATAATGGGATTTGATACTCGTTCGACTTTTCAATCAGTATTTTTACTGTTAGCAGATGGTCGCTAGTACTAAAACCCTTTCTGAATCCCGCTTGTTCTCTTGCTTGGTATTCGTCAAGCTTAGTTGTTAGTCTATTTGTCATGATCTTCGTTAGTAGTTTAAATACAACACTTAGTAATGTTATAGGTCTATAGTTTTCTAAGTTCTTTCGGTTACCTTTTTGAACATTAATAGTGTCTCCGCATCGTTTCAGCTATCGGGTATTTCTTTTGTGGTAAATATTTTGTTCATGAGGATATATAGGACTTCACAACAGGCAGCGACCACCGAATGGTGAAGGCTAAGATACAAATTAACAGCCAATTTGAAACCAGAAAGAAAATCAAAAACATACAAAAACTAGATATGGAGAAACTTAGCCAAAACGAAGAAAAGTACAAAGAAGAAATAAAAAAATGCATCCCAAATACAACCGACTTAATAAATAAAGCACTTAGTAATGCTATAGGTCTATAGTTTTCTAAGTTCTTTCGGTCACCTTTTTTGAACATTAATAGTGTCTCCGCATCGTTCCAGCTATCGGGTATTTCTTTTGTGGTCAATATTTTGTTCATGAGGATATGTAGGACTTCACAACAGGCAACGACCACCGAATGGTGAAGGCTAAGATACAAATTAACAGCCAATTTGAAACCAGAAAGAAAATCAAAAACGTACAAAAACTAGATATGGAGAAACTTAGCCAAAACGAAGAAAAGTACAAAGAAGAAATAAAAAAATGCATCCCAAATACAACCGACTTAATAAATAAAGAAACAAACGAAATAAATGAAATACTAACAACTACATTGCTACAGGCCGGGGAAAAAATTGCAAAATCGACGACGAAAAAGGACAATTAAATCTCAGAAGAAGTAGAAAACCTGATGAAGACAAGAAGAAGCCTACTTGAATAGGGCAAAAGAAACACAGTAGAATATACTGAAATCAATAAAACAATTAGCAAAAACTTAAAAGAAACCAAGAGAAAAACGCAGGAAGCAAAGATTGAAAGAGTAATCCAGCAGAACAAAAATATAAAATGCTTAAAACAACGACTCGGTAAAACTTAGATAAATGAAATGACAAACAGCGAAGGAACAACCATTAATGATATGAAACAAATAATAAAGTTGATACAAGAATGCTATACGCACCTATACAGAACAAGACATAAACCACAGCAAGAAATTCTTAAACAATTAAACACAAAAATAAAAAATATAAACTTTGACCTACAACCAGAAATAAGTAAAACAGAAATCAAGAAAGCAATTCAAGAATTAAAAAACGATAGGTCACTAGGTGGCAAGTAGCTCTTAAAACTCCAACTCCAGAAATATGGGCCAAAACTGTAAATTAAAGTGAAAAATTAATAGAAGGGTGGTGGGTCCGGGAAAATAAAATTAGTGAAATTAATCCAGTGATTATAGATTTACATATTGATAGCGGTAGTGAATTTAGTGACATTGATGATGATTTATAAATTTAAATAATCAGTAAGTACACTATTATATTTACAAAATAAATGTAGAGCAGGTTAACCATTATATTTATACATTCATTATTAGCCAAATAAACAATAATTTTTAATATTCCATTTGAATTTTGGTTCCTCATTTTATACAAATTAACTCCTAACTAATAATACAGACAAAAATATTCTAAACAAAGTAAGTAATTAAAATATTATGGAGAACTCCAGTGCAGTTTTCCGTGCCTTTTACTACAACGGAAGGTTTTCTGCGAATTCCGTTAATCGTTTAGAGGTGTAAGTTGGTTGAATGTACTGTATTAATAATGGCAATAATACCACTAGTCCTTTAACGACGAGAAAGCCAAGACGATATATTTTGAGACAAGCTATACCTCTGTGAATATTTAACAGCAGTGTATACAATGGTACATTCACAGGTCATTAAGCAACTTTAGAAATTGGTTAATAAGATCTTAGCTTAATCAACCTTACAAATTTAAAAAATTATCATCAATGAAAAAGTAAAGCTAAAACACATTGTGGAAGAACCATAAAATTGTAGCTAAGGAAGTATAATAAATATAAATATTCACTTATTAAACCTTCAAAGTAATTTTAAAAATAAGAACAATAAAAAAATATACTGTTCTTTAAAATTCTGTATCTTTAACAATCATCAATATTAATTATTCTTAATAATTTTTTTTAACTTTGGTAATATTTAGTAAGTACTCATTAGAAAATTATTTTTAAAATATACTTATATTTATAAAATATACACGGCCGTCTCAAGCTGTTAAAAAAATGTGCGCATATATCTTTTCTCAACGGGCACGCTGAGCCAAAGAACGTTGCTATTGTAATAGATATTGCATGATATATTCTGTACTCTTTCCATAATTTATATTAACCTAATTTCAACATTAACATACAGAAGAAACTTTGTACTCAAGTTATAAGTACTTAGCAATTTTAATTTTTAGATGCCCGGTTTCCGTTGATAAAGAAAAAACCAAAATCGCATGCTGTATTCGTAGCAAACATATGTATGTGGTGAGCCTGAGCTTGAGAATGTTAAGGCATTGATTTGAGCTTGTTTTCCTTCGCTATTTGACAGATTAGTGACAGTCAGTAACTAGCGCCGCAACTAACCCATTGTTTTGTTTTTGAATCCGTGTTTGAAATTTTAAAGCTTTAGGTTTTTATCTAGTTGTCCATTTGATGGAGTGGTTTGATAATTTTTTTTATATCTGTGTACAATTGTTGATGGAGAGTAGTTTACTACAACCTTGGTTACTCATAGGTAAGTGTGTCTGTCTGTGGTGCTGAATGAGGTGGCTTTGATTCCCAGTACAAATAGAAAAATACACCAAAGAAACCAAAAAAGTATTGGCAAAGTCACCTACCTAACGGCAACTGCAAACCACTGAGTAGAAATTTGCCTAGAACAACTCTATATTGAGTCGTTCGAAATCGACATTAAATATCTGACTGAATATAATTTTGACGTAATTTTATTTTATTTCATTTTATTCGGATTCATTTTATTACATTTTAGTTATTTTATTTCACTCTATTTTATTCTAAATTATTTTATATTATTTTTATTTTATTTCATTTTATTGATTTATTGATCAACAGGAAAATGTTGTCGAAAATAGCCCGTAGATTACTCTACTTTGGAGCTAATATTAATAGTAAGACCACTTGCAGTAACTCTAGATGATGTTTCCTTATAAATTGTACTGAACTTAAACTGTACTCAACTTTGGTATCAAACACTGAAGCTAATTTATAATGTATATTAGATCTACTC
The DNA here is from genome assembly GCA_918026665.1 of Diabrotica balteata. Lineage (NCBI taxonomy): Eukaryota > Metazoa > Arthropoda > Insecta > Coleoptera > Chrysomelidae > Diabrotica > Diabrotica balteata. The sequence continues at coordinate 106,187,497 of OU898284.1, forward strand.
GGGTGTTAGATCAAATTACTTAAACTACAATAGAAATGTCTATATATACACTCAAAAGTTCCCAGAGAAAGAAATACGTCCAAACTCTTAGACGACGCAACCAAAAGTCAGTATAATCTCTTAGACTACCCAACGAAAAGTGGTCCTCTCTTTTCAAATTGGACAAATTATCCCATAGAACAGGATCATCCCCACCTAAAGAATTTCCCTTTTAAAAAGAACCGATTTATTTTCATTTTCGTCGTAAACACATAAACAAAACGGTGTTTTTTAAAAAATGGAAGCAAAAAGGCAAATAACTGTACCATATTGAGGAAAAGATTCTCTTTGAATTAAAGCTATTTGTAAGAAGTTTAAAATTTTATTACTCTCTTCCTAGCGCTATAAGAGACCTAAATGTTCTTTGTTCTCAAAAAAAATGACGATTCCTCTCAAATTTCTAATAAAGCAGCTATCAAGTAATCTGCATGTTTCGGTACTTCTTTTAAGACATAAACAAGCTGAAAGATATCGAAGAATTAGGTTTACAGATTACAATAATACAGATACAATAATAAGAACTATATAAAATATGAGATTTTTGTATACGGCCATTGGTGTAGCTGCAGTAATTGCAGAAGGTTTTTAAAAATAATCTTAAAGTAATATATAATAAAAAATAATAAAAAAAGAGGTTAGTCTTCGTAAATGGGTATATTTATTTAAAAAAATATACTATTTTTTTGTGATACGTGGTATATAGCCAGCTACAGGAATTGTTTTCCTTGTGGATTTTAATATATAATAAGAAGAGAAATGATACGATTTCTACCTGGCGAAATCGAATTAAAATTTTTACCACTGTGCTTTCTAAAACTTGCAAAGCAAACAGCTTGATAAATTACTCGGCAAGGGAATCTAAAATTACATTCCACATGCCGTTCATCAAAATTCGTAGTGAATTTTGTAATTTTTATTTTTCTGTACCAGAAATTTTAATTTCTGGTAAAGTTGTTACGATATGAATTGGGAAAGAACAATTTTTGGGGTCCGGTCAGTAATTCTACGGCGAACATAGAAATAAAGATAAATCTTTGTAATTCTAATTATTGATTACTCCTGGTATTAGTCCACATGGATAGTGGTGTGGCTTATTAATTTGAACGTATCTTATTGGGTAATACTGAAATGTAATTGGTCAAATTTTTCGACAGTGCATACACTATAACCAAATCTGGCTTTGCCGTTAGCAGGTAAAAATTGTTTCTCATGTTTCAAAGGCGGCAAGCATTTAAATAAACACAATAACAGTGTCGTCGTCATAAATTAATTTTATTTTAAACTTATTATATAAATTATTTTATTTTTATAGCAAAATTGTAAACTCATTTTTTAGTTCTCAAATTAATAAGCACATTAGATTTCATTTGCGTTATGTATGTATATACTTTTAATCATCAATTTTAAATTTCAATAAAAGTTAAGGAATTTTTAGGGTCCAGTCCCCAATAATTCAGAAATTAAACATTATTTGTAATTGATCACTAACGGTATTGTCCATATTGCAGCTGTGGTTTATAACTTTCTACGTATCTTATCGGGCACTACTGAAGTGTAATTAGTCAAATTCTTCGGAAGTTATTACGCTCAAACTTGATCGTTATCTGGTCAAAAATGCCTTCTCAGGTTTCTCATACTAAACGATATATTCAGTATCGTCGTGTACGACAGCAAGTTCACGTATATTTTTAATATTTTTGTGCAAACAGTAGTGTTGTGTTTTAGTTAAGTTTGAGTTAAGACAGTAGAAAATAAGTTGTGAACACATTAAAGAATATCGAGATGACAATAGAGACATTGTGTATCTTGATGAAACGTGGTTTGACACCCATGATGTAGTTCAATATGGCTGGATGGATGATAGCAAAAAGTGCTGCTTGAATACTCCTTGTTCGAGAGGAAAAAGAATTATAATTCTACATGCTGGAACTAAGAGCGGGTTTGTACCTAATGCCTTGTTATTATCGGCCAAAAACATTAAACAGTGTCATCAGCTGATTATCATGAGGATATGACGGCTGAACTTTTCGAAAAATTGGCAACGGAACAGCTGTTACCGAATATTAAAACAAATTCCGTGATAGTAATGGATAATGCGTCATACCATTCTAGACTATACACCAAAATTCCAAATACTAGCTCCAAGAAGGAAGATATCATAGAATTTATGGAGAAAAAATGCATGGCAACACCTAGTAAATGTACCAAAAAGGAATTGTTGCAATTAATTAAGCAACAAAATTTTCAAAAAGAATATGTAATAGATAAACTCTTTGAACGCCACGGGCATACGGTTTTTCGGCTCCCTCCATATCATTGTGTTTTCAACCCAATTGAAATGATATGGGCCAATGTAAAAAAGAAATTGCGGAAAATGAATCAATCTCCCCAATTAAGTGACGTTGTTGTCCAAAATATAAGAACAGTGATCGAAGAACTTAACAAAACTGACATTTGGAAAAATTGTGTAGCGCATGTTCAAGTAAAAGAAAAAGAATATCCTACTTTACCACCAATTGAACCGGTAGTTATAAACACAAACGGCGACTCAAGTTCTGGACACAGGGATAGTGATAGTGTTTAATTGTTTGAATATTTCTACAAAGACTTCCACAACTTGTCAAAAATATGTTCTGTATATCGAAGTAAATGTGATCTCTCGATTAATCTATAACCTAAGAGACAATTCGACTGTAAGACGAATTGGCCGATTTCATGTAAGTATCTTTCAAAAATAAGCTCTTTAAACCGATGAAACTTACAGATCATATTCATGATTATTTTTTACCAAAAAAAGGGATCAACTTTGTTTTGAGCGTAACTTGCTTACGTTTGATGCTAGAAACTTTTTTAAAAATCAAAAATAAAGATTTCTCTAAACAATTAAAAAAAAAGTAAAAAAATATATTTTTTTTATTATTTCACGTTGAATTATTCGATATGGAATTTGACGAATAGGTAAGAATCTATTTTTCATTAGCTATAACTCTGCTTCTGCTGGGTATACAGACTTCATACATATACTATTGTTTTCACTTTTTTATAAACTGTATTTTTGCTACCAACATTTTTTCCATAAAATACTTACCTTTTGAGTTATTTGCGAGAAATCGTCCAAAAACGTGGTGTTTTTGATGAAAAATGAATATATTCACTCGCAAATAACTCGAAAAGTATTGATTTAGTAAAAACCTCTATAGAACAAAAGTTACCTAGAATTAGTCAGTTTATCCACTTCCGGACTTATTTTGGATGTATATCTTTTCACCCCCCAAGAAGGTGCGGTACTCACCCCCAGGGCAAAAATACACATCGGCACAATATCACTTTTTTTCCTTGACACGTTAGCTATATGTGTATGACAAATTTCATATCAATCCCAGTGGTTCTTTAAAATTTAGAGGTTTTTACAATATTTTACCGTTAGTGAATGGACTATATTGTGTATTAACTTTTAATCATCTTTGGTGTCAAGTTCCTAAAGAAATATGAATAATTAACAATATTATTACTGTTTAACAAAATATTAGACCTTAATTTAAAAATAAAAGTTTATTATTTAATTGCTATTGCGCCGCCTATGTTTTACAAAGAGGCCGACACTTGAGTGTCGAATTTTGTTTTTATGACTTGTCCAACTGACATCGTAGAAACTATACTCCAAACGGAGTAAAGAAATAAAACATAATGACGGTACTAGATTTTTGTTTCGATACAGAGCAGAGCAGCGATAAGTCACTTATATAAATTTCGACCTCTTTAGGTCTCCTCAGGGCGGTATAGCCACTACCCTATAGGTAGTGCTATATCGTTGCTCGTATCGAAACAAAAATCTAGTACCGTCATTATGTAATATATAATAATTAGTTACTAATCTATTTATAAAAAAAATGTTACACGTTTGATTTGCGACAAGTCTTTGCGAATATCGTGACATTTGCAAAGTATTATTCAACTAATCAGTTATTGCAGTTTTAATATAAGGTTAAAACTCCACTATGTGTTTCAGGTGCTAGTTGGTTCCATTCTGACGAACTCCAAGACATGGATGGTACGGCGACTGTCATTCCCCGACGGGAAAATTTGGATATAGTGAACGTTTCCCAGTTAGATAAAGATTCGATTTTAGTTTGTTACGAAAACGTTATTAGGATAGTAAATATGCAAGGGAAGATGAAAGTGAACAAAAAACAGGTTTCCGAGCTCAGGTTTGGATTTAGAATTGATAGTATAAGTAAGTATGTTTAACTTTTATAATATTATTGGTTAGGTTAGGTGGTTATACCTTGTTAAGTTTCTTATTTCTAAAATTGTATTCAATATCAGAAGTTTCTCAGTTTTCGAACAACTTTGACGTGTTTTCTGCCAATAAAATATTATTCAGAAGTGCTAAGAAACTCGTAATAAACCTTGTGGAATTGTGTAGGACTTTCAGGAAAACAAGAGTCCTAACCATTCCAGCTGATGCAATCTGTTTTCTATAAAGCAAATCAACAGATTGCCTGGTCATTTAGGTTATATAAGATTTTAAGTGGAGAATATCTTTTATCTTGTCTTATAGATTTTTACTAAATGGTTTTTTTTGCCTATTTTGTGTGAATATGCGTTTGAGTAGGTAGTCACTATTTGCTCAGTTACAAAATATGTTATATGGTCATTTGTTGGATTTCCAAGCCAAGATAATTTTGCAATAATTGCATCATCATGACAAAACACTCATCACCCAGCCCTTTGCGTCCACTGCTGGACATAGGCCTCCCTCATTTTTGTCCATTGTGCTCTATCTTGAGCACTTTTTATCTAATTGCTTGACATTTTCTTGAGATCGTCAGTCCAACGAGTAGGGGGTCTTCCTCTACTTCTTTTGTCTAACCTCGGCCTCCACGCAAACAATCTCTTCGTTCACCTTTCATCACTAATTCGAGCGACGTGTCCGGTCCAGTTCCGTTTCAGTGTGGCAATTCGGGAAATTACATCGGTAACTTCTATTCTTCGTCTTAAGTATTCATTTCTAACTCGGTCACGAAGCGATATACTCAACATTGACCTTTCCACTTTGTTCTGAGCTATTTGCAGCGGTTTAGAAGTTGTAACTGTCAATGTCAAAGTTTCGACACCATAGGTCATCACAGGCAACACACATTGGTCAAATGTTTTACGTTTTAAAGAAATTGGTATCTCGTTTTTAAAGATCTCTTTGAGTTTTCCATAGGCTGCCCATGCTAGGTTTATTCTTCTTCGTAGTTCGTATGTTTGGTTGTTTCTTGTGATCTTTGTTTCGTGTCCAAGATATATGTATTTTTCCATCATCTCTACTTCGTTGTCTCCAATATTGATATTTCCGCTAGGTACTAGGTTTGTCATGAATTTTGTTTGGAGATGTTTATTTTAAGACCCACACTGGTACACACTAACTGAAGTTCATGTAGTATGTGTACATATCTCCTTGAGATTGTCCGAGAACAAAACTATGTTCTACCCTCTTCTACTTCTACTACTTCTACCGTCAATGCTCAGGCCGTTCTCTTCCCAGTTAAGTTTTTTACAAACATATTATAGTACTGCTATAAACAGTTTAGGCTATAAGGTATCACCTTTTCGGACTCCTCTGCCGATTGGAATATGATCCTTGTTTTTATGTAGTTTCACCGACATAGTTGCGTTGTTGTGTATATTGTATATTAACCTTGTATATGGATAATCTTCGCCAAGAGATTTGTTATCCTTAGCTTTTCGTAGGACTAGGCTGTAGAAGTCTTCAACTGTTTCAAGGGTTTCATTTCTGTTGCTTGTAAGATGACCATTACTATCTTTATTCTCCTTCAATTTGTTCTTGGTTGTATTTTCGAATGTCTTGTCTAACAGCTTTGGATATTTTCTTATTTAATAGAGTTCAAGTAGCAGTGCTCAAAACTATCTACATCTGATGGTTTCATCCATTGTTTTGATTTGTTCTTCTTTTTATTCATCTGATACCTCTCCTTCTTTAATCACTAATTTTATATATATCAGCGCCATCTACGTGAAAAAAGAACAACCTTTATCACAACCTCATACACAGATTAAAATAAAGAATCGTATAATATAAATTACGATTTAACAGAATCTTTACTCCAATGACATTAATGCCTATTTTTTAGTATGTCTTCCGGATAGTGTGCTGGCGTTTCACAAACACGGAATGCAAGGAAGATCATTAAAGAATGGCGAAGTTACACAAGAAATCACCGACACAGCACGAACGTATAAACTTTTAGGTTCAGATAAGTAAGTACAACCATTTGTTATTTATGGTATATTTTTAATACAAATTGTTATTAAAGTCAATAAATTTTAATTAGCTACTTTTAATGATTATATCACGCTTCCTTGGAGGTCTGTCTAAAGATTAACATAAGCAAGGCGCAAATAATGACAATTCTGGTGCTAAAAATTAATGTTGCTGTTGATGGAACAACATGGACTGCGTCATTTCGGTCATGAAATTCGGTTGGGCAGAAATAACCAGACATATGAGCTCACACGTTAAATATGAGTAACCTGGGCAGCATTTGGTAAATTCAATATGTATTTAAATTGGACCTTTCCATATGACTTAAAAGGAAACTCTTTAACAAGCGTGTGTTACCTGCACTCAATTACGAAGAGGAAACATTATCACACAAAAAAGAGCTATGAAGCGCCAGATGTTGGGTATCTCTCTAAGAGACCGAATCCCAAACGAAGAAATACGTTGTGGAACAAAAACAACAGACGCTGTCGAAAAAATCACGTCGCTACAATGGAATTAGGCAGGACATGTCGCCAGATTATTTAACAACAGATGGACAAAACGTATTGTCGAGTGGTGGTCAATACGAGAAGCACTACGAAGCAGAGGCCGCCCACCGTTGGTGGGCGGCCTCTAAAATTGATAACCTGAAGCGTGTTAGCAGTAACTGTGCGTATGTCCAGCAGGTTGCGTGTACAGGTTGATGATGATGATGACTATATGAGCGTCCATGTTCGTATGGTTGTGGGTTTTGGTACAACTATCTCTGCAAATAACTTCCAAGTAACTTTTATTGATCAAATAATGTTTGCTTAAGATTACTCGTTGTGAAAAGAAATGGACGTGTCTTCAAGTAAAACACATCCAACATACAGCTGTTGCAGAACAGTTAGAGGAAGAAATTAATAAGGAATTGGAAAGAGCAATTACTAATAATCTAGAAGAATGGAGGCATATTTAAACAGTTACGTTCGAAGCGACAGACAGCATTGGGAAAGCAGGCATTAAGAAAAGGATACTGGTTTCATTAAGACTAAAAAACGTGCCCTAAATCAGAGAAACAACTTGGAAATAACAGAGACAAAAAATAGACTATGATGGTAAATGGTTGACGTGGGGTATGTACCATTTCTGAGCCCTTTAGCTGCTCTGAAACAGACTTGACCTCTTAGGGCGTGTCGATATCATCTAGACTCAATCTCCAGCACGTATGGAGGACTATCTTGAATCTCCTATTTAAAGATTGGGATAGCCTGACTCCATCTCACTATTCGAGGCATCTAGTTCCTTTAAAGACTTGTGTTATAAGAAGATACAAGCTCTTTAAATGGCATATTAAGTTAATTAGAAGTTCTGTGAGACTTGGAAATCCTCACTACATGGAGTCTAATCTGTCTCATATCTTCAACACTAGCCTAAGGCCCGGCGCAAATTGAGCACAGCCCACGCACATCCCAAGCGCAGCACACGCGTGAGTTATTTTGTAAAACGTGGTTTTAGACGGAGCGACGCATATTAAACCCAAACCACGGCCAGGCTAATGCCAGACTTGGTTGGCGTGGATAGAGTTGTGCTAGCAACACAGTTTCGTGGGTCGTGGGTCTCTACCTAACCTTAGTTATGATGTCATTGTCTGTACTGAACGAAGAGTTCCCAAACGTAAAAAAATAAAATCGGTAGAATTCTTTTTAAAAATCGGTAGATTGTGGAGTAGAATCGGTAGATCTTTCAAAATAATATATTTTGTTTAAATTTCATAATGTTTTGCAATTCGTTTATTTAAGAAAAAAAAAATATGTTTTAAAAACGTGTAAAAAAAACTGACAAATTTAAATCCTTAAATGAGTCTGTGACTAGGAATCGAATACTTATCCGAGAACCGAAACCTCGAGTATAAAACCCTTTTACAAGGAAATATTATACAACAAACAGACTACCGAGTTTTTAGAGTTTTTACGTGAAGTGCACTCGGAAGCTTATATTAATTATGCGTTGTTCCGGTTTTTAGTTTCCTAACTTGACAAATTCCCAGAACCAAGCGGTCGGGATCACAACGGATTTGGATTCATTTATTATTTTATTATTAGCTTTTATGAGATCATGTACTTTGTAAAGTACCGCTTAAGTATCATTTAAGAATAAATACAGCGAACACTGCGAAGAATACAAATATTTGACATGGGCGTGGGCTGTGTTCAATATGCGTTATTATTGAAAAACGTGTACTTGGACTAGGTTGGACCATACGTGGGCTGCGCGTGGGATGTGCGGATGTGCATGGGCTGTGGTCAATTTGCGGCGGGCCTATGAGTCCTAGAACCTCCAGAAGAGAAGCTCCTTGAGACTACCTTGTCTAGCACAAAATTAGGCATGCCATTCACATGTTCGAGTTCTAGAAGCTAAGTGGACGAACCGCATCTTGCAAGGAGATTGGCTCGTTCTATAACTCGCATTATCCCTAATGAGTTGACCATGTTAATCAACGCAGCAGTACATAGAGTCTTTTTGCATTCTAAAACTAGCTTTTAGTGCCTTTAGAGCTATCTGGCTGTCAGATTATATAGCGATGTTCCTGCTAAATCAAGTTCTGTAAAGCCACTCGCCTACCCGCCCTTTCAAACTGAAACTATTTGTAAATCTGTAAAAGTATTCACTGAGAATCTTGCTTTTTAAAGCAAAATTGACCCGTCTTTTACGATTTTTCATATTAATTATAGGAATGAAGATATTAACCCCTGTATTTTCGTTTTTAGGGTCGTCATGTTAGAAAGTAATCTACTTAGGACTGGTACACTAACAAACGAAGAAGGTCACGACTTATATATCTTAGCAGGACATGAAGCCAGTTATTAATAAGAAGAGTGAGTATGTATAGACAACATTTATTACTAGGACCTATCCTAGAAAATTTGATTTCACGCGATTAATCGTTTTTTCATTTAATTCTACATAACTTATGGATTTTATGTCTTTCTTCAACGAAGCAAGAAAGACATAAAATACATAATTCGTTCTTAAGTTTTTAGAAACACTGTTTTTAGAAATGTGTTTTATTAAAACTTCACAGAATACCTTGAATAAAAGAGTGAACATCCTTCTTTCAATGTTTGTGGTATCCTTTCTCCATTTAAAAATCTGTTAAATAATCTATCTATCTCATTAGCCTTCTTGGGTCCATCTTTGGACATAGGCCTCCCCAATCCTTTTCCATTCTTCTCTGTCTGTCGCTACAGTCATCCACCTAGAGCTCACGTGATTCTTGATATCATCTGCCCATCTTGGGGCCTGCCTCTGCTTCGTTTATATTTCCACAGTCTTCAACTTATAAGAATTTTGTTCCTTCGGTCTTCTTTTTGTCTTATATTGTGACCGGCAAATCTCCATTTCAATTTTGCAACTTCTTGTCTAACATCCCTCACTTTTGTTTTCTCTCTTATCCACTCGTTTCTCTTTTTATCCATTAGTCGTATGTGCAACATTTGTCTTTCCATTGCTCTTTGGGTTTTTATGATTTTTCCATGTTTGCTTTTGTAAATGTCCACGTTTGGGAATAATAAGTGAGAACAGGGAGTACGCATTGATTGTATATTTTGGTCTTAAAATTCTGTGGATATCTTTTGTTTTTAAGAATGTAGCTTAGTTTGCCAAATGCCGCCTATGCCAGTCTAACTCGTCTTTTTATCTCTTCTGTTTGGTTTTCTTTGTTAACTTTTATAGTTTGGTCCAGATATATATAATCCTGAACTTGTTCTATTTCATCTTATCCGATCCTCATTGTGATATTAAGGCATTCATCTTATCCGATCCTCATTGTGATATTAAGGAATTCATATTAAGGCCTATCTCTCCAGCTTCTACGTCCAGTTCTTTCATCATTTCAAACAATTCTTCTTTTTTGTCGGTTATCAATACGATGCCATCAGCGTACCTTAGATGGTTCAAGCGTTATCCACGAATTTTTATACCTTTTTCTTCCCATTCTAATCTTTTAAAAATATCTTCCAGGGTCTGATGGAAAAGTTTCGGTGATATTGTGTCATCCTGTCTCACCTCTCTATTTATTTGTATTGATTTTGTTCCTTCATATACTTTAATTGTTGTTCCATATATCTGTGGTCAATTCTGCTGTTAATCAAAGAACTTTTCACTGCCCAATGTTCGACACTGTTGAAAGCCTTTTCGGAATCTGAACGCTATATATAGAGGAATGTGGTATTCATTTGCTCCTTCTATAAGTATTTTCATAATTAGTAAATGGTCACTTGTGCTGAATCTCTTTCTAAAACCAGCTTGTTCTTTCATCTGGTATCCGTCGAATTTTGTCGTCAATTGATTAAAATTTTTGTTAGGAGTTTATACATTACATTGAGGAGTGTTATAGGAAGGTAGTTTTTTATATCTGCTTTATCCCCATTCTTGTGTTGGATAATGGTTACGGATTCCTTCCAGTTGTTTGGGATTCTTTTTTCTTTTAATATCTTGTTAAAAAGGGAATGTAGAGTATTAGTTACCACTGTTCCACCGTACCTCAGCACCTCTGCAGTTATTCCATCTTTTCTAGGCGATGTGTTGTTTTTCATTTCTTTCAATGCCTTCTTTATTTCTGATTTGCTTATTTCTGGCTGTAGGTCTGAGATTCTTTTTTTTCTATTTCTTTTCCTGGTGTCATTAATCATCGTTGCTGTAAGTATGTTGTCTATTTCGTCTATATCTTTATCATCACTATCTAATTTTTTGGTAAGTTGTTCTTTTAATAGGTCTTTGTATATCTCTTTATATTGCCCTAGTTTGTTTCTATCTACTAGATTTCAGTTTCTACTTATTTTTCTTTTCATCTCATAGTTACCGTCAATACTAATTATTGCTCTAACCATCCTGTGATCGCTATCTGTTGTGAATCTGTTAAGAACTGTTACATCTTTAATGATATATCGTTCTGTGGACAGTATGTAGTCGATCTCATTTTTCGTGGATCCATTAGGGCTGATCCATGTCAATTTTCGTTGGGGCTTTTTTTTGTAAAAGGAGTTCATTGCGTATAGATGTTTTTCTTCTAGGTAGTTCATCAAAGTAGCACCTCTATCATTTCTCTGACCATACCCGAAATCTCCTATTTTAATTTCTTCTTTGTTTAGTTTTCTACCCAGTTTGGCATTGAAATTTACAATTACTAGTGTAAAACGATTTTTATGTTCTTCCATAGCCTTTGATATATCTTTATAAAATAGTTCGATATCTTCGTCATCATAAGATGTCGTGGGGACATATACCTAGATAATTTTAATTGATGTTCCTGTCTCAGGACTAGCAACTTCACGTGGAGTCATATGTCGCCATGTTACCAAATCTACTGGTAACGTTAACATCATAATAATTAATAACACAGAATGTAAACTAAATGTAAACTAACAATTTTTAACGGGTTTTTACCCACATATTTAGTGGCACATACATGTATACCTAGACACTGATGATGGAATATGGATTCCGAAAACGTTTTCTGATATAGCCCGATTGGATTTTTAAATTATATACCTTTTATAAAGGATTTTTAATATTTTTTTTTAATAAATATTTTTATTTCTAACCACTACATCATGATACTTATATATTTTCTTTTTTAGACAAGCTCATCGTAAATCCAAGGTTTCTGCTTTGCTTAAGAAGTTAGACTAATCAAAACACTTAACTTATTATTAGAATAGATTCTAGTTAAGTCGGAAAAGAATACAGAAATCGTGATGTTTTAGAAAAATTGGAAGACGGAATTTAAAAAAAAAATGAGAGATTATAGAGATTTTTTTCTCGTAAGAATATATACCTCAATTTTACTTCTCTTCTTAGAGAACGTAGAAGATCTAATTGGTATTTGAATATTTTTAAATACCACTAATTTTAGAAACAGTACCTACAATTGAAATATATAATACAATAATTATATTTTCGTGATTAAAATTGAAATATATTCTATTTGAAATTTAAAAAGAGTAATTTTTCACCATAGAGATTTAGGAATTTTGTAGTATTTCGTTTTTAGACCATTGTTCGGCTTTTCGATGGAAGTTCATTTTAAAACATTTTCTTTTAAATTTTTTAAAGTTAAAGTTTTTTATCACGAATTGTTTTTTAATAGAAATATCAACAAATATGTCTTTGTTGTATTTTTTCTGACATTTGATTTGGACATTGAAAAGTTGTGAAGAAATAGTGATGTAATCTGTGAAATCTAACCTGTAACACCGATTCTTTAAATGATTACGGCCTGGATAGAATGTGATCGAAGGACCATGAGAATAATAATTTTGAAGTAATTATTTTTGTTCGTCAACAGTTTATATACCTAAAACATTTATTTTCATTTCTTTTTTAATACCTTTTATTATTTTACATTAAAATTCTGACTTCTTCAATGTCGCTACTTTGCACAGTTCTGTACAAAGTAGCGACACACATGTGAATAAACATTATTTGTATTTGTGTGTTCGGCCAAATATGTGTATTTGGCCGAATGGGACTACTAAACTGAGTACAATTAACAGATTATTAGAACAAAACTAAACAATGTGAATAAATCAAAACATGAACAAGCTAATTTAAAAAGATGCACGAATGGAATGGAATGGTAAAAAATTTAATCGTTAACCTAAGACAATTTTAAAACACAATCAAACACGTGCATTTTCTGATCAAATTCATTGCAAACTTGAAAGACCAAATTACAAAAACTAAATCCTAACAAATTATCGAACAAAACTAAAAATTATTTACATTATTTCTATTCAAGTGTTCGAACTGAACTAAAAATACCTAGTTTATATCAAGTTTACGTCTAAAATTCAGTCACATGTAAACTGGCTGACTTGTTTTACGAAGTACTTAAATCCCAATTCAAAGTAATAATATCGCGTGAAAACTTATCCTGTATATTTTTCGCCATGTTCAGTACCTAGGGGCGTAGGAAATTTCGACACTAAGCAGGTAGCGACTAAAATTTAATGGCGATTTTCGACACCAGCCCCAATTCCCCTTTTTATCTTACAGGTATATTCGACACCAAATAAATATAGCTGCGACATAAATAAAATACCATAATTAATTTATTTATTTATTTTAATAAAAGTAATGTGCATTTTATTTCTTTATAACTGTAATAATATCTAAATATAATACAACTAGTACCTAATTTTTGTACATTTTACCGTTAATATACTTGTATATAATGATTTATTTGCTATTATAGGAATGATAAGATACAGCTTTTATAAAATCTAACCTACGTATTTGTTGGGATCGTAGTTTATCCATCATTTTCTCCAAAAATGCCGATTTAGCCTTAACAGTAGTATCTTTGATTTTTGCTGGTATATGTAAACTATTTATTTTGACATAAGTGTCTACTTGAAATTCTTTTAACTTTTCAATAAAATAAAAATAGAAGGATGTGTTGAATAAAAAGAAGAATTAAATCTCGAATGAAAGGATTCACAGGCATTTGTGGTCCTCGCAATAGAAAATGTAATTTTCCAGTAAATAATCTGCATATATATCAAGTGTTGCGTTTATAGGTTTATATGACATTAAATCATAAAGAAAGTATTCTTCAACTTCTGCTGGATTTAAATAAGTTAAACCAAACGTATGCCTTAACCATTTTCCAATTTCTGAATTTGTATCCTTATATTCATGTACCAAACCCAAAGATTGAATTTTTTTAAACCAGTTTTGGTGTAAGTGAAAACGGCATCCACTAATTTTTGCATTGGGCCACATATACAATAAAGCACAGTGAATTGCTTTTTCAAAGTCCACAAATATTTCAGTTGGCCCTAATGATAATTGAAATGTTTCAAAAATCTTAGACCTTAATAAAGAAAATAAATTTTTGTATGTCATTGACAATTTGTCCTTTAACAAACAGTATGCTAAAGGAACATAATGTCCATTTTCCAAGCCATGTATAGTAAATAATTGTAGAAAATATTTGGTACTGTATGAAAATGTACCATCCATATACAAAGTTTTTAATTTACACAACAAATGAATATTTGTCTCGCATGAAAATACAATTACATTTAATTCAGGATGATTTAAAAACAAAAAACTTTCATTGCGACAGGTTTTAGGAGAATAATTACTAACCGCGTTATGGACTTCTGATATGCTTCTTGGTAACGGACCTGGTAACAGTTTACGACGACAGTTGTAAATGTTCTTTCTTATGCTAGCTATGTCAGGAACCGTCAGCAAATTGGCATCACACTCAGCAACAGCAGTTCTTGTAATTTTGGCAGGCTTCTCCGATATGTCCTCTTGGGCTTTTCTTTTACATGCATTGGTTACCATCTTTACTTCAAGCTTTTTTGGATCGGCTTCATGATTATGTACCAAATCACTTCTTGTGATGGTGAGGTCCTCACAGCCTATTGTAAACACTTTTGCGGAACACTTAGTGTTTCTTTGGATGCAGCGCCAAAATATCTCGCCGCTTTTTAACACTTTCTGTTTCGAGAACGAATGATGCTCCACCACTAATAAATCTCAACCACGGGAACTTTTTATCAAACTCATTTTTTAAATATCCTTATACGTGCACAAGTTAACGTCAAACAAGAAATAAATTACAACTGAAATAATTTAGTCACAAGTACACAAGTGCCACGCCCCTCGCCGTGACAATAAATATTGGGAAAACCCGCTTGTCCTGCTTGGGTGCAAATGTCCATCGCCGCTAATTACCTACCTACCTGCTTTATGCCGCGGTGTCGAAATTTCCTATAATAAAATTTGACCCTTCGATCACCCCAGGTACAAAGACAATTTGGTGTCGAAAGTTCGCCCGCCGGTACCTAGATACCCGCAAATATTTGCCGTACACCCATTTATATATTCCAAGATTTTATATCTTCGTAATGACTTTAGATACAGGAGTGTTTAAATGAACTAGCTCAAATACATTGCCCAACATTAAAAGATAAATACATATCTTAATTGTTACCGAAATGAACTTCCATCGAAACAAATCTGTTTAGGACTATAATTTGTACACTAAACGATAAATAAAGGAGTGTTAAGTTTTGTTCTTATGTTAAGTTGGCCTTGATTTGCAACAAGTTGAAATTAGGACCTTTCTCGTTGAGTTGTAATCTGTTTTTCTTTTAATTATAAATTATAGTGCTTGAAATCTGCTTATGACAGGGTAATCTACCGGAAAATTTTATTAACTAAAATTTTAGAAGATAAGAAGGAAAGTTAATCAATGCAAAACAGATATTAGGAAAGTTACTATGTATTTGTTTATTGTGTTGTTTTGTTATCAAATTTTGGAGGTAACAGGTCTTGTATCGCAACCCATGGTTAGTACTTTGTAGTTATTAATCTATTTTAGTAGTTTTTACTATGTTTACTTCCAGTTTTAATGTTGTTTCTATCTATCGTTATTCGCTACATATTCCTTATCGCTTACAGTTAAAAATACGGGTTTGGAAGTCCAACAAATGAACATACAGTAGATACATACCTCTTACAACGCTGCAAAAGTTGAATACTCTATAATTTCTAACAATTTATAGACCGAGAGCTGGTAGACAATTTTATAAAAATAGCATATAAAGTATTTTTCTAATATCTTTAATTCTAATAACAGAAAATCGAAGATCGTACTGAATACATGTGTTAAAAAATGTTTTTGCTGTATTTTAAAATTTACGCGGTTTCAATATAGATTTTTTTAGTTTTAAAATATTTGAAATATATTTAATATACATCAATAATGCTTATTTAACCAAACAAGAGCAGGGAACATAAAATAATTAAAGGATAGCAAAAAGGAAAGTAGGACAACATAGCTAAAGTCAAATGAAAAGTACTTACTTACTTACTTACTTACTCCGTGGCGTTACAACCCTTCGTGGATTTTAGCCGACTCGACAACATGCCTCCACTGTTTTCTGTCTTGAGCAACCTCCATCCAATTCTCCACGCCCATAGTGCTTAGGTCTCCTGCTATATTATCTCGCCACCGGAGACGAGGGCGTCCGCGTGGTCTCCTTCCACAGTTGGGACTTCCTCCCACACCAGTCTTACTGTTCGTTCGTCAGAATGTCTTCTGAGGTGTCCTGCCCATTGGAGTCTTCTGGACTTTATTTCTTTTATGATGTTGGCGTCTGGGTAAAGTTCTACGAGCTCTTTGTTAGTTCTTATCCTATATTGTCCTGATGCTTCATCAAGCACCGGACCAAAGATCTTCCTTAGGATTTTTCTTTCCCAAACACGTAGTCTCTCTTCATTTGCCTTTGTTATCGTCCACGTTTCGCTTCCATACATCACAACGGGTCGTATGATTGTTTTATAGACCTGTATCTTCGTACGTCGTGTTAGTTGTTTTGATTTTATAAGGTTTTGGAGGGCAAAAATACATCTGTTGCGGGCCTGAATCCTGTTGTTTATTTCTTGTGATCCGTTATTGTCTTCAGTTATTGTTGTTCCAAGATACTTGAATTCTCTAACGCGCTCAAAGTTAAAGTCATCGATGGTAATGTTCTGACCGATTCTATCTCTGCTTTGGTTATTGCGGCTCATATACATATATTTCGTCTTGTTTTCGTTGATTTGGAGCCCCATCTTCTCTGCTTCCTTCTCAAACCTTACGAAAGTATCCTTCATCCTTAATCGCGTGTTTCCTATTAGATCTATATCGTCTGCAAATGCCAGTAGTAAGCTTGGTCCTTCTCGATGAAATACTGTATTCGGTTTTTCGATTCTTGCACTTCTGATTATGTGCTCCAGAGCTAAGTTGAAGAGTTGTGGTGAAAGTACATCTCCCTGTTTTAGTCCATTGTTTATTTCAAATGTCTCCGAGTATTGTTGTCCAACTCTCACCTTACATCGTAACCGTTCTATACACATCCGTATCAACCGGACTAGTTTTTTTGGAAAGCCAAGTTCCTGCATCGCTGTCCACAGTCTGTCCCTACATACTCTATCAAATGCTTGTTTGAAATCTATGAACATCTGATGATGATCACGATCAAACTCCCAGCATTTTTCCATTATCTGTTTTATTGTGAATATCTGGTCAATTGTAGAGCGGTCCGGTCTAAATCCGCATTGGTAATCTCCAACGATTTCTTCTGTGTATGTTTTGGTTCTTTCTAGCAGGATGTTTGCAAGGATTTTGTAGGTGGTGTTTAGGAGTGTTATTCCCCTGTAGTTAATACATTGCTTTTTGTTTCCTTTTTTGTGTATTGGAACAATAACCCCTTCTTTCCATTCATTTGGCATTGTTTCTTCTTGCCAAATGTCTTGAATTAGCTTGTATATCGAAATGAAAAGTACTCAAACCAAATAGTCCACGTTATTATAAAAAAAAAGCACCTGAAAAAATTATAACAGACTATCGAAACTACAGAGGAGCCGACGTGAAAAAAAAAGAAAAAACATGGTAGAATCAGCAGAAATTTTAAATATACAACAGCTGGAAGTAAGGGAAATAGAAAAATACAAAAAGAGAAAATAAAATTTTCCAGCAAAGGAAGAAATTCGTTATCAAAAAGAAATAATAAGTGGGAAATAAAACTGAGTGAGTATAAAAAAAAAGAAGAATATCCAAACAAAAGATGCTACAAAGAGGAAAGGAATGGGACAAAGTAAAATATCAAATAAAAAGACGAAGACTAAAACAAAAATTTCGAGCAAGAAAGCTTAGGTTTTTGAACAACAGAATATTGAAAATAGAAGCTAATTTCGGAGAAAAGGACAGTAAAAATGGCATTCTAGGAATAAGAAGTGACAGCTAAGAAACACAGAGTAAAATGTTTTTCATAGAAGGTAAAAATGGGGACCAGGCGGTGATGAGACTCTTGCAAGATGGAAAGATCATTTTGTGGAAATACCATAAATGGAAGACATTGCGACAGAAGGAAAACAAATTAAAAAACAAAACAATGAAATGAATTAAAAGCTCTATTTTAATCACTAGAAGAAATAGGAAAAGAAATTAGAAAATTAATAAACCGTAAAATTTGTTGAGATAATAATATAAACAATGGAGGAAGAAAACTAATAGAAGGAATTCCAAAACTAATAAATCTTACATGAGAGACAAATGAATGTAATGCTGATATCAATACATAAAAAAAAACGAAACAAACAAAACTGATCAAACTCTAGGAGAATGGCATTATTAGATCCTGTATACAACATATTGGCAAATAGTGGCCTACATAGACTTCAGACATGGCTATGACACAATAAGTAGAAAGTAATTGCTAAAAGATCAAAGATTGATAAAGCCCCATTGACCTTTCTTTCAGGTCTTGTGTTTCAAGCATTGCAAGAAGTTATTTTATTCATGATACGCAAATACAATTATTTTTTCATAATCGCCTATCAGCTCTTTGTCTATTGACAAAGATTTAGTTAATTAAGATCGTGGCACGAATGCCGTGTCTTAAATCTATAAACCGCTAAGTTACATAATTATAAAATGAGACGATAGAGTGTGGAGTGATCAAATATTCCCATAGAAATCTTCTTCTTCTTCTGGTTCCTATCCTTTCGGATGTTGGAAATCATATTGGCAATCATAACCTTGCTCGTTGCGGCTCGAAACAGCTCCGTTGAGGTTTCCTTAAACCATGTTCTTAAATTCCGCAGCCATGATATTCTCCTTCTACCGGGTCCTCGCTTACCTTTGACTTTACCTTACAATATAGACTGTAGCAGGGAGTAACGGTGCTGATTTCTCATAACGTGTCCCAGATATTGCAATTTTATGCGTTTGATCGTAAACACAATATCTGGTTCCTTATTCATTTTTCCTAGAACTTCCTTGTTCGTGATCCTTTCTGTCCATGATATTCTCAGCATTTTTCTATAAAGCCACATGTCAAATGCTTCAAGTTTTTTAATAGTGGTGTCTGTAAGCGTCCATGCCTCCGCCTCGTACAACAACACAGATAAAATATAGCATCTCAAATGTCTCATTTTTGTATCAAGGGATATGTTGTGACTTTTGAAGATGGCGCTCATTTTGTTAAAGACCGTTCTTGCCTTTCCTATGCGGCACTTTATTTCCTGTACATTGCTCCACTGTTCGTTTATAATAGTTCCCAGGTAGCAATACTGTTTTACTCGCTCTATCTGCGTCCCATTAATGTATAGATGAGCCCCGTTTATATTCTCCTTGCTGATAATCATTTGTTTCGTTTTGTGGGTAATAATGTTTAGTCCGTACTGTTGACTGTACTCGTTTATTCTGTCCGTTAGCCTCTGAAATCCCTCTAAACTATCTGCTATCACCATGGTGTCGTCGGCATATCTAACATTGTTTACTCTTTCACTATTTAGAAGGATGCCTTCGTCTATTCCGTAAAGAGCCTCATTAAAAATTTTCTCGGAGTACATATTAAATATCAACGGCGATAGGATACATCCCTGTCTAACTCCACGTAGTATTTTTATGTAATCTGTTTCTTCTCCGTTAATTTTTATGTATGCGGTCTGATTCCAGTAGAGTTCTGAAATTATTCTGAGGTCTTTGTTATCCAGGTCTGCCTTTTTTAAAATGTTTATCATCTTTTATGTTGAACTCTGTCAAATGCCATTTCATAGTCGATCAAGCACGCGTATACGTCGCAGTTAACGTCCCTGCATATTTGAATCAGTACCTGTACTCCGAAAAGTGCCTCTCTGGTACCCACTGCGTTAATGAAACCGAACTGTCTGTCCGATATTTGTTCCTCGCACTTCTTATAAATTCTTCCATGGATGACTCTAAGAAACAGTTTCAACATGTGGCTCATTAGGCTGATTGTTCGATATTCTTCGCACTTTTTAGCCCCCTGTTTTTTAGGTATCGCTATGAATTCTGATTCTAGCCATTTATCAAGGATGATTCCTATATTGTATATTTTATTGAAGACAGCCGTAATCCAATTTATTCCTTCTTCCTCCAAGAGTTTTAAAAATTCAACTTCGATATTATCAGGCCCTACAGCTTTCCTGCTTTTTATCAGTTTTATTGCTTTTTCTAGCTCGGATTTAAGTATGTCCTGGCCCGTCAACCTTTCTGAAAATGGATGCCTATAATCCGTTCTTTGATCTTGAAAAAGTGTCTCCAACTATATTCTCCATTTGTCTTTCATTTCTTGGGTGTCAATGATTAATTTTCCATTAGTGCCTATGAGTTTCATTTGTGTTCGCTTTTTAAAAGTACCCGTTATTTCTTTTACCTTTTTGTGTACATTAAAATTGTCATGCTTGGCTTGTAGTCTTTCTATTTCTTTACATTTCTCTACAGTTTCTTTTTCTTTAGCTTCTCTTATTTTTCTTCTGATGTAAGCCTGCATTTTTTTATACTCATCTTTATTTCCTTTAATTAACCTTCTGCGTTCCATTAAGTGAAGGATTTCTGGAGTCATCCAAGATTTCTTCTTTGTTTCTTTGTTTGGTTTTAGCAGATCTTGTTTAGTTTTCTTAATTATTTCTTCGAATTGATTGATTTCTCGTTGGATGTTATTTTCTTCTTTTAGTTGTTTAACTTGGTTGTTAATATATTCCCCCACTTGCTTTTTAACTTCCGGATGTTGCAGGGCTGTCATGTCGTAGTTAGGTCTAGAGTTTTTCTTTATTGTCTTCAGTCTCACATCCATAACTCCCACTAAAGGTATGTGGTCAGATTCAATGTCCGGTCCTGGATATATTTTGACAGATTTAAAACTGTTTCTGAATCTTCTATTTACCAATATATAATCTATCTGGTTTCTAATTCCCATAGAAATAAAGAAGTATTGCAAAAGTAAAGGTAACTAGATATATGCAAATATATTTAGCTTCGAGCTTTAACAAACATTTGAGATCTGAACTAGTTAGGAAAGAGCACAAAATAGATGGAATGATATGAAGCAAACAGCAGGAAATTAACTAGAAAAGTAGAAGTAATGATGATCTGGATCATAACCTTGCAATATATCGAATATAATTAACGGTAATCCGAACGTTAAGCTAATGGTCCTTAACAGGTCTCCTTTGATGTACTGGGATATTAAGTCCATCTTTTAAGCTTTTAAAATAGTTGCTAAATATCAGTGTTCACTTTATACTTATTTCGCTTACAGGTTATTTCATATCGAACTATGTTTTAATGAATATGACGATTTATTCCCTTGTATATCCAAGATATACTTCTAATAGTTGCAGCATATTATATAAGAGTTTAGAAATCATTTCGGTTTTTTCGTTTTGTGTACGATATTCCATTGTACACTAGATATGATGAAAAAGGGCTACAATTTTTGTTTATTTTCAACGTACCGACCAATTGCATTACAAACTTAATTTCCTTCAATATACTCAATTTGCCGATCATTACGACGCTCCATAGGAATTGTCCACTGTTGAAAGCGCTACTGGAAGTGCTTTTTCGGGAACCTTCGTCGTTTTTTATTGCACCACCTCCACAATGTCAAACATTGTCTCCTTAAGCTCCAACTTTGACCAAGAGAGTAACGAATCACATAGAGCCAGGTCGGAATAATATGGAGCACCATTTGGCCACCTTTTGTGCACAAACTTTCTGTATGTTTAATGAATCGTGCTAAATTTGATGTCTATCTTATCTTATGTCTATGAACACTATCTTTTTTAATTCCTGAGATTTCAACAAGAGCTCAGAACAAGAAACAAGCTGTATTTATCTTTGAAGTTAAAAAACTTTGATCGTTTCACGTCCTTTCTTTGACCTTTTGACCCGCTAAAAAATTTAGTTTTCGTAGCGGTTTTCGCAGCCCCAAAAAAACTTTAGGATAATTCATGCCCCATCTCAACAATTTGCATTTTTTAAACAATACTGTAGCAAAAGGACTTTCAACTAGCGATTGCTACAGCTAGACTGAGTGACGCCCAATTGTATTTATAGAACTCAGTGTCAGGGAAGCGTCAACAGGCATATACATGTTCAAATCTGCCGCAACAGGTTTTTTGACTGATGCCTTTTCAATGATACAATATAGTGGGGTTATTCTTGTGACTTTTTACATTATCTACTATAATTAATAGGAATAAGTCACAATTTAATTGAAAATACGTCAAATTTCCATCTCGGAAAAGTATATATATATATATATATATATATATATATATATATATATATATATATAATATATATATATATATATATATATATATATATAGTCCCAAGATTCCTAAGAGGAACATAGGGCTTCCACAAAGTGTCTCCAGCGAACTCTATTTCTGGCTAGTGCTTTGATTTCAAGCCAGGATTTTCCCATTGTTCTCCCTTCGTCCAGTACTGTCCTTCTCCAAGTTCCCTTAGGTCTGCCTACTTTCCGTCGGCCTTGGGGATTCCAATCCAGTGCTGTCCTGGCAATGTCATTTGGCGGTCTACGGAGTGTGTGGCCCAGCCATCTCCATTTTCTTCGCCTTATTTGCTTTATGACATTTTCTTGGTTGCTTTGGTTCCATAAATTTTCATTGGAGATTCGGTTAGGCCAAAATATACGAAGGATTTTTCGTAACGCTCTATTAATGAAAACTTGTAATTGGTGTACTATGGGTGCTGATATCTTCCACGTTTCGCAGCCATACAGTAATACAGCTTTTACATTTGTGTTGAAGATTTTTAGTTTCGTTTTAGTTGGGTAAATCCTGGATTTCCATATGTTGTTAAGCATGTTGTAGGCGTTGCGAGCCTTATTTATTCTTTCATGTACATCACGCTCTGTACCCCCATTACAGTCAATTATGCTGCCCAGATATACAAATTCCGCTACTCTCTCAATTTTCTGGTCGTTGATCATAATAGGTTGGTTGTTTCTGGTACCAAATCGCATTTCTTTGGTTTTGTTGGTGTTTATTTCTAGACCAACCTTCTTTGATTCTTCTTGTACTTTGTTTACTTGGAGTTGCATGTCCTGTTTTGTATGTGCTAGGAGGCATATATCATCAGCGTAATCTAGGTCTTCCAGTCTGTTTGTTAATCCCCAGTAAATTCCTCTATTAGAGTTTACCTTTGTTAGTACGGAGTCCAGTACAATGTTAAATAGTATAGGGGATAAAACACAGCCCTGCTTTACTCCGTTTAGCATAGCTATTGGGTCAGATGTTATGCCGTTGTGTAGGATTTTGCTTTCTGTGTCACTGTAGAGTTCTTTGATGAGATTTACTATTTTTTCTGGTATTCCTATTTCCTGCAGTGCTTTCCATATGGCCGTATGTGTGAGCGTGTCAAAAGCTCTCTTGAAGTCCACAAAGCACACAAAGAGAGGAGAGTTGAATTCCTGTGACTGTTCTACAATTATTCTTAGTGTGTTAATTTGGTCCACGCATGATCTGTTTGGTCTGAAACCGGCTTGTTCCTTCCTCAACATTGGTTCTACACTCTTTGTTAGTCGGTTGTTTATAATTATTGCTGTTAATTTATTTATAGTATTCAGAAGTGTGATTCCTCTCCAGTTTTCGCAATATCTTCTGTCGCCCTTTTTTGGTATCTTTATTATTAATCCCGTTTTCCATTCTTTGGGGAACTTTTCCTCTCTCCAAGCCCTTTTCAAGAGTGGTTGGATTAGCTCTGCCACTGTACCTGGGCAAGCTTTTAACAACTCTGGTGGAATATTATCTCGGAAAAGTACTTAAATTAAATTGTTAATCATTGTGTAGTATTAAATGTTTTTGCGGGATCAAACTTAATGGAATGCATATTTTAAAACAGTACTTCCAAGAAAGAACTCGGTAGGACTGAATGGGAAAATGAAAACCCTTGAAAAAAAGGACGTGGTGTGCCGTGAAATACTGGACAAAAGCTTTCCTCTTCTCTTTTCTGTCATTTTATTTGATTTGTCGTAAGCTTTGGTATCACCCTAACAACTATTTGGCAATATGCAGTCTGTGTTTCTTCTGCGTCATTATATTCTTCGTCCTCCTCTTATTTGATATGTTTTATACCTTTCTCTGATCATGAATACCGGATAACTTCCTTAATGACGTTTTTTTGTATAGCAACACTTTTTATATTGTTACATCACGCTTAAATAATCGATTAATGTCCTTGTTGCTTCATATAATCATATAATCTTTATATTGTCGTATCATCATCATCTTGGTGCTACAGCCCTTAGAGGGCCTTGGCCTTCTCTAGCTTTCTGCGCCATTCTGTTCTGTCCCTTGCTTGCATTTTCTAGTTGCCGACTCCGATCTTCTCCGCATCTTGTGTTTGTGAGAACGGGGATTATCAGTGTTCT
The DNA here is from genome assembly GCA_918026665.1 of Diabrotica balteata. Classification (NCBI taxonomy): domain Eukaryota; kingdom Metazoa; phylum Arthropoda; class Insecta; order Coleoptera; family Chrysomelidae; genus Diabrotica; species Diabrotica balteata. The sequence continues at coordinate 106,212,064 of OU898284.1, forward strand.
ATACAGCCTTATACGAGTTTTTTGAGACAGACGTTTGTTAGCTAAGTACTTTGATAGACCATGATAACACCTGTTTGCAATTATTATTCGCCTTTTTATTTCCTCAGATGTCTTATTATTGGGGTTAACCGATGTCCCTAGATATATGAACTCTTTGACTGCTTCGAAGTTTTGGTCAATGATGATTAAATTTGTGTCAACATTTCCAGCTCTTGTGTTTGTGTTAGTCGCCATGACTTTGGTTTTATTTTGATTTATATGTAACCCCATTCCTTCTGCTGCTGCTACTAGCTCGGTTAGGATTTCCGCAGTTCTCGCCCTAGTTCTTGTTATAATGTCCACGTCGTCTGCATATGCTAGAATTTGGACTGATCTATTAAATATTGTTCCCCTGCTATCTAAATTAGCGTCTCGTACAACTTTTTCAAAGGCGACGTTAAAAAGCTGACACGCTAGCGCATCTCCCTGCCTTAACCCCCTATGTATTTGAAATGGGGTTAACGAGTCGTTTTGAATTTTTACTGCTGATAGCATCTTCGCCATTGTCACTTTTATCAAACATATGAGTTTTTTTGGAATTCCTAACTCATTCATAGCGTTGTAAAGACTTGGTCTTAAGACACTGTCATATGCCGCTTTAAAATCGACAAAAATACATATACAGATACAAAATATATACATAAAATATACAAAAATACATATACAGATACATATCTATGTTAAAGTCTTTTTCGAGGATTTGTCGTAGTGTAAAGATCTGGTTAATGGTTGAACGTCCACGCCTGAATCCTGCCTGATATTCTCCTAAAAACATTTCAGTATAAGGCTTTAATCTCTCGTGCAAAATATTTGACAATATCTTGCTGTATTTAGGAGAGTTATTCCGCGGTAATTATTGCATTCCAGTTGGCTTCCAGACCAAATTCTACAAACAATTTCTCGCATCACCTTGGTGAGCTGCTCTCCACCGTGCTTAAATAACTCTGCTGGGATGCCATCGCTACCTGGGGACCTATGGTTCCTTAGTTTTTCTATAGATATTTTCACTTCATCTACCGAGGGGGGTTCCACGAGTTCCTCATTTCGGTATTCCAGCTCTATATTGTTAGTAGGTTCCCCTTCCAGCATTATATTGTCGTATATCGATATATTTCATGTCTTCTCCTCTTTTATTTGATATGCAATACCAATGAGTAGACCTTTCAAATTCCCGTGTCGTTTATTTTTTCCGAAAAGCGTCCTTCAATTTTTTTTTTTTAATCACGGATATGATTTGTCAAGCTTTTACTAGTTACAATTACTAGTTACGTGTAATGTTATTTTACTCCGTGTTGTTTTGTTCTGTACTTTTTCAATTGTTAAAATTTTTGAACTGTTTAACTTATGCTGTTAGCTCTCTGTATTTGTCAGTTCTGTGTATAATTATCAGTTTCTGGATTCAGCAATTGATTACATATAATATAAATATATTTTCAACTATTATTGGCTTTACATCTAAACATACCTTCCTACCCCCTCCCTTTGGTGAGGTGAAACATATATAAGTTTAAATTGAGGTTTCCCTTATTTTTTTAGGTTAGTGAAATAACTTTTTTTTTTCGATAATCATAGAAACCAAACAGTAGCAAAATTAGAAGGAATGTTCATATTTATCCCCTAACATATACCTTGATCTTGAGTGACGACTACGTTCATTTAATAAGAATAATATAATTGAACACAGGTGTACGATCATATATCATAAACCGAAATTCGTAAATAGGAATCCACAAGGCAGGTTTTCGTTCGTATTAATTATTTTTTTCAGCATTTTAAATTCAATATATGTATATTTTAGCACCTATAATGACCAGAGCCAAGAAGAAATTTCTATATGGTTTGATTACCCTGTTTTTGCCGAGAGCTGTAGCAAATGCCGAAAAAGAAGCTAACCTTAAGTTTATTTTAGTCAAAAGATAATACTCTGCTAGATTTCTGTATTTTTCTGTACAGTCAACAGCGTTTTTGGCTGTGTTTTTATTATCAATTATATAATTAACACGAATGTTATCTTGTACATATTGTAAAGTCTAAAAAATAGGTAAAACATACCAAAAAGTAATTTATAATAGTTGGATGGACTTTTTTTATTGTAACTATGGCAGTATGGTCAAAGCTCACTATATTTCTAACGATTTTTGGATTTACAAATATTTAAATTTATTTCTATTGAAGAATTTTAATATGTACTAAATACGCTACTTTAATTTGTCTGACTAATATGGTCTTATTTATTTCATGAAGATTTAATACACTATACAGCGTGACAACATTGTAGCAGTGTAAATTATGTGTGGATGTAGGCACTAAACAAATTTCGTTGTCAGTTAAGTGTACTGTAAAATATTTAATATGCAATACATTTTTGTATGCAAAACAGTAAAACTGGATTTAAGTTCAGTATAAAATGTCGGAATGTATAGGAGATTATTTGAAATAAATTTTGCATTTTAGGGCTTTTAAAATACTTTTTCATTGTGGATATCTTGAACCAACTCAAATAATTTGCTGGGTATAGCATTATATCCATTAGAATGTATTTTCCAGTGGTTTCCCAGTTTATTACTATTTTATACTATTTGTATCCCAGTAAATAAATTAAATAAAAGTGGAATACGACGGTTTTTCTTTAAAATGACTTTATTTTCTTCATTTATTTTGTATTCCTCATTATATATGGACTTTTTGGTATGCCATTAAGCTCTTCTAAAGATGCGGTCTACATCAACTCAATATTGGCCAAACCCACGCCTTTTTATATATATTTTTTTCTTTTTGGGAACAGGAAAAGCTGCAAGGAACCAAGTCCAGTGAATACGGTGGCTGGGACGAAACGACGGTACAGTTTTCGACAAAAACTGAATTAGCAAAGACGTGTGAGCTGTTACATTATCATAGTGCGATACCCATAACTTGTGTCACAATTCCGGGTTTTTTTGGTATTGCTTCGCGCAAATGACTCATAAGTTCAATATTATATTCCTTATTGATTGTATGACTTTCTGGTTAGAGCTCATAAAATACTACATCATTGTAACCGAAGAAAACATCTTTCAGTTTTGGCCGATTTTTGCGTACGTTTTTTCAGTTTGCGGTCTCTAGTAGCTTCCACAGTGAACGACTTAAGTGCTTTGAAGTACTTAATTTTATTTTTCACACAAGTTAATTCAGATCCTTTTATCATTTTTTTTCAATAGCACAGAAGCTACAAGTACCACAAAACATGCTCGCTCAACCCTTATGTCTGTTAAGAAACAAAGGTACCTATTGGCTTGTAATATTAAGATATATTGGGGACTTTTCGAAATATATATATATATATAATATATATATATATATATATATATATATATATATTTATATATATATATATATATATATATATATATATATCGGTTTTAGAACGTCTTTCGACGTTGTCCGATGCCTAACTTCCACGTCCTTCTATCATCCCATTGGCCGTCTCTAAGATCTCTTGTACTCATTGCTTTAGTTACCCCTTCTTTCCATGTCTTTTTGGGTCTTCCTCGTTTTTTGCGGTTTGGTGGTACCCACTGCATAATCTTCTTGGGTAGTCTTGTGTCTTCCATTCTTTGAACATGACCATACCAAATCAACTGTTTCCTCTCAATGTCTGTTGTTAAGTAACCATCTATTCCAATTCTTCGTCTTACTTCCTCATTTCGAACTCTTTCCCTGCGGGATATACCTAACGATCTTCTAAACACATCCATTTCTACAGCTTCTAATTTTTTTCTGTTGTTCTCGGTTATTCTCCAAGTTTCTGCTCCGTAAAGTAGACTGCTTTTAATTAGTGACTCATAGATGTTATATTTTCGCTTTATTCCTATTTCAGAGCTCCAAAGTATTCCATTTAGGCAGCCAATTGTTCTTCTAGCTTGTGTAACCCTTTTCTTTATTTCCTCATCGTCTTTTCCCGTTCTGTCGAAAAACTACTTTTCGAAAACCAAAGAAAAATGATTATCCAACGACTGCAGAGAAATAGAACAACCGCATACAAGATAGAGGTGGAAATCTTATCTCCATCAAGGCTCCAGTCATCAAGGATCTAAGAAACATGAAAATTTATTTGTATCGGACATTATTGATGAATAGCTGTATGGAAAAGAGAAACAAAATATGCCATTGCAGCACTAAAAACAACAAAGCGGCAGTTGTGGACAATGTATGCTAAAGATCATTGTAAATCAGATAAATAATTCCTTGATAATCTAGTTGCACATTTTAACAGCATATAATTATAATATTAGACACTGAAATCGACATTGTTTACCTTTTTTAACAAACCCTGTATAATTCGTCTATATTTCTTGATATTTTGAAGAAGTCATACTCTTACTATGTCTTCTTAAGCAAGATCTCTTCTTTTACTTTTCTTTAAAAGTAGTTTCTTTAGGCAAGTATCTAGAACCCCAATGGGTCCGCTTTCCCCTATCATTTCTGATGATCATAGAAGCCTTATAAGTGCTCAAAGTTGGAAGTATATTCTCTTACGCCGACAGCATGTCTGTGATAGGTTGCTGAGACATTTATTAACTAACTACTCGTATTTGAATTATTTGGCGTACAAAAAACCACCTCAAACAAATAATTATCGAAACGCTTCATTATATTACCATCCAGTCCAAAAGAATTCTGTCATCCATTCAACTTTCTCATCTCCAAGAGAACTTAATCTCAATTGGCTGCTAAAACTGCCCAATCCAAATTATTAACATCTAATACCTGGAGCAAATTGGGCTGCATCTAACTCGTATCCTACCTCTCCTATTCTCAAAGATAAAAAAATGCCAACTCCCAAATATAAACGTTTCTGTTGCAAGATCATCAAATATGCATTAGTTCTGGTTTGTCCCATTCTGCATTGACTGAACATTGCCAAGAAACCGTACAGTACTTAATGTTTGAAAAAATTCATTTTCTTTGTAAAAATCACTACTTCTATTTTAGAAAATTCCAGAAGCAGTAAATCCGAAGGTATCCCGAGAATGTTAACAGAAAAGGATTGTTCCCATATTTTTTTCGTCACAAAAGTTTCCATAGATATTGAAACTAACTAGTTTTTCTGGAAATACAATTGTATGACATACGTTGTAGAATAATATAGCAACGGTGGATACCGCTTGAAAATAATTGTGTATTATTATTGACCTAACCATAACCATAACCAGGCAAATTTTTCTTATCACAATAGCAAGAAAGATAACAAAGAGACTTATGTCTCCGCTTTCAAGGTGCCTTTTGAATCACAAAGACATAAAGAGTATCTATGGTCGGCCTAGAATGATTTTGGATACTTAAAATTATCGCGGCTGATTGCCACGACAGCACCCGTAATCGTAGATAAAGCGTTTACCTTCCAAACGAAAATGTGTGTGTTGTGGGTATGAATGTCAAACGAGATTTTTCTACTGAAAGAAATTTGTGTCTTCATTGGGTAGGTACAGCGACTCATGTAAAACAGTGAATTTGACTTTACATAATAACAAGGCATTTACTGAATACACAAAAGCCGAAAGCTTCCTGAATATTGGTTTTTTGTTATTTTTTCGTCACTATCTTGTAACTACTCGGATATCGCTCACTAGTAAATTTGCAGGTTACGTCCAAAAGATCCGCTAATTTTAAGAGTTTTAATTTGGCATATATTTTAACCTTATTTGTTTTGTAACAAAAATCACTGCTTCACGCAGATATTCATAGACTAACTGAGGACACGACACGACTCACTCTGGGTGAGTCACTAGATTTTTAGAAATTTTTATTTTACAGTAAAAATTATAAAGTGTTGCAATTTGTCTGTTTTTAACGATTTTACAACTCTTCAATTTTAATTTATCATAATTATCGTTCCTATAAATGTTTTACCATGGTTTTGAAACCGTATGACAACAATGCCAGTGTAGTTACAGTATTGTAACTAATCTACCGTAGATCTCTGAAGTTGTTAGAAAGTATAAATGGAGCTTAACAATAAATATAATAAAGACATTATTCTATATTTTTCTTATTTTGTTAACAATTATTATTTAAACATTGTCACCTTTATTGTAAAATTATTTAATTAAATAAAATATTTTTAATTGTTTGTGGAGTTTTATTTGAAGATCTTAATTCATAATTGGCAAGCGAACTTTGGTTGATAGGAGACATTGAAGAAATAAATCAAAAAATGTAACAATAGAAATAACCTGAAAACAATAATTGATTATGAAATATTGTAGAAATAAAGGTAAATAAATTGTTTCCTGCAGGTTTGGACTTAACCTGTAGCTTTGTTTCTAGAGCAAAATTAAACCTGTTTGGGCTTTAAAAATTTACAGTAAACCACTACTATCTTTTGAAAAGTAGTTCATAGAACATAAAAAACCAAATTAAGTACACAAATTAACCCTTTTCCCCGAATTCTATATCGGAAAATCTAAACAACTCGTGATTTTTTATGTATAGAGAAAAATCTTAATGTAATTGTAATTTAATTGCAATGCTTGTAATCTTGGAAACCTTTTTTGGATGGTGCTAGAAAGGTCACCAATGGAGACACTGCGGATGGTTGCAGCCAGATGGTTAGTGGAGAGCGAGTCGCTAGTGGGTTTTAAACTTGATTTGGAACCGAAGATGGGTCCAACGGACGAAATAAGTAAAGATAGGACATGATAAGATATATTAGAAAAGATACAGAAATAAACAAAAATATAGATGGGTACAGTTATCAAAGATAAGATAGAAAACAGGGAGTCACTTAACTTTTTGGGGTTTAAGGAGCAAATTAAGAAACCTTAGAAAAGAAAAGAGATAAGGGAAGATATTTAGGTTCTAAACCAAATTCAAAGAAAGATATCAACAGTTAATATGTAATTAAATAAATTTGGTCAACACTCTACATAAACAAATAATAAATATACTATTGATCCGTCACCTACTTACTACGAAACTTAATCCAGCCTGATCCTTCTCCTGATCGCAGGTTTAATAATAATTTAATGTAATTAGCAAATATTTAGAGGTACTGTTATATCAGGAAACTTATTAGAAGTCGACAAATAAAAAAAAAACAAAAACAATATATACAACAACACAATGATATAGGCGGCTGAATGTACCACAAGTAATATAAATACACCATAATTGTATACATGTAGAAATAAACAGTAATATGAATAATAAATACCTTTACAAATACAACAATATAATAATGCATAGATTAAATTATCAGCGAAGAGAGCCTGATCTTCTTCAAGTGCCCTGTCCGTTGCGAACGTTGGCAATTCTGATCTTGTTTGCAGCGCTTCTGAATAGTTCGACCGATGTGAGCCCTATCCACTTCCGCAGATTTTGGAGCCACGAGTGTCTTCTCCTGCCTGGCCCTCGTTTACTGTCTATTTTTTACTGGACAATCAATTGCAGCAAACGGTACTTATGTGGTACTCAATATGTGGCCTAGATATTCAAGCTTTCTTTGTTTAATTGTATTCACGATTTCTTTCTCCTTTCCGATTCTTTGGTGTACCTCTATTTGGTGACATGTTCGGTACAGGATACACGAAGAATGCGTCGGTACACCCATATTTCGAATGCTTCTAGTTTTCTCGTGAGCGTCTCCGTCATCGTCCAGGCCTCCACACCATACAGTAAGATCGGAAAAATGTAGCATTTAACTAGACGTAGTTTTAGGGGAAGAGTCAAATCCTTACTTATGAGGAACTTTTTCATATTGCTAAATGCTGCTCTAGCTTGATAGCTAGAGAGCCTGATAGTGATTAAAAAAAAATTCAACCAAAGTTGATTAAAAAAGTCACTCTGCTGTTTTTTGGGCGTACCTCGAGATAACGGGTTAAAAATGTATAACAATCATAGCAAATAACAAAGTTAATTAAAGTTAAATTCAAATAATACAAAAGGATTACACGAATAAAAATTAACCAACCCGCACTGGTTAAGTTAATTTTCTGTTCGCACTGTTGTTTAATGATTAACTGAGAATTAAATGTTCGTAATTTAGAAGTTCTTAAAACTGACTGAAAGTTCATATGAGATTAATAAATGTTCTTAATTCAATTGTTAAACCGATAGTTACCCTTAACTATACATGTCAAGAAATGGTTGAACGTAGATTCGCCCAGATAATTGAAGATACTATGATTACCATAGTATTCGCCTAGATAATTAAAGATAATGATTATGATAACTTACAGTAAATCTTGATGATTGCTGCACTAATTCACTGAAGCTATTATACTTTACTTGTATTAAGCACTGAAGTTATTTAAATTAAAAGGTACTTTATAACTATATTTAATCTAATATAGTATTAGATTTAGAAACTCAAACTATATAAGTGTATACACACTAAAAAAAAATGCACAGAGACGGTAATATGAGCGAGCGGCTGTCCTTAAAGATCGCCCGACCTGAAGTAAAGTTCCTCTTGTCCACTTCTAAAAATTTACGAAACTACCCAAAAATAAGATGGGATATCTCCCACTCAAAAACGACAGGCCGGACAGTATGTATTTCTAAGAAGGCAAGATTCTAGCGACATCGAAAGGTTCGAGGTAATTGCCATACTAGTAATTTGGAACGCGAGGAAAATAAAATCTTTCGAATTAGGTTTTTACAGAAAAATTACCAAAACGTGCTTTCGACGATATTTAACAAATCTATCAAAAGGACTAGACGCGAAGCCGGAAAGAGATTAGCCCAGGATTAACCAACCCGCGTCTTTAATAAGTCGGTAGATTCTTCCATAATATTTCGGCAGTTTTTAATAAAATTTAACAACTTATTTGCGAATACGACCATTGGCGTATCAGCAACAGGGGTAAAGGAATTAAAACTAATTAATATTTTAATTGTATAAAAAAAGTTAGATGCTGTAATGTAAAATTTGTTGTTTTAAAAACCTTACTCTGCAAAATGTTTATTCTAGGTTGTTTAAAAATGCACTGATCGAGAAGAGTAGGGGAAGTGAAAAAAATCAAAAATACGTTATAATCTTGCTTGCTTTAATCCCTCACTCCTCCGCTCCAAAAGTTTGATCGCTTCTTCAGGGCCGTTTCGTTTGTTACATTTTGCAAACTTAAATGAAAATCGAAGATATATAAGATAAATGTTTGATAATAAGTTTTGAATTTTAATATGTTTTCTAAATTAAAATCTTAAAACAGAAGTTATAAACACCAAAGGAGTGAGCAAAATTATTGAAGGAGAATAGACAGGAGTTTATCTCACAAGACGGTGTGACAATAACAATAACAACGGAAGAAACCGAAATCATAGAGGAAGATATAACTAAATAAGCACTCAAGAAAGAATAAAACAACAAAAGACGAAGGAGCATAAAAATAGAACTACTGAAATATGAAGGTGCAAGGATTATATCCTTTAAAATGTTGTTCAATAAAATCGAAGCAGGTAAGGAGATTCCAGATGAGTGGAATATGAAATCTATCATACATATCTACCATTTTCAAAAAAGGTCAGAAAATAACTAGAGAGGGATCAGTGTAATGTCTTTAATAGTAAGAATATTTTCCACAGTAATAAAAAAATAGGAAACACATGGACTTTTGGATTTTGACAATTTCTTTAGCAGCATTCACAATCCTTCTTTTTCCTGTATAGACAAGTGTAGTCAAAGATCCCATATCAGTCACAGCAATATTCACTCTTTGACTATTAAAATTTGTGACATTCTAGCATGCTTACAGTGTCTTAATACCAATAAAGGTCTTGGTCCAGATGACATATCGTAACTTATTTTTAAGGAATTGTGCATTCTTTTTATGTAGGCCTCTATGGCTTATTTTTTTATAAATCTCTGATTGAGATCACTTTTTATCATAATTTATTTATTGATTGTATCCATTAATTCATCCATTATGGACGTCCGATTCAGGTACAATTAACGTCCCGGTAAGTTCAAATAACGTCCGCTGGGAACGTAAAATGGACGTCCATAGCACGTTCGGCGCAGCGACATTCGGACCAATATAGGACGTAAATAGGACCAAAGCGGACGTTCGAAGGAAGTCCGTGAGGGACGTACTGTGGACGTCCACTGGACGTACTGGACTATATATATGTGTATATATATATATATATATATATATATATATATACATATATTATATATATATATAACATATTATATTATATATATATATTATATATATATATATATATATATATATATATATATATATATATTATATATATATTATTATATAATAATATATATATATATATATAAATATATATATATATATATATAATATATATAATATATATATATATATATAATATATATATATAAATATATATATATATATATATATATATATATATATATATATATATATATATATATATATATATATATATATATATATATATATATATATTATATATATATATATATGCTACCAAAACTCATATCCGAAATTTCGTGCTATAGATTTTGAAGGTTAAGCTCTTACTAGCAATAATAATTATTCCATACTGACCGCGACCGGTCAATGAAAGTGAAATTTTATTGCTCTCATAAGAATCATAAAAAATGCAAAAATCGCTCAACGTTTATTTATTTAACACCTTTATAAAAACTGACCTCTGATCAAAATATATCCAACTTTTACCATCGAGTTGATACAAAGCTGATTTAATTAATTTCGCGTGTGTAACTGTCATTCAAAATCGCTGGTCGCTTCAAGCGTTGTTTCTGGAAGAACGTTTCATTCTACATAAAAAGTGTTAATAAACAACTTTGTTTAATTGTCTCAAATACGTTTTTTATTTGAAATATTTTTTTCTACGGCGTACTAATTTCTTGATAAATCAATTTTTTCCGTTTGTATCCCCCTAGTAAGGGGGGTTTAGGGAGAAGCCGGAGAGTTGGAGTGGTAAATCTTTGTATATGTTTTGGTGTCCAAAAATCCACATTATCAGTAAAATTTAGCTTGTTCCTATGATTTTTAGAGGTTCAGGGACATTTTCGTCTCTGACTGGAGTATGCATTATTAAGAATAGGTAAAAATATTAAAATATTTCTTCATAAATTATTCTTTAAAACTAAATTGTGTATTCAATTAAATGAAAAACCTTGTATATACCACAAAAGTTTTACTAATTTTAACATGAAATTTTGGCAAAGTGTCCAATTTATTAGATTATTACATACATACGTAGTAAAGGAAGATTTGTGATGTAAATATGAACATATTTTCGGTATATAATAAAATATATATACCTAGATATAATGAAATACCTCAAACAATTATTCTATTAAAAAACTTTTTGCACAACCATTATTTTAAAAGACAAATCTACGTTGGTAATTTTATAAAATAACTATTAACGAGTGACGTAGAAATGAATAGGATGCCTTCAAATTCGAAACTTTAAAGTATTATGATAATACTTTATTAAAACGTGTCTCTTATTCACCGAAATTATTACTAACTAAATAAAAGTCACCTCAACGCTAATAATTTTCTAATTTTAATTTGGCTAGTAACTAAAAATACCTCTTTCTCAGCTGTTTAAAAATAGACCAGAACTATCAGTCGAACAAAATTTTGTTGCTGTGTGGATATAAAATTAATGTAAAAATTTGGAAAAAGTAAGTACTATTGAGATTAAATTTACTTGCTTTGTTATTTAACATTTTCACATAATTCGAATTTGTTTAGTAATCTTGAACTTTAACTGTAGTGATTCAAAAATGTAGGCCACTTACCACAAATTCCATTTTGAAAATTGGCAAATCGTCGTGTCGAAATTATTAGTTTAAAACATACTCCGAACATTTTATTTATCAGAAAATTATTAAATTAACGGTTTAATAGCGAAAGAAAGCAGGAAATTGAAAAAAAAATACAGAGCCGGTTAAAAATAATCAACCGTTATAACCTCAATACTAAAACAATAGATTGGTTTCAAATGAGGCTATGTTTGATTGATAACATGCTATCAATAAAAATAAACATTTGAGTTTTTATTCTATAATTTTTTAAATAATAATCGGAGAATAATTCGCTTATGCAACCCGTTTAACCCTTTCAGGGATTTTGTGAATCGCAATTGATAACATTCCTGTTTGAGTTGGCAACACTTTATACTGCATTCCAATTTTAAAAACAAACTTATTTATGGAGCTACAAAATATTTTTGTATTTAAACATAATTTCGTTAATTTCAGAAAAAAATAAACCCCCATCATGGCAGAAGCCGAAGGGGGCTCCGAACAGGATGATGTTTCGTTCTTACGAACGGTAAGTTTCGAGGTTAAACTGCAGAATAATAAATTATTGAAATTTTTCTATTTGTTTTTAGGAAGACATGGTTTGTCTTTCGTGTACCGCAACAGGAGAACGTGTCTGTTTAGCTGCTGAAGGTTTTGGTAACAGACATTGCTTCTTAGAAAATATCGCCGACAAGGTAAGTTGTGAATATATCGATATTTAATTAAAAATATCTCAGAGCAGATTCATTGTCATTTGCGTTTACAAGATTTAATTTAAAATTAAATAAAGTCAGCTTGATTTAATCTATTTAGAAAGGCTTTAACTCGTTTACTTCCACTTGACCTAAATAAAATCCATAATATAGAGTCATGAAGTATCTTAAAATCATAAATTATGTTGATACTTTCCTTAATTAAATCTCTCTGCCCATGCTCAGAATATAAAAAACTTCTATGTAGAATGTAGGCAAACAAATTATTTTATCTAAGAGACAAGATATAAATGATGATACCAGAATAAAATATGAATGTCCTTACACAATTTAATAAAACTTTTGAAATAAAGGTTTATTAATCTCTGCAATAAGTAATATTCTAAGCATTATTTTTATTTCAATAGACCAATATTGTATAATAAAATGCCCAGTAATATCAAGAAGGGTCTCAATTGCATTAAATACTAATCTCTAAGCTGTAGTAGTGAGTATTATATACCAAACACATTAATATATGAAACATTTATTTACCACATCCTAATGAGCTAGACCTACAAGAACTAAGTAACGTTCTTAATCAAATTCCACAGCCAAAAATAATTTTAGGAGAAATGAACTGTCATCATTCAGCATGAGGAAACTCTAAAAACAGACAAATATGGTAATCTAATGAAACATATCATTGAATCTTCTGATCTACTATTTCTTAATACAGGGGTACCTACCAGATTTAACTCCTTTACGGCTCTTTTTCCGCCATAGATTTATCATTATGTAGTCAATTCTTATCAACGTTTTCCATATGGAATACTTTAAAATTGTTATATGACGGTGATCACCTGTAAATTAAGGACTGCAAACAGGTTGTCTTATCAAGTCAAGATTGAAGAAAAGAAAAATTGAAAACTATCATCTAAGTGATGATATAAACTCTAATATTGCCTCCTTAAACAATATAATTATATAAGCAGCTTTAAATAATATAGGTAAAACAAAGCTCTGCAAAAGACCTCCAGTATCTTGATGAAACAATGAAGTAGCACAATCTCTATCTTTTAGCAATCATGCTTTTAATGTACTTTAAAAAACAATACTAATGAAAATTTACTTAATTTAAAAAACTCTACTAAGAGCTACAGCAAGATATCTTATAAAGAAAATAAAAGAGATATCTGGAGAGAGTATGTATCATCTATCAATTCTTTAACACCCTCTGAAGTTATCTGAACTAAAATTTGTAAACTTAAAGGCTCTAATTCTTATCCACATATAAACACCTTAACACACAGTAATAAATTAATCACTTGAAAAAATACAATCGCAGAAGCATTAGCTTCTTATTAATCCATAACATACAAGAAAAACATAGAATATTTCTTATGTATCCCTAACATACAAGAAAAACATAGAAGCTTCTACAATCTCCATTAACCATTCTGACAGCCCCTTAAATGCTCCTATAACTCTTCAAGAGTTAAAGTTTTCTCTCTCAAATATAAATAAAACATCTGCAGGACTAGATGCTATTCTACCAGTCTTCATAAAAAACTTACCATTTAGAGCCAAATTAATTCTGTTAGATTTATTTAACACCTGCTGCTAAAGCATGAATACCCAGACCTCTGGTCTCAAGCAATAACCATTCCCATTATTAAGCCTAACAAACCAAAAGACAACTCTACCTCTTACTGACCCATCTCTCTTACATATTGCATGTGCAAGATCCTAGAAAACAATTTTAAACCTGAGCCTTATATGGTGTGTTTAGAAAATAATAATTTTCTTACTCCCTTCCATAGTGGTTATTGAAGCAGAAGATCCACATTAGACAATCACATAGCATTATAGACTTCAATTAATGAAGCTTTTGCAAATAACCAAAAACGAATAGCAATATTTTTCAATATCATCCAGGCCTACAATAGAGCATCGAGGCACTGTAATTCTACAAACATTGAAAGATACTGGCATTGAAGGTCACATGCTAGCATGTTGCAAAATTTTGTTGCAAAATATCGCTCAATTCAACTTTAAATAAATGGTGTTACAAGCTCATTTAAGATACTAGACAATGGAATTCCTCAAGGTTCGATTTCTTAGTCCAACTTTATTCTTAATCACTTTTAATAGTATTATAGATGTAATTAAAGCACCCATTAAAGCTAGTCTTTACACCAATGACATTGTTATTTATACTAAATCGAATAATGTAATGACTAGCAACTAAAATTATACAAAGTTTTCTAAACCAGCTTCATAATTGGACAATAAAAACGAGATTTGTTTTTTTAATAAAAATTAAACCCACCTCACAACTAGTCTTAAACTCTTTAAGTCCACAACTCCTAATTAAATAATTTACCTTTAGAACAGCCAAAAGAAATAAACTTTCTAGGTCTAACTTTTGAGAGAACTTTTAAATTGGAATTTGCACATAAATAAACTACAGCTTTTCTGCCAAAAAAGATTAAATATACTCAAAATTTTATCCAACAAAATTTGGGGTGATGATCATAAAATATTAATTAAACTTTACAAATCGCTCATTAGAAAAAGAATCAATTATGGTTGTATATGTTACGATGCTGCATGTAAAACCACTTTTAAAAAAATTAACAGTATTCAATCTACAGCTTTGAGATTAGCACTGGGAGCTTTTAAAAGTAGTCCGGTTAGTAGTATGCAAGTTCATGGAAATTCAATATTCATGGAAATTCTAGACCACTATCCTAATTATTTGCAATATTTACTGACGGCTCTAAAACCCCTCTAAAATGGTCACGCTGCTGCCTATTACTGTAAAAAAAATTCTTATAGCATATCGATATCAACAAACTGCAGTATACGAGGCTACAGCTATTTTGGAAGCCCTAATCTTCTTCGAAAAGAGTAGAATGATGAAGTGCATTATCGTAACAGACTCATTAAATGCATTACTGGAATTAAAACAAATATATACCAACAACTGTATTATACAGAACATAAAAAACGAACTAAAAACATTCCAATCATTAGGAAAGGAAGCAGCTTTTATTTGGGTGCCTTTACATACAGATATTTTGCGGAAATTAAAAAGCAGATTAACTGGCAAACATAACTCGAATCAGCTCAAACTATACTTCAAAATTGAAAACATATCTGTACATTGATCTAAAGAACCTGGTTAAAATTCACTGTATTAATACATGACAAAATCGTTGGGAAAAATTAGGTACACAGTTAAATGTAATTTGCCCAAAAATAAATGCTGGCCTGGACACTCTTCCAAACAGAAGAAACCGAGTTATTATTAACCGCCTATTGGCCATACTGCCTTAACACACAAATACCTAATAACAAAAGAACCACTACCTATCTGCTCCAGCTGCTCTTAACCCACTGACAGTCAAACATACCCTGCTTGATTATTCTCAATTTATGGAAAAAAAGAAGATCTCACGGATTCACACACGATAATCTCAAAACAGTTCTCAACAAAAAATTCAACAGTGTTAAGTTATTTAAAAGACATCAAGTTATTCAGTTGTATTTAATATATTTCTTGTATTTGATATATCCACCAATAAACCTGCACGGTTGATGTAGTTTTGTGTTTAAATAAAAAAACATTTATATTCGAATTAAAACAATTACTTTACGACAACTAATGAAATTTGAATCATTTTAAATTTCATCCCCTGCTTTGTATATTTTGAATTGTGAGAAAAAACTTTTGTGTATCAACGTAGAGACTTAATATTATAGCCAAAACAATACTTATAAAAACCAACATAGCTACAGCTTTTGTTTTATGAATCCATATTTGAAAATGAACTGAATGTTTTCTATTTTTATATTTTTAATAACAAACTGTTCTGATTTTCTTCTGAAAATTATTTTGTTTTCCCTTTCAGAATATTCCACCAGATCTCTCTCAATGTGTCTTCGTAATTGAACAAGCTTTGTCAGTACGTGCTTTACAAGAATTGGTTACAGCTGCAGGAAATGAAACAGTAAGTGATTGTTGTAATACAAATAAATTGAGGGAAAAATGTGTGTAACACTATTTCACAGAGGTTATAGGACCACAAGTTTTCACTTTTCTCTTTTTTAGTATTAACAGGTTTAACTCAAAGTGTTATCAACCAGATTTATTTGTAAAGATTTACTTGAGCTTTAATTTTTAATCATATTAGTAATTACAAGAAAAAACATTTTGTCATGAGTTAATTTGTCTCTATACAGTATGCTAAAATATAATTGTCATCCTGATATGGTATTACTGTAATGATTATAAAACTAATTTTCCATATTTTTCACAAATTCATTTTGTTTCAATTGCTTCTACTTGATGGTGACAACATCTATAGAGTACACACCATATTCACATGACCTGGCCATGTTATCTTTTTTATTTTCTTAGATAAAATCATAGCTTTTGGAGGCCAAGATTGCCACATTTTTACCTACGTAAAACAAATAATGGTAGTAAATCAATATCTTATAGGTCTGTTAATTAATCTACTTCAAGCTCGTTGATGTTGACTCAATGTTAATTTCTTAGAATGGAAAATTATCTTCCAAAGCTTCCTAGTAAAGAATAAAAATCAGGTTATTTTTTAAAATTTTTACAATGCCTCAACCATTTGATGTTAAGCCAGTTGGTCTTGTTCTTTTCACTATTGTGTCTATGTTGCTAACGTAATCATCTGCATTATTTGTTGGAATCAACTCTTCTCGTCTAATTTCCGATCATCATCATCATCTTCGGCTCGACAATCCTCTGTGGATCTTGGCCTGCTCTTAGATTCGTCGCCATTCTGTTCGTTTTTTGGCAACATGTTGCCATCTTCTGATTTTTAATATTCGTAAGTCGGTTTCTACTCCATCTAACCACCTAATTCGCGGTCGGCCTTTGCTTCTTTTTCCTACAGGTGTTCCTGTGGTTAGCTTTTTAGCAATGGTATTTTCTGGCATTCGTATTATGTGTCCAGCCCATCTAAGTCGCTGTGTTTTAATGAACGTTATGACATCTGGCCCATCAAAGAGCTGATACAATTCAAAATTATATCTTCTGCGCCACTGCCCTTGGTCGTTTACAGCTCCAAATATTTTGCGGAGTATTTTACGCTCAAATATCTCATTTCCGATATGTGACATAAATTCTGTTTTTTTTTTAACGTAATGACCAAATCCATCCAACGTTTATGGATCTTGCCTTAGTTTTAACAAGGACACTTCAAGTTTTATGGGTACATCTAAGTTTTAATGAGTACAGGATGGAACTTATTGGGCAGTCCTATCAGGGAAAATAATCAACCTCTATAGATTCCAGGAGCTTTCTGGCACAGGAATCTAGCACCTGATTAGGATCCCTTGTCCAGATATACGCACAAAGAAATACAGAAAATTGGGGAATATTGGCTCTCAAATTCCAAGAAAAAATAAATCTAAATGAAAAAACACTTTAAAAAGTTACCCTTTCATCCAGGTAAAAGGTTAAGGTGTGCATTTAAAGTTTTAAAACGACACAGGCTGCGGAAAGGGACTATGAACATTTTTGACATATATTGCTGAGAGTAAGATCAAAAATAGAAGAAATCATCCAGAAATTACAAATGGAAGTTGCTATAATATTCTCTGACTGGTTATGATGAAAACGATTGAAAAACGAAGTGGAATTGGTAAAAAGCCTGCCTCTTGGTTAAAAAATATCACAGAATGGACCATGAAAAGGACAGATAACTATTTAGAAATATCAAGGGACTAGGTTAGGCAAGTAAAGCAGATGACCGTCATTTAGAAATCAAACAAGAAAAATAACCGCACAAAATTTCACATACTCATATAGACATTCTAATAATAATCGTCTTTGGGGTTTCAAATAAAAATTGACTTTAGAGAGGTCAGTCATATGACTGGACCTCTGGTATGGAACAAAAGTGATATTCCAATATGTTATATACATTTTACACTTTACATTTACAAACAATACATACTATATCTAAAATATATACACAATCACAGTGAGTTAGTCCACTTATTTAAATCAGCTCTAAGTTTGGATGGTTTTCTAAATACTAGGTACCAAGCACTGCACTGAACTCTCACTTCACTGATCATAGATATTTCTAGTTCACAATAAATATCTTTGTTTGTCATGAATCATGGGGCGTCTGTTATAAGGGTGTAACACTTTGGATTGAAATCTTTCCATTATGGATAAGTAGGATTTTGCTGCTGTACTCCATACCTGGATCCCATGGGTCCAGACCATGACAGTTTGCTACAAATGGATAACTTCGATGTTTTACCCAGTATGTAATAATGTTTATGAAATTTTAAGTTCAACTTTTGACAGTTTTTTCATATATGGGTTCTCCATGTCAAAGTTTTGTGCAGGTACATTCCAAGGTATTTAACGCTTTCAGCTTTTGGAATTGCTTTGTTATTTATCTGTTATCTATACTAGTGTGATATTTTGCGACATATTGTAAAGATGATGTGTTGTGATTTAGATTCATTGATCCTTATGCGCCATCTCTTTGTTTACTTTTCAATGTCTCTAATATGCCTTTGAAGAGATTCGGTAGCTGTTGCAGGATTATTATCTGTGACTAACGTAGCAGTGTGATCTCTGTGAATGTTGTAGTCGTTACATTTTCGTTTGATGATAGTCATACTTAACACGGTAGTACCTTTCTTCTAAATATGATTTTAGTAAAGTAAGCATTGACTCTGGAACATTCATTTTTATTTTGAAGAGCAATCTTTCATGCCAGATTTTATCAAAAGCCTAACTGTCGTCAAGAAAGAGTGCAGAGCAGTATTTTTTTCGTCAAAAGTTTTGTTCACTATATAACCGACTCTATGTACTTATTATATTGTTGAATGCTTCTCTCTGAAACCGAACTGATGATCCGGGAACAGATTATTATCAGTTATTATCTTTATAAATCTTATCGCTATTAGCTCGTCAAAGGTAATAGAATAATAGGACGATAAGTGGTATGTTCGTGAGGTGGTTCACCAGGTTTATGGATCATTATTATATCAATCATTTTCCATTGAGTTGGTACAATTTTGAGCCTTAGTGAGGCATTGAAAAGTTATGTTATCATAACTAGTTATCATACTAAATCTTTCAAGTAATCCCCACTCTTTTTGGAGGTATGTTAGTACTACACGTGGGTCTAGTGCTTATCCTAATGTAATGTCTAATAAAGGTGGGGATGTAATAGCTCAGAATGGTGATGAAATAGTCAATTTATTTGCCAGCTATGTTTCAGGTACATATAATGATAGTGAGTGTAATGTACCTAATTTTAAATTGGACTATAATGTGGATTTCCAGAGTCTGAAGTTTAGTCTGACTGATGTTTTCGAGGGGATTAGCAGTTTAAAAACTACATATTCTTCAGGGCCCGATGGTATACCTGCAGTACTTATTAAGAATTGTATTTTTTCCCTTTGTAAACCTTTACAACAAATTTTCAATTTATCATTGTCATCTGTATTTCCACAATATTGGAAAAATAGTTTTCTTACACCTATCTATAAATCTGGCAATCGCGAGTGTATTAACAATTATAGAGGTATAACTATTCAATCAGCAATCCCGAAACTTCTTGATAAATTGGTATCGACAAATCTCATCTGGGCTTGCAGAAACATAATTATTGATGAACAACATGGTTTTTCTAATGGGAAATCAACTGTAACAAACTATCTCAATTACCAACAATACTTGTTGGGTGCATTTGAGAATAAAATTAAGGTTGACAGCGTTTACACTGATTTCTCAAAGGCCTTTGACCAGGTTAATCATAATCTTTTGGTCCACAAACTTCATGCATCTGGCTTTGGTGACCTCATTGTTAATTGGATTAAAAGTTTTCTGATGGGACGTACACAGCAAGTTCGTATTAACTATTATATTTCAAAAGAATTTCATTGTTATTCTGGTGTACCACAAGGGTCTCATTGTGGTCCCTTGTTTTTTAACTTGTTCATTAACGATATTGGTAAGGCTATCAAAAACTCACACTTCCTGCTATTTGCTGATGATCTTAAGATATTTCGTTGTATACATAATAAATCGGATAGAGATCTCCTGCAAGATGATGTAAACAACATATGTTTATGGTCAAAACAAAATGGTTTAAGCTTAAATCCAACTAAATGTTCTTGTATTTCATTTGGTCGTATAAATAATCTAATGGCTAATAGATATATTCTTAATGATGTACTCTTGGATTCAGTTACTGAGATTAGATATTTGGGTGTATTATTGGATTGTGCATTGACATTTAGAAGCCATTTTCTTAAAATTGAGGAAACAGGATTTCGTAATCTTGGTTTTATTTATCGCAACAGTCATGATCTCTCACCTATTGTATTTAAATTATTGTATTGCTCTCTGGTACGCTCAGGTCTTGAATACTGCTCTGTTGTCTGGTCCCCGTTTCATCAAGTATACATTGATGGATTGGAGAGTGTTCAGAGGAAGTTTCTAAGATCTTTAGCTTTTAAAGCCCATATTAATATAAAAAATACTGAAAATTATTTCATAGATTATTCTATAATAATGTCTCATTTTAAAATTGATACATTGAAGAACCGCAGGTTGAGAGCTGATATGTTATTTTTGTTTAAAATTCTGAACAATGTTATTAATTGTCCCTCGTTATTGGCCAATGTACACTTAAACACAATGCATAGAACTCGACACTGATATAGAATATATGACAAGGAAATTAATAGAGGAGTACAAAAAGGTGGTTTGGAAATAAACATAAAAAAGACCGAATATATGTATCGGTGGGACACAGCAGGACCTTACACTGGGGAATGGCGAAATTATTAAACATTGCGACGCATATAAATACCTGGGTATGACCATCACACAAGAAGGAAACGTAGACCGGACGATAGAAGAAAGAAACAACCAGGGAAGAAAAGCAATTACCCTTCTCAATAGCATACTGTGGGACCAGGCAATATCAAACAACAACAAACATAGAATATACAATACAATTGTTAAGAGTATAATCACTTACAGCAGTGAAGTATGGCAAATAAAAGAAAGATACAAGAGAAAACTTGAAGCAACAGAAATGGATTTCTGGAGGCGCTCAGCAGGAAAATCAAGATGAGAAAGGGTAACCAACAACAGAATTAGGGAAATAATAAATGTGAAACACACAATAGTAGATGACATTAGTACCAAACAGCTTAGATGGTATGGACACGTACAAAGAATGTCCGAAGAACGACTCCCAAAACAAATCCTAACGTGGACCCCTCATGGTAGACGAAAAAGAGGAAGACCCCGCCTTAGTTGGAGAGAAGGCATAAATCGAAGTATGAGAGAAAGAGAATTAGATGAAGACCTTTGGATGGACCGAAGTGAATGGCGACTAGGCATCGGAAGACGTAGGAGAACGTTTTAAAACCGATATATATATATATATATATATTTATATATATATATATATATATATATATATGATTGTAGACAGAGCACATAATAATCTACCGCATATACGCCAAATAGGGATTTTCGAAATAGTCGACAGATTTGTATACTTGGGCTCTCTGATAACCAACAATGGTGATTGTTCCTCAGAAATCAAACGTAGACTAGGAATGGCCCGAACCGCAACTGCTAAATTAATTAAAATATGGAAAGACCGAACAATAACAAGGAATACTAAGCTTAGGTTGGTCAATGCCCTTATTTTTCCCATTGCTACATATGCAGCTGAAACATGGACTCTCAAAAAAAATCGATAGGAGTAAGATCGAAGCCTTCGAAATGTGGGTATATAGAAGAATTCTACGCGTGTCCTGGACAGAACATAGAACCAACCTGTCAATTCTGGAAGAGCTTCATATAAAAGACAGGCTACTAAAAAAAGTAAACCAAGCATACCTAACTTACTTCGGCCACATAGCTAGAAGAACGGGCACCATGGAACTATTGGTAGTAGAAGGTAAGGTAGAAGACCGAAGACCAAGAGGAAGATCTCCAATTACGATGGGTGGACCAAATGAAGAGTTTGGTGGGAAAATCCCTACATGAAGCCGTCCATATGGCACAAGATCGCAGTCAATGGAGGCAGCAGACTAATAATATTTAGGGTGTCACTACGCCCTGACAAGGCTAAAGGATTGAGGAGGATATTATATATTTATATATATATATATATTATATATATATATATATATATTATATATATTTATATATATATATAGAACTCGACACACTGCACTCTTTCATATTCCTTTTCATAGGACTGATTATGCTCGTCATTTTCCCCTGTCAAGAATGCTCATCTCTTGCAATGACCTCCTATTGGATCCTTTCTGCATAAACATTAATGCTTTTAAAAGGCAACTTAAGAATCTGACTATTAATCTAGATATGTGATACTTACTATGTGATACTGATACTTTTTTAAAATTTTTGTGATATGATATATTGTTTTAATGTACAAATTTTAACTGTTTACTTGTTTCTTTGTTATTGTTTTGATGTTTATTGTACATGATCTTTACTTTTTACTATTTTTTGTATTTTATTGTAAATGGTTCTACTGTTGGAATGAATAAATAAAATAAATAAACTATTCCTTCATCTGGTAACTCTTTTAGGATAGTTCCTGTTAAGGTCATAACCTTGAGATTTTTTTGGTTTTTAATCTATATTTAATACCACTGTTTACCTCTCTTTTTGATACTGGTTTAATTTGCTCACCTGGCTGTTGGATTGTGAAAACTAGACTTTTGTGAATAACTTCATCTTTTTTAGCACTGGCAGAGGGACAGAGGTTTAAAAAACTTCTTCAAAATAATTTTCAGATGTCTGCTTTTTCTTGATCTGTTCTCACCCATGATCCATCTGGATTTCTTAATGCTGGGATCTGTTTAGTGGCTTGTTTTAATTTCCTGATGGCCTTCCAAAGTGAATAATCGGCATCTGCTGTTGGTGTTAAATTTAGCAGATAATTTTCAACGTGAACTGTCTTGCGGCTCTATTGTAGTCTATTTGATCTTGCTGGTGTCTTGTGTTTTGCCATATCTTCGTTAGTCGCCTCTTATCTTTAATTTGGTTTCTAATATTGATGGGACAGTTTATTTTATTCTGTATAGCTTTACATTCTGGAGTGACATTTCATGCAGTTTCTTATAGAAGTGTAGTAAATTCGTATAGTGCCATTTCAAGTTTATATTTTGTTTTTAGGGAAATATTAATGTTGATTCTTTGATGTGTTTCTTTCATATTTCAATCGGTCTGGAGCAATTTCATAATTAGGTACAATGTGTAGCTGACCTTTTCCAAAGCCTTTGCTTACAAATAAATCAAGACAGTCAGGAAGTTTACTAGGGTCAGTTGGCCAGTAAGTAGATGTGTAACTAGATAAGTGTATGAGCTGTAGTTCCTGCATCACGTAAAAAAGGATTCTACCTATACCTGGGGGAGATAGTCGAGAGCCCCAACTTACAAGTTTTGCACTATAGTCAGCACCGGCAAGAAATCTATCACCTAGTGAATTAAAATAATTAGTAAATTATTCTTTATTCGGCGGATAGTTTAGTGGGATATATGCTGCAAATATTCCTACTGGTCCAAGCCAATCTTCTACGATAATACTCATCTTTTATGTTACCAAGGTGATGGTGTTTAATTCATTTTCGAATAATTACTGCTGCACCTGCTCTAACATACCTTTCAGCAGGCAGGAGAGGCTTTTCACTGAGTGTATCCACAACATATGCATATATTCGAGCGAATCACCTGCTTTATGAATGAAGTTTCAAGTATGTATTTATATTTTTATGGACAGCTGATCACAAATATGTGGAAAATTTAGGTAAAATATTAATTTTTATGGGTTATTGGTAATTAGAAGATTGCAAAGTAAACAGAAGTAAACAAAAATGTATATAGTGCTTGATGTAATTGGCTAAAAGTTAGCAATATTAAAATTGATCATCAAATAATTTATTTGGTATAGTAAAAGTAAAGGGAGATTACCCGAATACATCTTCTTATAATTAATGTCCAGTGAAACAATTTTTTGTTCTATAAAGTTCTAAATCCACTATCTATTGAATTGAATGCAAGCCAGGAAACTACATGATTAATGAAATATCACAGACAAGTAATTCAAGGAAACAACACGTAGTAAATGGAATGCCATGAGAAAAATACTTTAAGATATGTATCATACTTTTTACATAATTAACAGTGACTCAATTTGTTTTTAGTAATATTTAAAAATAAGTAGCACAAGCTATTTATTAAAATACTGACTAGACATAGACTTGCAAACCGATTTTTTATAATGCGTCTAATAAATGAAATATCTATCTAAAAAAACGGGTTGTGGCAGTCCGGGATATGAGTTAGGAATTATAGGATGTGACACTCATTTTTTGTTTGATGAGAAGTTGAAGGAAATTGTATGGCAGTTTTAAATTAAGTGGGTTATATATTTCTTTTAAAGGATTAGAACTTTGTTTCGGTTTAGGAACGTATGAATTGCTGTACTGCCAATTTTCAATTCAAATTTATTATGTGCTGTGATTTTGGCATAATATGGATTTTTGCTATATACTCAGCTTCTTAATGTGGGTATTCTCAATCGCCATTATTTTTTTATATTACATTGATATTGATAAGCCGGAGATTGTTTCGATAGAGTCGTATGATCGTTTATTTTACAGTAAAGACAATATTGTGAGTTACTACACTGGGAGTTGTCAATTGTGTTCTTTCCACAATTTTTGCATAAGCTGGAAGTGAACTTACGCTGCCTGAGCGTATGACCAAATTTAAACACATTAAACACTGAACTACGGGTATATGTATTGTTCAACTTGAAACCTTACCAAATCTACGTAATATATTGCCTTCAAATGTTAAAGTTACCATTTGTCTAGGAACAAAAATAGTTTCATTATGTGAATCAATAGGTTTTTTTCTCATACGTCTCACCTCGGTTATTTTTTGGTCGGAAATAATGTTATTCATTATATATTTTTCATTCAAGAAAGTATTCCTCTTCTTCTTGTAGTTCTGTGTACTGAACTGCAACTATACTACTCTCTAGGTTTCTTGGCCAGGAAATTCTTCGTCTTCCTATGGATCTCTTATAATATGGCTCTCTGATAATATGGCCTAAATATTCCAGCTTTCTTGTTTTGATGTGCTTTATGACCTGGCAATCGTTTTGTAGCCTTCTTAACACTTCTGCATTTGTAACTCGTTGGGTCCATGGTATTTTCAAAATTTTTCTATAGCATCACATTTCAAATGATCCTAACTTCATTATATTATCCACTTTTAGTGTGCAGCTTTCCATTCCATACAACAAAGTCGAGAACACGTAGCATCTTAAGGTTTTTATCTTCAGCTCCAGAGGAAGGACTCGATTAACAAGCATTGTTTTCATTTTTATAAATGCTTGTCTTGCAATTTCAATGCGTGTCCTTATTTCTCTACCTTGATCATTGTTTTCATTTACCCAGGTTCCTAGATATTTGTAGTTATTCACTCTTTCTACTTGTTTTCCCTCGATATCTAGCCTTCCTACTGTATGTTATTTAGAGATAATCATGCACTTGCTTTTCATTAACGTTCATTTGTAGTCCATATTTTATACTGACTTAATGTAATCTATTTACTAAGCATTCCAATGCTTTTAGACTGTCAGCAAAAACAGCAGTGTCGTCTGCGAATATTTCCGTTTATTGATATACCCTGTTGTTCCTCTGATATTGCTTCCTTAAAAATAGCTTCGCTGTAGAGATTGAATAACAATAGGGACTGCACGCAACCCTCTGATTTCTATAATTTCTGTATCGACATTTTAGATTCTAAACCTTTGCTTTTTGATTCCAGTACAGATTTACAATAACACCCGTATATCTCGACTATCCACATTCTTTTCTTTTAACAGTTTTACGAGTTTCTGATGTCGTACTCTATCAAAAGCTTTTTGATAATCTATAAAAAAAATGTATCTATCTGTCTAATTATTCTTTTTTTATGATTAAAGAAGTTTAACGCGAAGTTAAAGAAGAAGAAAGTAACTAGACTATTTGCACAAGTGTAAGAATTGAAAATAACTCACTTTATTCCTTTCAATGATGGATTTATATTGTCAATTTATTGCAGTAAAGATGCGTCACTCAATTGTCACCTTGAAATAAGAGGAGCTTCGATGAAGGTGTTTATGCCACGTTTATAATAAACGACGAATATGAACTTTTGCTCACTTTTATTTTAATACAGTAATTATTAGAGCCATACCAAGTAAACTAAATTCAGTATAAAAGGTCATAAAACTTCAAAACAAATATCTCTAAAAACCTGTGTTTCTAATTGTCCTTTAACACTGTACTGACACTCATTAAATACCCCCTATTTTAAACTTTGCACATAATTCTTGATACTCTAAATGGGTTATTTTTTCGACTATAACCTCTTTTGTTTTCATGTTTTACCTGCTTACATTTTTGCTTTTCAGGGACAAGAAAATTTAGTAAGTGGCTATATAAGAGAATAAGTATTAAGTATCATATATTATTTGCATCCATATTAACAAACATTTACGCATAGTAGTTGGTATTTGGTGACGGAGTTTCCAAAAATATTTTTATGCCATTTTTTCTCTTTAGCTTAAAATCTAAAAATCTTTGTTAAAAGGATGAATCTTCAGCCAAAACTACAAAAGAATAAACCTTCTAGATAGCGCATATAAAACATGTATGTACACGCAAGTGCATTAAATAATATAATCAAACACACAATAACCGAGAAGATGTATCAGAAATCCTTCCGGAAGAAGTAGAATGGACAATTACAAAAATGAAAAACGATAAAACAGTTGGAATAGATGGCATAACACTAGAACTGCTGAAATACGCTGGCAAGAGAACCTGGAAAATCTTAGCAGGCATATTTACGAACTGCCTAAGATCAAGATACATACTAGACCACTGTAATACAGCAAATATAATTCTCATTCATCAGCAAGGTAAGAAAGGGAATATCAAAACTACAGAGAAATTCCAGAAGTCAACAGAAAAATGGCTTTATGCCAGTTTGCCTAGAAATGCAATTATATTGAAATCGAAGATGTAACTCCACCTGAAGAAAAAAGCATTCGATCAGTGCATACTACCAATCATGACATATGGCTGCGAAACTTGAATACTAAATAAAGAGATAATAGTGAAAATCAGTCACTCAAAGGTAATGGAGCGATGCATGCTAGGCATAACAAAGACAGATCGAAAAAGAATAGAATGAATCACACAGAAAACCAAGATAGCCTGGAAGAGGAGTAAAATTTTGATATTGTTGATCACTTTATCTATTTTGTAGTAATGTTATGAAAAAAAAAACTAGGAAAATCTAGACACTAAGAAGCAAATGGCTAAAGGTAGTAAGGGACTGGAATCTTCTGTATATTATTAAAGTAAAAAAATATCTAGGAAAGAATATACATATACACATTTTCAAAATTCAAAATAGTCTAATGATAGGCAATATTTTTGAAATCTCGATAATCGTTTACGAATTCAAATACAAAGACCGACAAAGCGTTTTTCTTCTAAGGCAGACTTCCTTACATACATCTAAGGTATTAAAAGCTGTTATGGAAAATTTACTTTGCACATTTCGACTAGCACAAAGGACAGGAAACAATAAATTATTCAATTATATTTGGTTACGGACGGTAGAATAGATTTAAGCCACTATTTCAGTGGGAAAATATAGAAGTAAAGTAGCTATGCTGTTACGACGTATTTTCTCATGTAAAATCACATGAAAAAACGGATTCTGGTCACTTTTGACGCTTTTTTAGTGGGTTAGAACGACTCGTCAGTTGAGTCATCAAAACGTCACGTTTTTACGTTAAAATGTCAAGTGTCACGTAAAAATGTCAAGGGTTACGTAAAAATGTCACGTTTTTACTTCAAAATGTCACGTTTTTACGTCGAAATGTCATATTTTGATATGACATAACGTCAAGCCAGTTTTCACCTTTGAATAACGTGACATTTTGACATGAAATTGTGAAAATTTGACGTGGAAACGTGACGTTGACTTTGTGTCACGGGAACCTTATGACATTTTGATGTGAAAACGTTAGATTTTTACGTGAAAACGTGATTTTTTTTGTAATATTGACGTGAAAATGAGACGTTGACTTTGTGCCAGAGGAACCTTATGACGTTTTCGTGTGAAAACGTGAGATTTTTACGTCAACTAAACTTGACTCACGAGAAGGCGCCTTTAGATATAAACTGTATTATATACATTAAGTTACACAAAGCTTTTCTGGAAGGTTTATTTTGCCTACATACATTCTTTGTTATATATGTTCCGACTACATAAATTTTTGTACTTTTGTACTAAAATCTCGATTTTGTGATTAACTTTTTTTATTTACTTTATACTATAGATTTCTTGGAGATTTCGTTGATCATGAATGATCCAATAACTCAGGCTTGATAAAATATATGGAGTAAATACTAATACCCTAACAGCCTATGTAGCTTCATGAATATTGTGTTTCAAATCGACAAAACATATAATGTGCTTAGTAGCAAATCTAACTAACCATTAAAATATTCAGACAGACATAGAAGTCGCTTATCGTGCAAGAAATTCAGTTTACTAAGTTACTTTTTTGCTAAATGCATTCTACTTTCGATTTCCACTGTGGTGTCTTGGTTGTATATTCTCATTCTTATCTAAAGTGCGCGTCCAAAATCCGTCCTCCCAGTTATCTTGTCGCGAAAAAGCTGACAAAAGTTTATAATGAAAAGGTTTTTCTTACAAAAAACTCAACGAAAACCACATTGTTCAAGTCAGGTAGCTTTATAGGGTGAGTAAGGGTATATATGTTAAAAAATTGTAGGCAGATCGATAAATAGATAACAGAGATTCACAGTTTGACAAAGAAAGACACTTAATACAGCTAAACTGTAAAACAAAATGGGCGCCAATAAGTTTTGATTTGAAACTCATAGATTAAATAAACTAAACAAACATTTGTCTCAAAAACATCAGAAAAATACTAAAAACACACGCCAGAACACTATAGCAAATTATCAACAAAAAACTATAAAAATTGACATATTCTTACCATAAGCTCCAAAAAAAGGTTATGTATTCAATAAAATACTTGAGAATATTATTATAATACCTTCTACAACAAAATTCAAATAGTTTATATGGTCTACTCAAAAATAAAATGATACGTCCCAAAAAAATAATGTTTAACTTATCAGAAAAAAAATAGACTTGTAAAAAAATAAACAATAAACATTGTATTGTAGTTATTTATATACTTTGAATAATAAAGTCAGTACGGAAATACTTTAGTCAAAACCTAATTATCTCTCAAAAAAAAAATCGAAAATCAAATGAATCTTTGACTACAATCTGAAACGAAAATCAGTGGCCATTGTTCCGCTTTACTTACATTATTGTTATAAAATTATATTGTTACATAATTTGGTAACATACTCAAAATAAACTCTAAACAAAAAATTAAAAGTTACTGTCCCTAACAAAAAAACATAGTATCATTATATAATATTCACTCACACTGGTTTGTTGACCTATGATGATAGGGCCTAAGGCCTGGAGATAAACAGATGGTTCTTATGATGTTGAAATACGATATCTACCTCTTTGGTAAAGATATTGCTAAGGGTAGTTGTAGTTGCAAACGTTGGCAGAGGCAAGGTGAATAAGATCGTGGGAAACTTCGGCCTAGGGGAGAGAAATGATAGAGGTGATAGACTTATATGCTTCTGCCAGTAATATAACCTGCTGTTAAGTAATACACTCTTCAAGCTCCCCAAACGTCGACTTTACACATGGAAATCCCCGCTGACTCACCTGACAACATCATCAGGAATCAGATAGATTATATAGCAGTAGCAACAAGATATAAAAACATGATAAAATCATCAAAAACGTACCCTGGTGCCGATGTTCCTACCATGGAACAGATCTAATTTAAAAGCATCGATAAAAGATCTAATTTAAACACAATTGATTATTAAGAAACTCACTAACCCAGAAACCGAAATAAAAGTACGAGAACAACTAGGAAAGAAAATAAACGACATTAACGAGAACACGTCGGACATAATAGAAGATGGGATAAATCGAGGGAAGCAATCTAAACAACTTGCGCGACTCTATTAAAGCGTAACAGACAAAAGAATAAAGAATGGATGTTCTGATGAGATAATGGATATGATGGATGAAAGACATAAATTCAAGAATAAAAATGCACAAAAAACCAGCAGATCCACAAAATCATAAGAACGAAAATTCGAGAAGCCAAAGAAAAATGGTGTTTCCAACGAATGCAGGGAAATAGAACAATACGAATGGAAATACGACAGTTACAATATGCACAAAAAAAATAAACTCACATAATCAAAAACAAGAGGAAATTCAATAAGTCAGCCAACAGCATAAAAGATAGCGATGGAAATCTTATCTCGGAGCCATCAACGATCTTGGAAACATGGAAATCATACATAGAAAAATTATTTGCATCTGACAGGACTGATGATCACCTATATGGAGAAGGAGAAATAGGACCTTCAATCCTTAAATCGGAGATAGAAGATGCCATTGCAGCACTAAAAAACAATGAGTCAGCAGGTCCGGACAATGTACCCTGCGAAATATTAAAGATCCTATGTAAATCAGACAAACAGTTCCTTGATAATCTAGTTGTACTTTTTAACAACATATGTAATAGCGTTAAAATCCCGGAGAACTGGCTGCAGTCAACATTTATTACAATCCCGAAGAAACCAAATGCCAAGAGCTGTGATGACTACCGACTTATAAGCTTGATCAATCATGTCACTAAAGCGTTCACTAAGATCATTCATAGAAGAATATATGATGAATGTGCTTATACAGCGGTGTAGAGACGTTGACAAGGACGTGTATTTGTGCTTTGTGGATTTTAGAAAAGCATTTGACAATGTCAATCATGAAC
Organism: Diabrotica balteata; assembly: GCA_918026665.1. Taxonomy (NCBI): domain Eukaryota; kingdom Metazoa; phylum Arthropoda; class Insecta; order Coleoptera; family Chrysomelidae; genus Diabrotica; species Diabrotica balteata. The sequence continues at coordinate 106,243,617 of OU898284.1, forward strand.
AATTGATAGATATTCTGCGACGACAAGGACATTCGAATTGTGGCAAACCTATACTAGGGTCAAACAGCAAGAGCAAAAATTGGCAACGAACTCACTGGAATTGTGCAGATCAAGAGAGGTATCCGTCAGGGGTGTATCTTATCCCCACTCCTATTCAATATTTATTCTGAGGAAATATTTAACAAATGTATGGAAAATGCAAATGGGGGCATAAAAATAAACGGCGAGTTAACGAACAATATAAGATATGACGACGACACGGTGATCCTTGCCAGTACCGTAGACGAATTACAACAGGTAATGGAAAGAGTTTATTCAGTTAGTGAGGAATACGGCCTGAGCCTCAACTTCAAGAAGACAAAGTGGATGCTGATAAGTAAAAATCAACGACCTGCTCGACAATTACGATAAGTAACATACTAATTGACCATGTAGAATCTTATGTGTACCTTGGCATCAAAGTAAATGCAAATTCTGACTATTTTTACTTTTAGTACCTGTTCATTTTGAAAACGGGTCATCTCTTTTACAAAAAAATTTGGTTTCTAGGTCTTTTAAAGTTAAAAAATATCTTTTTATAATATTCCTCGGTTTGTATAGTAAATCATAAAACCAAAAAATACATAAAAACACTTTTTTTAATAGTAATGAAGATAAGAAGTTCTTTACCTCTCCTGTGAAATTAAAAAAAATGGAGGTGGCCCCTTTTCAAAATGACCGGTTCAATTTCTCCCATTATATAATTGTTAGGTCTTGTAAAGATAGTTCAATATGATTTACAATAGCTAAGAAAAGACAGAAAAGAAAGAAAGAAGGAAGGAAGGCATGTATCATAAAGATTGATTTTTTTTGTTACTAATTAAACCAAGTGGTTCCTTTCAGTTCCCTTTCTGGATAAAGTAAACCGTCCAGAAAACTGACCCCACACACATACACAAAAACAATAGTTCCCAGAAATAACAATACTGTTACTTAAACTGCTCTGGCTGCCATTCGCTCGTATACTTGTATCGTTGATTGAATAATCCAAATAGATCCGCAACGCTTATGGAGAGAAACGTGCAACCCAAAAAATTAAAATTTCATCAAGAATCAGCGACTCTAGTGGATATTACGGGAAACAACTAGTTACGAATTTGCGCTCATACGAGAATGATCGTAGAAAGCGGTGCCGTTACCTCCCCTATCGTGCCCTTCTACAACCAATTTATGGCAGTACTTACGAAGTGTAGTGAGTCAGAGAACTGGACATCACCCCAGCGTTATCTCTGATTTCTAAGAAATATGTCTGTGAAGCATTTAGCACTTCGCCAACGTTTGAATTTATTTTGTCGATATTATATTTTGTATACAGATACGATAAAGATCGACTGCAATGAAAATTATTTGATATGTAATTTAGAATGTTAATAAATTATAAAATCAAGGGGTGCCCGATCTAATTTTGTTGTGATTATAATTAATTAATAATTTAATAATAACTTATTTTATAAAGAAAATTTTGCGGACAGATATTATTTTAGATTCATTCAAAACAAAAAAGTGCTTTTTTAATTTTTGTTCTTAAGCTGATTGTTTTCAAGTTAGTTCAAGTTAGGTTCGGCGCCGAGACTGTGACGGGACTGATGTGTCTGAATCGACCTTTAAGAGGGTTAGACGTAGTGTCAATCCAAAATTGGACATCAAGCTATTAAAAGACCAACACACAGAACATAGTGTAAAGCGGTATAAGTATAAAGAACAATTTAAATACCGTTATTCAATCGGATGTAATGGACCAGGAGCTAGAAAATTACATACAGTTTCAAAAGACATACGAGAGAAATTTCTCAAACCACCAAAAATTAAGAAGAAATCGTGGATGACAAATGAGATTCTAGATATGATGGAAGAGAGGCGAAAGTTCAAAGATCAAGACATGTCATTATACAAAAGAATCGATAAAAAGATCAAAAAAGTTATTAGAATAGCTAAGGATACACATCTAAGAAAACAGTGTTCGGAAATACAGCAATTGCAACATAAACACGATACATTTAATATACACAAAAAAGTTAAAGAAGCCGCAGGCTTATACAAACCTAGAAGAGTTGGGTGTTTGGCAGATAACCAAGGCAAACAACTGTTAACCGTGGAAGAAAAACTAGACACTTTAAAGAATTATGTGGAAGTAACCTTTGCAGATCAGTTCGAATTCGTTAGTCAAGGTGTGTGGACGTATTCGAGTTTTTGTGAATTTACTGGTGATTGATTCTTTTAAAATATAAGTATAATTAGTTGTTAGTTTTGGTATTGATATTTACGAAGAGCATATTAGAGTTTTTTAAAGCGTAAGTGATGTCAGAAAAAACGGGCGGTGATAAGCCGCCCGATGAAAAAAACACGTTTGATAAAAGTGATAGTGAAAACAACAGGTATGTTCCACTAATTGATATGAATAACAGTTATAGACCAGGAGATATTGGTCCATTTTATGTGTTTGTTGAACACAAAAATAAAAATTTAGGGAGACTTTTTCCAATTAAAATAGGGCACTTTCTACTTAAAGATGAAACTTTAAAAAATGACGTAATAGATATTAAACCGGTAGGTGTTAATAGGGTAAAGGTTATTTTTAATACATTAGAAATAGCCAATAGCTTAGTAAACCACGAAGTTATATTAAAAAATGAGTTAATAGCATTTATACCTAAATTTTATACACACAAAAAAGGAGTTGTCAGGATGGTAGATACTTTCTTTTCTGAAGAATATTTATTAACTGCTATCAAATCAAACAAACAGGTATCATGTGTCAATCGTATGAAAAGGAAAATTACAGACTCTGATGGAAACGTAGTTTTGGTAAACAGACAAATGATAATAGTAGAATTTTTAGGAAATGAAATTCCAAAATGTATACAAATAAATTTATGCAATTTTCATGTTGAACCGTACGTACAACCCGTTGTACAGTGTTTCAAATGTCTGAGATATGGCCACTCAGCTAGACAATGTAAATCAAAAAATGAGAGATGCCAAAAGTGTACAGATACAAGTCATACAAAAGAGGATTGTAAAGAAAATAATTTGTGTATTTATTGTAATAATAACGAACACCCCTCAATTTCACGTATTTGTCCCGTATATGCAAAGCAAAAGGGGATTAAACAAATTATGTCAGTTGAAAACATTTCTTTTAAAGAAGCCGAAAATATATATAATAATCCATCATATGCGAAGGTGGCTACGAATAACCGTTTCTCTATTTTAAACAACGATAACAATTTTCCAGCTTTTCCAAATACTTCTGGCGACAGTCCATCGTCTAATATTACTTTTAAAAAACCAAAACCAGCTTCTAAAGCCAATTCTAATAAAACAATTAAACGAACACACCCAACCTCTCCTACACCAGATACGATGCCTGTAAAAAAAACTTATAAACCTAGTCAAAAACCTAAACCCATTATACCTAACCCTTACAGAGAAGAATTTATGGACTATAAAGAGAAAACTATAATGTTAATTACCTCCTTCATAAATAAATTTCAAAAAAATTTTCAATTAGCACCAAATACTCTCATGGAATCTAATATCAGGGACTTTGTAGAAAGTGCCTTTGCTCCAAGTGATCCAAATGATGCTATGGAAACATATAGTGAATCAGATTCAAGTGAAAAACTCTTTTACTGATTAAACTTTAAAAATGGCTAATAAACAAACAATTAAAAACCAATTAGTAATTTTGCAGTGGAATAGTAGGTCAATAACATCTAATAAAAATAATTTGTTAAATTACCTTAATAAAAACCATGTTGATATTATCATACTTTCTGAAACTTGGCTTAAGTCTAATAGTAATTTTAATATAAAGGGATATAATTTCATTAAAAGATGTCGTGATGACGGATATGGCGGAGTTGGTATATTTATCTTACAAACAATTAACTATCAAGAAAGTGTAATAACCCAAAATTTTTCAAGGGGCATTGAAGTATGTGCAGTATTTATTCCAGATATAAATATTTCTTTAGTTTCAGTATACAAACCTACAGACATAGCAGCCACAAAAAAAGATTGGTTAAATTTATTGGTACAGTTTGATATCTCTCGTACAATTTTTTGCGGCGATTTTAATGTACACCATCACAGGTGGGGCCCTATTCCGGAAGATCGCGGGGGAAAGGATTTAACAGAAGCTTTAGATTTTTTGGAACTAATTACTTTAAATGATGGATCGCCCACTAGAGTTAATCCCAATGGTAATCACTCTGCAGTTGATTTAACTCTTATCTCCCCTTTCTTGGCAGATTTGGTAAATTGGTCAGTATATCAAGACACTTTAGGTTCTGATCACTACCCTATTCAAATTCAGCTCCAAATTGCTCCCATATCTTTCGAAATCAATCCGGCAACTAAGTGGAATGACGGTCGTGCCGATTGGTCAGCCTTTCAAGCATTTATTGAAAATGAAATCAGTACAAATTTAGCTCTAAATGATTCAGATAACTGTCGAATAACAAAAAAATTATTTGAAGTCATATCTTCAGCAGCATCTGCATCCATGCCAGTTAAAAAACCTTTCATTCCTTCTGTCCCAAGGCCCTATTGGTGGGACGAAGAATGTTCTGATATAGCTGAAAGTCGCTCCCACGCACTTAAATTGTTCAGAAGACAAGGAAATATTACAAACTATTTGAATTATCAAAATATTGCAGCAAAGGCTAAACTCATTTTCAAGTTAAAACAAAAAAATAGTTGGATAACCTTTGTTAATCAACTCAATAGATCTACACCTCTTTCAAACATTTGGAATTGTGTAAAAGCTATAAGAAACAAATATCATAAACAAAATAAACCTCCATTGCACGAAGATTTAATTGAGGATGTTCTGAATCAGCTGGCCCCGCCTTCGGTCTCTAATGTCGATATAGACAATCAAAAAAATTTTCATTTTTATTCTACTTCAGATACTATGTCTAAAAATTTTGAATATTCAGAGTTAATTTTGGCGTTTAAACCAAACCAGAAGCACAGCTCCCGGTTTGGATGGTTTCACATATAAAATTTTACACAATCTTCCAGTGTCAGCTAAACAAATAATTTTAAAAATTTTTAACAACTGGTGGGTAAAACAAGAATATGCTGAGGATTTAAAAAATATTGTTATATGTTTAATAAAAAAACCATTTAAAGATCCAAAATTACCCTCATCATATCGACCTATATCGTTAATGTCTTGTCTGACCAAGACTTTTGAACGCATGATTAAGTTTCGCCTAGAATATTTTATTGAAAGCAATTCTCTCCTACCCACTACTCAGTATGGATTTCGGAGAGGCCGTAGTACTATAGATGCATTGACCCATATGGTTACAGATGCACAAATATGCTTATCTGATAACAAATACATGTTATGCCTATTTGTGGACCTAAAAGGTGCATATGATGTGGTTGATTTGAGTATTTTAAAAACAAAATTGTGTAGAATGGGTATCAGCAAACAGGTATCAAATAACTTAATAAATTTGTTTCTAAACAGAAAAATTTATATTCGTGACCACAGAAATGTACTCCACGGGCCAAGAACAGTATATAACGGTTTGCCGCAAGGATCAATATTGAGTCCACTTTTATTTAATGTATACACAGCAGAGCTGCATAGTTTGATGGATGACAATATAAAAGTTATTCAGTACGCTGATGATATTTGTTTTTATACTATCCATAGTTCATATGAACGATGTATTACAGATTTAGAGTATATTTTTTGCTGCATACGTGATTGGTTACATACTATGGGTTTTAGTATTTCACAACAAAAGACAGCGGTTATGTGTCTTACTAGGCACAGACTTAGAACACCCGATTTGTATACCATAGGTGATTTTACTATACCCATAGTAAAAGAATATAAATATCTTGGCATCTATATTGATAATAAACTCCTATGGACCAGCCACATAAAACACGTAAAGCAAAAATGTGAGAAAGGGCTCAACATTCTGCGTGCAGTTTCGAAATATAAGTGGGGTGCAGATGTTAAAATATCCCTTACTTTTTATAAGTCATACATCCGCTCAATAATGGATTATGGATGTACTATTTATGCCTCAACTAGCAAATCAAACTTATTAACCTTAGACAGAATTCAATATAAGGCAATTAAAATAAGTCTAGGAATTATGATGTCATCACCGAATTATGCAGTTCTCGCTGAAGCACAAGAACCGCCTTTGTGCCTTCGACGAGAGTACTTATCTAATAAACAGCTAATAAAGTATAGGACGTTTAGTACATTTATGGTCAAAAAATATCAAATATAGCGGTCCAGAATCTTACAAACAAATATTGGAGAATTAAAACGTCTCCCCCGCTTGCTGAGGCTTTTATTAACACTGAGAGACATAAAGAACTAATACATAGTCAAAAAAAATATCCTATTTACGAAATCGATTTTCCAGCCTTAATATTTAAACCAACCATTATAATTCCAAACTATCCAGATAATATATTTCTATCAAAATTAATTTTCAAATCTATACTCTGTAATTTAGGAGAAAATAAAATCATCATTTATACGGATGGATCAAAAAAAAGATTTAAAACAGGCTGTGCATTTTTAGTTTCTAATATTAACCATGTTGAGCAATATCAAGTCCCTCATTATTTATCGATTTTTAGTGCAGAAGCTATAGCTATTAAGAAAGCTTTAGATTGGTGCGAGATGAATTTACCTTTATCTGTGATAATTGTAACAGACTCTCTCTCAGTTTTGCACGCCATTAAAAGTCCTCCTTTTAACCATTATAACAAAAATATTCTTCTATCTATAAAAAATAGTCTATATAAACTGCAGGAGTATGGTGTACGAGTTACATTAGTCTGGGTTAGAGGACATTCAGGGATAACTGGGAATGAAGCAGTTGATCTCGCAGCGAAACAAGCACTTGACTCAGAATTGAAAGTAAACATGTGCAGCTCATCAGATCTTATTAATTTATATAAAACTGATGTTAGGGTTAGATGGGAAGCTCAGTACAGTAAATTTTCAACTACATCAGAGAACCTTTATTTTAAACTTCAACCAGTTTTACCGACAAACATTCCTTACATCAATTCGTGGGATTATAATAGATATAAGTCATCAATTATATCACGTTTAAAACTTAATCATGGTCGCTTTCCAGCTCATTTATTTAGGATTGGTATCGTAGATTCTCCGTGTTGTCCTTACTGTCCAAAAAAACCGTTAGCCGATATAAATCACATTTTCTTAGAGTGTCAAAAATATACTGCACATACGGATATGCTGTACCAAGAACTGAAAAAGTTTGTAAGTCTACCAACTAACATTCCTACTTTATTAGCACAACAAGATAAAGAAATATACAACCTTGTAATCAAGTTTGTTTTAGAAGCAAAAATAGAAATTTAGCTCATATATGGTTAAATATGTATATATGTGTATTTACAAACATTATATAATTAGAATCCAAACCTCTGTTTTACCCCATTTGTTAATACCTCCTGCCCGTGACCTAGTCTAGTTTGTCTTAATAAAAATGTCTTGATGGGTCCCTAGACAAGAAACGAGTGGCCATGTTTTGTATCCCTATCCTATCCTTAATTAAAAAAAAAAAAAAAAAAAAATACAAATTTTCTGTGGCAAATAGACAAGTTCTGATGCCATCCACTATCTACACACACACACAACCTTTGCAGATGAAAGGCAGACTACCATTGAAGACACTGAATGCCAAACAGGACCCTCGAATACCATTGAAGAAGTCACGTCAGCTATTAAAAGAACTAAAGATGGTAAAGCGGTAGGGCCTGACGAGTTTTGTGCAGAATTCCTTAAACTTATGGATAAACAGGGAATAAAATGGATATCAACTGTATTCAACAACATATACGTAACTGGAAAAATACCCCAAAGCTGGTTAAAGTCGACCTTCGTGACCATACCAAAAAAATTAAATGCCAAGACATGCGAAGACTACAGAACAATTAGCCTAATGAGCCACTTACTTAAAACGTTCTTGAAAGTGATACACGGCAGAATATATAAAAAATGCGAAGAACAAGTATCATGGACGTAGTTTGGATTCCGCGATTCCTTAGGCACCCGAGAGGTTCTATTCACTGTCACAAGTGCTTATGCAAAGATGCAGGGATGTTAACTGCGATGTGCATATTTGTTTTATCGACTACAAAAAGGCATTTGATAGAGTAAAACATGATAAACTTACAAACAGCCAATATTAAAGTGGATGATCAATTGGCAGAGGCAGTCTCCATAGATAGAGGAGTGAGGCAAGGATGCATTCTGTCCCCGGTGTTATTTAATATATACTCTGAATATATCTTCGAGCAAGCGCTGGGAGAACTACAAGAAGGCGTATTAGTCAACGGAATGCGTCTAAACAACATTAGATATGCCGACGACGCAGTAGTTTTTGCAGATAGTCTGGACGGTTTTCAAAGAATAATGTTGCATATATCACATATAAGTAGACAACACGGACTTGATCTTAATACGAAGAAAACAAAGTACATGGTAGTCAGTAAGCGCGAAATATTAAATACACAGCTTTTGGTTAACCAACATCCAATTGACAGAGTGGACAGCTACACATACCTTGGTACCAACATTAACAGCTAATGGGATCACTCCAGTGAAATAAAACAACGCATAGGAAAAGCGAGATCAGCGTTCATAATGATGAAGTCTCTTTTCAGAAGTCACGATTTACCACTTGCTACCAAAATCTCTCTCATTAGATGCTATGTATTTTCTACCTTATTATACGGAGTAGAGGCCTGGACACTTTCCGAAGCTTCCTTAAGAAAACTCGAGGCATTCGAGATGTGTTACAGACCTATCTCAAGAATTTCATGGGTGGATCGTGTGACTAATGTTAACGTCCTACGTAGAATAGGCAAGGAATGCGAGATTATTAACACCATCAAAGAGCGCAAACTAGAATATCTTGGCCATGTTATGAGGAATGAACAGAGATACGGCTTGTTGCAACTCATTCTTCAGGGCAAGGTATTTGGAAAGAGAGGACCAGGGAGAAGAAGAATATCTTGGCTTTAAAACCTGAGAAAGTGGTTTAATACATCGACAACCGGACTATTCAGAATAGCAGCAAGCAAAGTTAGGATAGCCATGTTGATCGCCAACATCCGGAACGGATAGGCACCGTAAGAAGAAGATTTCTCATAACTTTTTACTTTTTTCTGGTGCCTTCAAGTACATAATATATATATATATATATATTATATATATATATATATATATATATATATATATATATATATATATATATATATAGTTTATATATCGACAGTCACTAATATCCAGTATTTCTTATATATATATATATATATATATATATATATATATATATATTATATATATATATATATATATATATATATATATTATATACATTGCTGAATAAAAAATTTTGAGTCAGAAAAAGTTTAATGCGAATTTTAAAAAGTAATCATAAAAAATATCAAGAATCTTTAAAAGTATAAACTGAAAAACCATAAATTGCTTAAAAATAGTCGTACAACCTCGTACAATAGAATACAACCGTAACGGTAATTGACTTCTCTTCCTATAAAATGTACCATTTTATCTACCTAAAAGTTCGTAGAAAAAAGTTACAGAACAATGTTATACAAATTTCAAAATGCACAGTTTGAATGTATGATTGTATTTAGGAATTAAAGTGGGGAAGCAATATTTACGTTGAGAATTAAGGGGAGGTAATATGAAGAGAAGAAATCTTTTATGTTGAACCGTAGTGTAGTTTTCTCTCTCGAACATAGATGGCGACACGGTTTTTGAGAACAGAATAGTTGCTACGTTTAATTTGTGTACGGCTGCAGATCTATTTGGATTATTCAATCAACGCTTGTATTAATATATTAACGCTTAACATACACACTCTAAGATGTTTAATGTTTACCAACTAACAATGCTAACGATACTAAAAAACCGCTTTAGCATTATCCAAATAATCGTTCGTACAAATTCGTTTATTATGGCCTTTTATAATAACTTCACTTAATGGCAGTAGAATATCTAACAGAACGTATTTTATTTATTTGCAGTGGTAGACTTTGGAATACACTTCAGTTGGAATTACTAAAATATACCAGTAGAAATCAAAAGTTTATTGTTTTGTTATTTAATCCTTAAGTTTTGATATAAGTTTGTTAATAGATGCGTTGTCTTTTTTAGGGAAAAGGAACTGGATCTGGTCACAGGACTCTGCTATACGGCAATGCTATTCTATTACGACATCAAAACAGTGATATGGTAAGTAACACGAGAACACGAGTAACACGAGAAGTCATCACGTATTTGATACAAACTGTCCTAGCTATCTCCGACAAATTAATAAAAACAAAGAGAAGATAAATTATCAAAGATAGCAATCAAAAAGTAGCGTTAATAATCATAATGGTAGAACTGTACTAAATGTTTATTTTCAAAATGTGGGTGGTTTAAGAACAAAGCTTAAGGATTTAAGCCAGACAGTGTCATGCGCCGATTACAATGTGATTGTTTTAGTCGAAACTTGGTTAAATTTTGAATTCCATGATGCAGAATTGGGGTTAGAAGACTTCAACATTTTTAGAAGTGATAGAAATTATAATACTAGTGTCAAACAACGTGGTGGGGGAGTATTAGTAGCTGTGGCCAAACATTTGGAAGTGTGTGAGGTTTTTGTTCCTCAAAATAGTGTTGAGCAAATGTTTGTTTCACTTAAGTGTCAAAGTCAAACTGTCGTATTTGGTGGTGTTTATTTACCTCCTGCATCTGATAGGCATGTATATATGGAACACTGTGATAGTATTGAATATATATATAATAAGATTCCGGATTGTAAATTAATAATTTGTGGGGATTATAATGTACCTGATGTAGTTTGGGTTAACAGTCTTTATGGTACCACGGTACAGGCTAACCAAAACTCACCAGCTAACGATATATGTAATATCATTAATATTTGTGACTTATACCAGGTCAATACGATATCCAACCGGAGAAATGTTTTCCTTGATTTAATTTTTTCTAGCTTTCCTGATATATCTGTTTCTGTACCTCTGGATCCGTTATTTGAGGAGGGATTTCATCATACACCAGTCAATTTTGACGTAATTGTTGATATAAAAGAATCTGTCCTTAATTATGAAGAATACTATTTTGACTTTAAAAATGGTGATTATGTTGCTTAAAATTATTATTTAGCAGAAGTTGACTGGAATTTATTATTTCTTAACAAAAGCATTAATGACGTAGTTAAAGATTTTTATGATATTTTATTTTATTTAATCGAATTGTTTATACCATTAAAAAAATTTAAAACATCTACATATCCCAAATGGTTTACATCATAGTTAAAACATTTACTTTATGAGAAGAAAAAAGCACATAAAAAATTTAAAATGACTGGTGGTGATGAGAACTATTGTCTTTTTTCCGATCTCAGGGAACAATGTAAAGAGCTTAGCAAATATTTACAAAGGCGTCATGTGAATGAAATTGAGGCTAGCATTTTTCATAATTCTAGTTCTTTCTGGAAATATATTAATAATAAACGCAAATCTCATATTTTACCATCGAGTATGAGTTATGGTAATGAAAGTAGTGAAAATGGTTCAGATATTGTGAATTTATTTGCTAGGTTCTTTTCTACTGTCTATAATAAAGAAAAAATAAATCAGATTCCTAATTTTTGCTAATTTAATTAATGTTAAGGATATTATTGATAAAATACAGAATAATCCGTGGAAACTGACAGCAGGTCCAGATGGTATACCAATGTATTTTATTAAAAAATGTGTATTCACTCTTGCTAAACCTATTCAGTTATTATTCAATAAGTCCTTAACTTCTTCTACATTTCCTGATTTTTGGAAAGTGAGTTTTTTAAAACCCATTTTTAAATCTGGTCAAAATAATAATGTTGAAAATTACAGGGCTGTTTGTTTGCAGTCTGAACTACCAAAGTTGCTTGATTTTTTTGTTAACCATATGCTAACCTACGATTGTAAAAATTTAATTCTCGGTCAACAACATGGTTTCTATCAAAAGAAATCTACTTGTACAAATCTTATTTTGTATTCAAACTTCATTGTTGATTCTATGGAATCGGGAAACCAAGTTGACTCCATATATGCTGATTTTGCCAAAGCATTTGACAGGGTAAATCACGAAATATTAATTGCTAAACTTCGTGGATACGAAATTGGAGATAATTTATTGGATTGGATCACGAGTTATTTGACAGATCGTTCACAAATAGTAAAATATGGTAATTTTGTTTCTGAAGCGATTAATGTTACTTCGCGTGTACCTCAAGGTTCTCACTTAGGCCCACTTCTATTTAATCTGTTTGTGAATGATATATCATCAGTAATTAATAATAGTGAATTTCTATTGTTTGCTGATGACATAAAGATCTTTAAAGCAATTAAAAATACCTCTGATATGGATGCTCTTCAGTCTGACTTAAATAATTTATCTCGTTGGTGTGACATTAATGCCTTATATTTAAATATAAAAAAGTGCTATAAAATTACGTTTTCCAGAAATACTAAACATCAGTTATATAGAACATACATACTTAAGGGAGTATCGATTACAGAAGTAAATCAAATTAGAGACCTTGGAATTACATTTGACCAAAGACTAATGTTTGATTGTCATATTAATAATATTACATCGCGGGCTTATAGAATGCTCGGCTTTGTTCAAAGGAACTCCCGAGAATTTTCAATGTTTACTTTCAAAATTTTGTATTGTTCTCTAGTTCGGTCCATTTTGGAATATTGTAATATTATTTGGTATCCATATTATAATATGTATATTGATCAGTTGGAACGAGTTCAAAATAAATTCCTAAGAATTTGCAGGTATAAAATGGGTTTTAATAGAACTAACTGTGATTATAACTATATTCTTTGTCAGCTTAATATGAAAACTTTGGAAAATAGAGAATCTGAGTGTGAATTGCGTTTTTTGCATAAAATTCTTAATGGTTATGTTGATTGTCCGGAACTGCTGGAATTAATTGTTTTTAATGTAAATTCTAGAAGAACACGCTCTCCTGACCTGTTTAGACTAAAGTTTCATCACACTAATTATGGTAAAAGTGAGTCAATTACAAGGATGTTGAGAACTGCCAATAATTTGCAAGATAGTGTTGAATTGTTTAATTTATCCGTGTCCTCGTTCAAGAACAGTTTAAAGAAATTGAGACATTAATGTTATTAATACTTTTTAAAATTGTAATTATATGACTACAGTTTATATGTTAATTATATGTGTATATTGTAATTTTTGTAAGGAAAAAGGGTTCATCCCGTTAAATAAACAAACAAACAAACAAACTTATACCTCCCTTACCTAACATATACATTGCGCCACAATAACATACGAAGTACCCTTACTAAAATATAATAAAAGTTTTAACATTAAATGTAAAAACGCAAAAATATTGAGTGTCATCGTATAAAAATTATTTCTTATGTATATTGGAATGAAACTGCAAAGGTGATCAATCAAAGGTAAACAATCAGAACACCAGAGATACCAAAATACAGAGAGGACTCCACGAGGGTTGCGTGTTGTCACCACTACTCTTCAATGTCTACAGTGGAGCGGTATTCAAAGAAGCGCTTTCAAATTCAATAGAAGTTATATCTATTAATGGCAATCTTTGCAGAAATATTGATATGGTTGAAAATATTATTCCAATACATTTGATTTCAAGCTGTGGTTAAATGATTCTTTCCCATTCTTATTATTATTATTGTCCAGATTTAGCCATACGGCTCAAACTCCCTCTAAGGGAAAAATTCACCCATCCCAGATACCTACGGTATAAAAAAGGTTGAGCTCTGGTGGGACTCTTTCCGTGTTATCGAGCCCTAGGTGACCCTGGGTATGTTGGAGTATCTCTTGGTCAAAAATTTTCGTTCACATCTGGACGTCGCGAGGAGTACAGCTTTCTACATGGCCTTATAGGAATGTTCATTTAGACCCAGCTGTTTTATGTTCTCTAGGAGGTTTTTGGGAATAACACCAGTAGTAGATATAATAATAGGTACTGTCTGGGTAATTTCCATTCTTCATTGTCTCCTGATTTGTATTTCTAGATCTCTGTACTTGGCGATCTTTTCGTTGTATTTAACGCGTAAATTATTGGTGTTGGGTATCGCCACATCAATAAATGTTGTTTGCCTAGTAAGTTTATTAATTAGTATGAGATCTGGTCTATTATGCGCCACTGGTTGGTCTGTAAGCACAGTGCGGTCCCAGTATGGCTTGTAGTTGCCATTTTCAAGCATTATGTCAGAGACGTATTGATAATAAGGAAGATGGTCGGTTTGGAGAGGTCCCAGTTTGTCAGCTAGTTCTTGGTGGATAATCTTTCCTACTGAGTCATATCGTTCTTCCCTCAGTCTCGGGAAACATCCTTCTTGATGTCCACCAATAGTTCGACGCTGTATTCATATTCTTGGCCGATTTCTTGTTCCCTCAGTTTAAGCGGCGTTGTATCATCTATTGCGCAAATTGCTCGATGTAAAGTAGATGTCTCAGACTGTACCCAAAAATAAGTTCTTAAATTAGCAATTTCTTTATCCAATTGCTCACATATATCCATAAGTCCTCTTCCCCCTTGATACCGCGGTAATTTTGTTCTCTCTACTGCACTGCCTGGATGGATGGTGTTTTTGCGCCTTTGTGAGAAATGTTCTTACTTTCCGCTGAAGACCCTCTATATCTGTTTTTGACCACTTTATAATACCAAATGAGTAGCTCAGCGTGGAACGTGCGTACGTATTTAATGCTTTAAACAAATTGTTACTGTTAAGATATTACCGATTTAGTTGTCTTACTCTTCGTACAAACTCCGAAGGTATTTCGGTTTTTATTTGTTTGTGGTCAATTTTCCGCGCTTGCTTTACTCCGAGATATTTGTACATATCATTTTCACCCGTTGCCTCGATGGCCATCTTGCATATCGAAACCTCCGGGCTAAACCTTTCCTCCCACTATATTTAGTATACGGCACTTATCTAGTCCAAAATGCATACTGATATCATTTGAAAAAGTTTCTACAGTTTTTATTATCTGATCTAAGTGGTTTCGAGTGGAAGCCATTAATTTTAAGGTGAATTTTAGTTTTCCACACCGTCATTATATGCTTTAAAAAGGTCACTAGATTATCATCGACTTTATATATTTTCAATATATCTATAAGCCATTTATACGGTACTGAATCAAAGCCCTTCTTGTAGTCATTGAAGGCTGTGAAAAGGTTCCTTTTCTTTTAACTACGCCTGGTTGGAAATGACTGAGTCGATTATAAGTTGTTCTTTGCAGCCCATGGAGCCCTTAGCGGATCCTTTCTGTTGAGGCTCTATGATATTGTTCAGAGCACAGTGTTGGTAGATACGTCGGGCCACACACGATGTAACCTTTTTGTACAAAGTTGGAAGACAAGTAATGGGCGGTACCAGGCTGGATCTTGGGTGTTATTCTGGTCCTTCGGTATTAGATGACTTCTCGAGACTTCTTCAGTGGTGAAAAGCTCATAGGGAATATTGGTGTAGTGTTGACAGTTGTTCGTTGTTTCTTTAATTCATCCAGCATTGTTGTTATGAGTAGCTGCCGTCGAAAGTTGGTTTCCCCAAAACGCATTAATTTCTTCTTGGCTTGTCAGTTTCCTATAGAAAACCTTCTCTGTATGCTCAAAAACTATATTGTCGCATTTCCGGTTGTTACTAACTTTGTATCTCAATAGGCGAAATGAGTAAACGGAGAGTTAACGTGTCCAGGCAATGTTGTTTTCTGGATCATGTTGTGAGTGTCTGGGAGTGTCTAGAATTATTTTTTCAGCTCTTTTAACTACTTTTCGAGTTCTTACTCCTCGAATGTATTCCGAAATTTGTCCAATATCCCTACGCAATAATTCAATTTTCCTGAGCAGTCGTTTTTCCCAGGGTGTAATTCTGTTTTCAGTCCTGATATTTGTACCCTATCGTGTTCTGATCTTAATCCCCATAACATTAGCAATTGCTGTTGCTGCACAGTAAATCCGCATGTGCAAATATTCCAATGTATGGACTTCCACGATATAATTGGGTAGAACTTCAGTGTTGACAATTTGTAACAGTGCACCTAGTTTCTTACAAGAGTTTATTTTTGGTAGTGGTGGTCTGCTAAGAGGGTTTGTCCCATTAAACTTTTGTACGGCACGTTCCATTTCCCTTGCCAAGCTATCTTTCAATTCGTTGTTGTCATGCTGCGTATTAACAGCTTGAGTTTCTTGTATTAGAGGCTCAGGAGTCTGTTCATTAGGGACTTGATCTACAACTAGCTCTTGGTTGTGAATCTCCCGTTCTACTTCGCTTCTGATGGAATCGCGTCTTGTCTCGGGTATAAGATTATTTCTTATAATTACCCTGTATTGATCTGCTATTCTATTCAGATACTTGAATCTCTGGGTACTCCCTGCAAAATTCGGCATACCGATACTGTCGATAGCAGATCGTTTCTCGACCGAGGTTTTTCACCTTGTAATAGAACCGCAAAATATTTTCGTTTATAGACACAGTCCATTTCATGCGCTTATTATTGTTATTGTTATTATTGTTATTACTTATTATTGTTATTACTTATTACTATTATTTTTTAGTACTTGGCTTGTCTTTCTACAAGCTCCAGTAATGACAAATTGGCCTTTGATGTCGGTCTACAGGATCATAGCCAAGGAGAGGCCTGTTGGTGGACGGTACATCCTGCCAGCAAACAGAGGTAGACTATTTGATTTTGTATCTTCTTGCAGACAAGCATTAGTCACTAAAAAACTACTTTGCCATAGGAAATATATTTCAACAGTTAGAATAATACTAGTTTGTATTCTACAAATTCTAAAACTTTATTGAAGCGAAGCTTTCATTGAAGCAAAGCTTTTTTGAAGACAGAACTTTAATAACTGAACTTTTTAGAAAAAAATATTGTGATTCAAATTTTTAATTTAAATGAGTACAAATCTACAAATAATATAATTAAAACTCTCTTCTTATAAAATATAAATAACATTAGTTAAAAATCAATCACTGGGGAGAAAACCCAAACAAATTCTAAGGTCTTTCGATCAAAAACCAATTTCTGATCTCGTTAGTACGCTACAATTGCTTTTTAGCACATAGACCAAAGAATTATTTTTTTATACTGTAAAAATTCGAAATAAAGTATAATTTTGAATTTTTAAATTTAAAAAATAAATAAGTAGTACCACAAAAGACGTCTCTGTAGCTCAACAAAGGAAGATGAGAAAAAAGGCAAAAAGGCTTTGTTGTTGGGACATGGGCCATAGCAAATTCCAAGAAAACGAAATCGGTAACACCCGAGGATAAAAAGAGACTTCGGGAGAATACCATCCCCCTTCGCAACAGTTGCTTAGTAACCAAGGGGCTCTAACGAGTAGACTAAGTCATAAATTGATGTGACAAATGTATTCACAATGGCGTTACCATTACCATCCTGATGCTCCACTAGATCGGGCTCAAGCAGATCCATTAATTAAACATTGTTTACCGAAGGGATCTTATGGGTGAACTGTGCTAACGAGTATACCAAAAAATGGACTGCTGAAGTGGTGAGGACTACTTGTTCTAGGACTTGTGGGAGGGAGCAAACTTATAGGTTATAGAGAGGACGCTTAACCCTAGTATATACGATTGACGAGGTCTCATATAAAGCATTAAGGTCTGCTCCTTTTAAGGCATATATAAACTTTTAAAGGTATCCTTTAAGAGAGCTCTATAAAAAACCAAGCACCTTCTGCTCGATTACATATACAGGCAAGATATCAACAAAAATAGCAAAACACATAAAAAAGAAAGGAATAACATTGGCTTTCAGAACAACAACAAATGTATTAAGAACAACAAAAGTAAAAAATGCACTTACACAGAGTGGTGTATATAAACTAAAATGTGGCGACCGCCCAAAAATTTACATCGGTCAAACCGGTAGAAGTTTTAACAAACGAATAGCAGAACATAAAAGGGTTTTCAATAGAAAAACAGATTCTGTGTATTCTACACTACTACTAGACCATGATCATTCTTTTAATGACCAATTTTCAATTCTTCCCATTCAAAATAAAGGCCTTAAGCTATCTTTAATCTCATTTCTTAAATAGTAATGAGATAAAAATGATCTAAAGAATTACAGGCCCATAACTTTATTAAATGTGATGTACAAACTATTAACCAAAATATTAACAAATAGATTAACAACTAAATTAGATGGATACCAGGCAAGAGAACAAGCCGGATTTAGAAAGAGCTTCAGTACAAGTGACCACCTTTTAACGATGAAGATTTTAATCGAAAAAACTAACGAATATCATATCCCGCTATACATGGCATTTATTGACTTTGAGAAGGCATTTGATAGTGTGGAACACTGGGCAGTACAGAATTCCCTACAAAACGGCAGAATAGACTACCGATATACCGAATTAATTACAAATATACAACAAGGCAACAACAACTATTAAGCTAATGAAACAAACGGAGCCTATTAAAATAAACCGAGGAGTAAGACAAGGAGATACCATCTCGTCCAAGTTATTTAACCAAGCGCTAGAAGATGTTTTTTAAAGGCTACACTGGGATGACTTGGGAATTAATATAAACGGGCAAAATCTGAATCATTTACGATATGCTGATGATATTGTATTAATAACAGAAAAAAGTGAAGTATTACAAAGAATGGTGGAAGAACTAGATAGAGAATCGACAAAAATTGGACTCAAGATGAATTATAGTAAAACAAAAACCATGACTAATCAACCAGAAGAACTTATAATTACAGTGGCACAAACAAAAATAGAACAAGTAAAAGAGTATATATATCTAGGCCAAATCACTAAATTAAATAAAGAAAATCAGACCGAAGAAATAGAGAGAAGAATAAGATTGGCCTGGGCATCATTCGGAAAACTGTCTTATATTCTAAAGAATTCAAAATACCCCCAATACTTAAAAACGAGAGTCTTCAATCAATGTATACTCCCTGTCCTCACATATGGCTCTCAGACATGGACGTTTACAAAGGAAAATATGGATAAAATAGCAAAGACAGAAAGATCCATGGAAAGACAAATGCTGAACATTAAACTATCAGACAAAAAAAGAAACGAATGGATCCGTAATAAAACAAAAGTGAAAGATGTCTCAACCCAAGTAGCAAAACTTAAATGGAAGTTCGCCGGACACACCCTAAGGCAGAAAGATGAAAGATGGACTAAAACAATTATACATTGGAGACCATGGAATCACAAACGTAAAAGGGGAAGGCCACAAATGCGATGGTCAGATGACCTGAAGAAACACGCCGGGTCAAAATGGATGCAAATTGCCCAAGAGAGAGAGGCATGGAAGAAGGAGGAGGAGGCCTATATCCAAGGATGGATGTTAAGGGCTGTATAGATAGAAGCTATCTTTATTAGAATCTAAGGAAATTAACAAATTAAAAAATACAGAAAATTCTGAGACAAACAGTTCTCCCTTCCTCAACTTATTCAGTTGAATATTATAAAATGTAAACCATTACCAAAAATAGATCACTTGAGAAAGGAACTCTGCCAAAACAGCAGTAGTGATAATAAATTGTGTGGAAATTTTGAAAACGAAAGTTTTCAGTGTTTTGTTTCTAGATTTAAAAAAAGGGTTTAATTTTAGTTTTCATAGGCTTTTTCATTTATAGATCTGAAGGTGAGAAAGTAAGGGTTGGTGATGACCTGATTTTGGTATCAGTTGCCACTGAAAGATATTTGGTGAGTATAAGCTTCATACTTAAGTAGATTAGTACAAAAAATATAAACTTCTGGGCAAAATGAGATGTAATATGTAATTTTTATAATAGATATAGATAACAAATTCATTGTTTGGTTAAGATTTTCTTCTATTTCATACAATTTGATACTCCATAAACAATTAAAATATTTGTTATTTTTGTTACATTTTTTATGAGTTCGATATTTATTCTCCAAATCCCATTGTCCGATTATTACAACTTTTTGCACCCAGAAGTTTTTATTCTATTTCTTTTTATAGTAGGCACGTAATTTCGTTGGAACAAGAACGAGTAGGAGACTAGCAAATTGACAACAATGTGAGAGTGACCAATAGTCTACTGAACAGTAGCGTAGACATCTAATTTTAAATTAAATAAAAGTTATTATTTTGCAAACATTTGATTTTAAGTGTAAATGGGACCTTTGCATGTCCTCAAACTATGTGGGTATCAGTAAATATTTTATTTTACCAAAGAGTTTCATTTTATATAAAGTTGAAATAAAAAATATCGGTGTTACCAACTTCTGTGATATACCTAGGTAGTGATAACACTAATTGACTCGACTGAACAGAACTTATACAATTAAACAGTATGATTATGATAACTAGACTTCGGCAAATATGCAAATAAAAATGTAGAAAATATGCGCATAAATATGCACGTGTTTACCCGAAAATATGCAAATATTTTATAAAATATGCATACAAATAAATAAAAAAATCGTAAAATAGTAACAATTTTATTAAAAAAAAAAGTGTACATAACTAAATATTTCCTACTATTCATTAATATTTACATTTATTTTAAGTAACTACATCATTTTTAAGTATGAATAAACTTATTTAGAATTATGGTAACAATAAATGACCAAGTGGTGTTCAAAATTTTCTAACAAAAACTTGTGGCTTCTGTCTGAGTACATATATTTATATATGGAAAAACTTCGTTCAACATCAACTGATGTAACGGGAGCATTTTTCAAACTAACCAAAACATTTGGTTCTAAATTAATTGTTTCCGAAATATTTCCAGCTAGAACACTGACTACTTCAGAAAGAATATGGTAACCTTTATTTTTTTCCATAGTAGCTTCAAATTTTTTTAAAATTTTTTTTTCCAATATTACCTCTAACGTTCCGACAACATGACGCAAATTCTTTTATTAATGCTGTACTTTCGAACAATGACAGTTTTGGTGATTCTGAGTAATTGTTTTTTGAACAAAACTAAAATTTGATTTTATAAATGAAAGTTCTTGTTGAAGCAAGTTACTCTGAAAAGTTTGTTTAGAATCCAAAAGAGATTGGGAACTTTCATCTGTTAACGTATCAATTATGTTCTTTATTTTAACAAAATGATCTGCATAAAAATTAGCTGCTTCTAACCATGTTCCCCATCGCGTTAAAATAGGTTGTGGTGGAAGAGGAATGTTAGGTAGCATTTCTTTATAAAGTTGAATTCTTATAGGAGATTTAAGAAATACTTTTTTGACACTGGATATCATGGTATTTACAAGAGGAAACTTTTATCGTATTTCCTCTGCAACTCTGTTTAATCCATGCGCTACACAAGTAACATGTATTAAATCTGGGAAAAATATTTTTAAATTTTGTCCTGCTTTCACCATATAAGGAGCAGCATCCGATAAAATAAGCAGTAATTTATTAGAAGGAATAGTTGTCGGAAG
Source organism: Diabrotica balteata (assembly GCA_918026665.1). Taxonomy (NCBI): domain Eukaryota; kingdom Metazoa; phylum Arthropoda; class Insecta; order Coleoptera; family Chrysomelidae; genus Diabrotica; species Diabrotica balteata. The sequence goes on from OU898284.1 coordinate 106,265,201, forward strand.
AAAAAAAGTTGCTAATGTTTCTTGTATAAAACGCGAAATTGTTAAAGCATTTGTTTTCTCAAGTTGCTGGCATGAAAAAAGATGAGATTTTGGTAAGGTAAGGTTAAGAACACCAATCAATAAATGAGCAATATACTTTCCTGAGGAATCACTGGTTTCGTCTACAGATATGTAAAAATAATTATCTGCAATTTCTTCCTTAGTATTAATTAACACCGACGAGTATAGCCCGTTCACATTATTTCTTCTTAGAGACCGATCACTTGGAACATTAAGTTTGCAATATTTTTTTAGAAACGAACTAAAATTTACATTTGCTAATTTTGTCTTCATTAAAAGTTTCTTGCTCATCTAATTTTTTTGAAGTAGATTGGAAACATTTAGCCATTGAAGTTTGATGTTTTCCTCCTATTTTTCCTTTTTTTGCAATGTGTGAAGCAGTTCTCACATGTTGGTCTATCTGAAATTTCTTCTCACATGCTATCTATAAATAAAAATAAAAACCTTTATTTTAACCCAACCTTTAAAATATAAAAATATACAAGGTGTTTTTGGTTAATCAAATAACTGGTTTGAAAAAAAAAACACTCGCTAAGTGTTTTAAATGCAGTATTAATCCACAAATTAGTTTTTGTTACTAACCATTAGTACATCATATAACTTATTTTAAAATTCAACAAAAGTTTTTTTTTTGTTAATTCAATTACAATAAAAATAACTGTGTTTTAGAATAGCTGACTTCATAAAAAAAAGTAAAGGTGAAAAATTTTTCTAAATACACACCATTGTATTGTACCATGGACAATTTTTTCTCACTAAAGGAAGCTATTTTTCATTTAAAAACAACCTACGAGTACTAAATTTCAAGTAAATACGTTTATTGGTTTTAAAGTTATTGTTGTTATTAACTAAAAAAATTTAATTTTTTTTAATTTTAACACCCTGTATCTCGAAAAGTAAATAAGTTTGACCCCTCATTAACTATATCGTTTTGTTCAATTTTTTGAGAAGTATCTACAGTCAAACGTTGTAAGTGACATTTGGAAACACCCTGTATGTATGAAATATTAGATATTTAATAGAACATATTAGATACTTACAATTTTGCCACAGACTGAACAGTAGATTTTTCCCATATCCATAGACAGCTCTTTATAAGGTTTAATCCAAGTTGAAGCACTGGTTGTTTTAGGCATTATAAAATCACAATCTTCCTTTTTGTTACGCACAACGAGTGTTTACGCTTTGAATATCAAAACAAAAATGATTTACAAATCTGAGCATCAAATTAGAAATGTTTAGGTACCTAATTCAATAAACTGGGAAATTTGGGAAAAACCCTAAATTAGGAACAAAACTATTAGCCGTTTACCTGCTGTTAAGATACAATAAATTGTAGATAGATTTGGGGATTAGATCATCAAATGCAAATGAGCGAACCCTTAGCGATTATCCAATAACTGAATGCCTCAGTGACCGAGACTTTCTAAGAATGTTGAGGGCTACTTAAATTGATCTTCTTTGAAATTGTACCTGTGTTTTGTACCTGTAGAGATTACGTACTTAGATCATTTCTTGATTAAAATAACTACAAAATTTTATACAAGAATTGAAATAAATTTGTATGTTTAAAAATTTTCAAATACAGTATAAAAATCTGAACTTTTATGCACTTTATGCAAACTTTTATACAAATATGCCAAAATATGAAATATTGGCATAAAATATGCACAATATGCAAAATATGCAATATGCATATTTGCCGAAGTCTAATGATAACACAACTCATAAGTATTAAAACTTCCTATTTTATCCCTATAACTTTATGTTATTGTCAGGGGCGGATCCAGGATTTATATTTAAGGGGGGCACCATTGGGGGGTCTGGGGGTAACCCCCCAGAAGTTTTAGGCATTATAAAATCACAATCTTCCTTTTTGTTACGCACAACGAGTGTTTATGCTTTGAATATCAAAACAAAAATGATTTACAAATCTGAGCATCAAATTAGAAATGTTTAGGTATGTACCTAATTCAATAAACTGGGAGATTTTGGAAAATCCCTAAATTAGGAACAAAACTATTAGCCGTTTACCTGCTGTTAAGATACAGTAAATTGTAGATAGATTTGGGGATTAGATCATAAAATGCAAATGAGCGAACCCTTAGCGATTATCCAATAACTGAATGCCTCAGTGACCGAGACTTTCTAAGAATGTTGAGGGCTACTTAAATAGATCTTCTTTGAAATTGTAAATGTTTTGTACTTGTAGAGATTACGTACTTAGATCATTTCTTGATTAAAATGACTACAAAATTTTATACAAGAATTGAAATAAATTGGTATGTTTAAAAATTTTCAAATACAGTATAAAAATCTGAACTTTTATGCACTTTATGTAAACTTTTATACAAATATGCCAAAATATGAAATATTTGCATAAAATATGCACAATATGCAAAATATGCAATATGCATATTTGCCGAAGTCTAATGATAACACAACTCATAAGTATTAAAACTTCCTATTTTATCCCTATAACTTTATGTTATTGTCAGGGGCGGATCCAGGATTTATGTTTAAGGGGGGCACCATTGGGGGGTCTGGGGCGTAACCCCCCAGAAAGAGGGGGGTTCGAAAATTTTTTGGAATTTAAGCCTCTGAAAACAACGTTTTTAGCACATTTTTGTTCAAAAAGTGCAACTTCATTTTTCTTAAATTCGTGTTTTTTAATGGGTTTATGAAGTTTAGTTTCTTTGGAGCAGTGCCTAAAACAGAGTAGTTTAAATGCACTATCCTTTTTTCGATGTTGAAATAAACCTAGGTGAAACTTTAATTTTTTCAATTACTAAACTAATTAAGTTATATGACCAAAAAAACTGAAATACAATTAGTGTCTAAAATAACGTTTTGAAAATTGTTTAGTACAGTTTAGGTACAGTAAATAAAAAACACCGTTTTAGTTAATAGGTAAGTCTATTTACATAGGCCTATTAAGTATTAATGTAGTTAAATATATATACAGGATTGGACAGTTGTTAAAACCAAGAAACACATAAAAAGAACAACTGAAATAATTAAAACTGTAAAGTAAAAACATGTTTAATGAATAAGGAATTCATTTACTAAATGTTCAATTTAATGAAAAAGACAACTTCCGCTTGTGCTTCCTTGCAAAAAGTTTCAACACTTCATCTGGATCTAAACTGGAAGCTATTTCCTGGTGTATGTGCAAACTTGCCAGCCCATTAAGTCGTTCTTCCGTCATGGTAGACCTTAAGTAGGTTTTTAATCTGCGGAGAGTAGAAAACGATCGTTCAGCAGTACTACTGGTCACAGGTAGTGTGCAAATAAGCTGGAGCAACACTGTTATGTTGGGCAGATCGGATGAGTATTTCATAGCTTCAGCAGGGTGTTTAGGGAAACTTTCTGAACTAGAATTCCACATGTGTTTCCAAATACTCAACTCTCCTTTCAAAGCTTCATAGCATGGGAGGTCATTTTCATACAGTTTAGCCCCTTCTAAAACAGAGTCCTCATAGAGATCTGAAAATTTACCTAGTACTGGTAGAAGCATCTGGAGCTTTCCAATCTGGACCAATTGATTTTTTGGAAATCTATTTTTCATTTCACAGACGAGAAAATCCAAAAAAGGGAGATAAATAGACAATCGAAAGTAGTCTTCAACTGTGTCAGTTTGCACATTTGGTCTGTTTCTTTGAAGACCAACTAATCTTGGTTTTTTTAATTCAGTTCCCATTTTAGAGGCCAGGTTTTGCGCTTTTTCAAACAGTCTTTTGAAACACTCTTCATTGTTTGCCCTTTGTTCTTGCATGCTCTTGAGGGTAGCATCTATCAATGTCATTGCATTGAGTACATCCATATACTCAGCTTGAAGTTTCCTAGCCAGTGGTAGTGTAAGAGTCATAACATTTTCTAAAACCACTAAGCTCACAATGAATTCCGATGAAAGAATGCTGTGTAGCAAGGAAAACGCGTTATTTCCAGCCGCTTGGTAAGAATAAACCATAGTTTCTAAAGTAGCATGTAGTGAAGGCAGAGAACTCAAAAACGTCAACACAGCGTCATGACGTTCTAACCACCTTGTCTCACACATTTTGTCTCATCCTAGTGCTCAAGTGCTGACTTTCGATCGATACTTCTGTTAAGTGAGTCTATCGTTAAAAATTATACTACTTTGAGTAGGCCTAGTAGTTGTTAAGACTTACCTTTATCTTTTTTGAAAATAATGAATCTAATCCTAATTGACGTTTCATTACAACCACAAGGTCCACAAAGCTATAGAAATAGAGTTGACTGTTGAGGTTAGGTCAGAGTAACAATTGCACTTGGCAGCTCCAGCTCACTCGACTTAAGTGACACAACTACTAACTACTAACGGTCGAACGAAAAATATCGATTGCTTCAGCGCAGTTGACTTGCGCTGTTGCTCATATTTCCACGACTGTAGAAAGATTTCCACACATTTTGTCTCATCCTAGTGCTCAAGTGCTGACTTTCGATCGATACTTCTGTTAAGTGAGTCTATCGTTAAAAATTATACTACTTTGAGTAGGCCTAGTAGTTGTTAAGACTTACCTTTATCTTTTTTGAAAATAATGAATCTAATCCTAATTGACGTTTCATTACAACCACAAGGTCCACAAAGCTATAGAAATAGAGTTGACTGTTGAGGTTAGGTCAGAGTAACAATTGCACTTGGCAGCTCCAGCTCACTCGACTTAAGTGACACAACTACTAACTACTAACGGTCGAACGAAAAATATCGATTGCTTCAGCGCAGTTGACTTGCGCTGTTGCTCATATTTCCACGACTGTAGAAAGCCGGCCGAAACACGATTTAGGCTTTAACCTTGGACTTGTCAAGTCAGCTGGGGCAGGCAGCTCGCGGCTGACTCACGACTCACCCTAGTGGTGGTGATTTATTGTAGCAAGAATTTACGTTAATAATGTATCTGTTTGGATATTATTATATTAGCTACTTGCAGTAAGGTAGCTAAAATATTGTAAGTGTTATTTTATCGGTAAAAAAAAACCTTATGAGGGCTTGGGGGGGGCACGTGCCCCCTGTGCCCCCCCCTAGATCCGCCCATGGTTATTGTAATCAGGAAAGAATAAAGAATTCGTTTTTTAAACAAATATCTATTATCATAGTATCAAATACAAATCTATAAAAGAACCACAACTTTGGTTTGACACCATGTTGGAGAAGACTTAGTACCTCAATAATTTTAAAACGGGTAAGGGTTCTAAAACTTGTATTAACATCTTTTTTCATATATCTAGCAGGTATTTTACAATAACCTAATCTGTACTTTGACTATTTTAAATTAAATACTTTGTACCTTTTTGAAGATGTTCGTTTGTACCATATTCCCAAAAATATATAAGCAAAACGAGAAGACGAGAATATCTACAATTAAAATAAAAATAAATGTATCAACTAACACCTAATTCGAATTAAGTAGGTACTTACTAATCTACTCAGAGTCACTGTTATCACTAGTATCAGTCGTATCTTCTAAATTTGTAGTTAATTTGGTTAATGCTGGTAAATTTAACATAGTCATTTTCCACTCCGATTACATGTTTGATTAGATTTTTCCAGTTGGATGCTGTGATCTTTGTGACTTCTCTTCTAATTAACTGGGTAACAGTAGATGAAAATTTAGGAGCCACGATTCTTCTCCTTGTATTTTTTTTAAGTTCAGCCCATATTAACTCTATTGGGTTCAAACTCTACAAAAAAAGGCTCCTTAAATGTTATGTGTACTCAGTGCTTCGGTACGGAGTAGAAACGTGGACATTGAAGGCATCAAAACTTCAGGCTTTTGAGCTATGGAGGATCCTGAAGATACCATGGACAGACAAAGTCACCAATGAAGAAGTACTGGCTGAATAATAATGAATAAATGACTGAAGAATAATATCCTGGCTTGCTAACCTAAGAGCATGGTATAAAAAGACCTCAACACAGCTATTTCGTATAGCAACCAACAAAGTCATCATAGCCAGAATGATCGCCAACGGTCGGAATGGACAGGCACCCTATCCTATCCAAGTGCAAAACACTGGACGGGGCGAAATGTGATTTTTCATGATAAACTATGTTATGATTTCGGTTGCTCAGGTAAATATTGTTATATCTTACTCTAAGGCTGCATAAGTCTGCCGATAAAAGAAAACGAATAATGATTGGTCATAATAGCGATAACCGATGTTTTGATTGGCTCTTGGTCCACATGAACTTCGACAGTTTGATGAAAACTTCAACTAGGTGACTGTCCATATTTTTAAATATAATACCAGGCACATCTGAATGTAAATATAGATGAGAATATTAAAACTTTATATTATTATACATCTCGATCATTGATAATTTTGCAATTAATAACTAGTCCTGGTAGAGTACCTTTATGTTAATTTTTATTGCCCGCTTTTATTACAGATACATATATTTTTATACAGTCTCACCAAAATACAGTAAAACCTCCGTTAACCAAAATAATTGGGGGAAGTCCGTTTCGGATAACAAGAATTTCGGTTAAAAATAACATTGTTTTGTGTATTCTTATATCAAATTACATGGTATTCTTGGTCTAAGTAGTAAGTTGGTATTAAATACTGTGTCTTAATAAGTAAATACAGAAATTAATAAAATTAAGGAAAATGAACAAGTTTAACATGTTTTTTTTTTAAACAAATCTTCTATTTTCTTTTGCGTTTTTCTTTGACAACGATGTTTTGCAGGTATATCTCTCCATCGTTTAATTTTCAGAAAGTTCTGAGGTTTTGTCTCATTCGATTGTTCGACGAACTATTATTCCCGAGTCTAACGGCTGAATTAAGCTCGTGAAATTCGGTGGCAAAAATCTGACATTATGTCACCATTTTGTAGATTTTGAGGGTAGGTTGGGACATTGTTAACAAGCAACAATGCTTTGATGGGTAGATTTTTTGATTTTAAAAAGGATTTTACACTTGGGACGAATTCATTTTCGAACCATTCTGAAAATAAAGTGGTCAGAATCCATGAGCTTTTTTGGCTTCTATAGAAAAAAGTGCTTTTTCGGAAGTATCTTTAGAGCTCCTGATTTTTTTGATTTTCCACCACACGTAGACCTCAACCGGTAAGTTCCTGCTACATTGCTACAAAATAGAACGGTTTTTCGTTCTTTATTCATTTTTAGGCCCGGTGCACTGTGTTCATGCCTTAATGCAAGTTATTTTTTGGGCAGCATTTTGAAATTTAATCCAGTCTCATCTGTATTGTAAATATGATCTTTAGTGTGGTTCGCCAATAACTCATCCATTTTAGCTTTAAAAATGTTTACTGCATCGTGGTCAGCAGATTGATTTTCCCACATAAATTTACTTGACGAATAGCTTACCTCTTTTACCATTTGTCTAGCCAACCTGAACTTGTTTTAAATCCTTCACCTTAATCGTCCAACATCTCAGTTAAAATTTTTGCCTTCTCTTGAATTATTGTGTGATCTTTTTTGTGTGAACTACAAATAGACAGCTTTATTTACTCTCTCCTTTTAACTTAGTTTCATTTTTTCTTGTTTGGTATTTTCGAATGCTCATGGCATTTAAGGAACATGAATATTCCTTAAATTTGGTTTTTATTTTAATTCATTCGAAACTAAAAACGCCTTAGCCAAAATGTGCATTTTGAATCTTTCGGATAGCCTTTAATTTCTGTTCAATCGCAATCACAACACGTTTCCATTTGTTTGACATTTTCACAAAACAGGAAATTTAATGAAATTAAAATATAAAAGAAAATAAAATAACACACACAAACCAATACGGCACCAAAGACAGAATGAGATACGGTCACTTGCACGAAATGTGTGATAACAGGGAGTCATCTTTTTCCTTCTTGTATGTAGGCTCTAAAGCCTGTTTCTTCTTCAATGTTAGCCTCCTAAATTGTTTAAATTATCGCACCATCTTTTTTTTGGTCTGCCAATACTCCTTCGTTCATTTGGTGACTTATCTCGTGCTATTCATACTATCCTATCCTCTGACATTCTACTAATGTGTTCATCGATAATGAGAAATAAACAAACCACACGGCTGAGGCGACTTGCGCTGTCAAAGGGTTTTTAATATTTTATTTTAACAAACATAGGTCATATTATACAGACATATTAAATAACTACAGTAATAAAAAACATGTATTAAATATTTAATTGCATTTTTTAGTTGTGTGAAAGCAATCTTGACGATGTTGATAAATTAATGGAAATGTTTTCGTTTTGCGATAAAAATTTACTTTTTATTGACAAAATTATTGAAACTGTCAGACGTTTCGGTTAAACGATGTTTCGGTTAAAAAGGTTTCGGTTAAGGGAGGTTTTACTGTACAAGGCAACTGTATTGTTTATATTTTTCTTTTGTTTTGTAGCACACGACGAAAGAAAACGAAATCTCCATTGTTAACGCCAGTTTCCACGTAACGCATTGGTCTGTCCAGCCGTACGGAACAGGTATCTCCAGAATGAAGTATGTTGGTTATGTATTTGGAGGTGACGTTCTTAGGTTCTTTCACGGAGGTGACGAATGTCTTACTATACCCTCTACTTGGGACGTAGAACCGCAACACAAGTAAGTGTTTCTTAACATTATTTATTACTTTGAATTGCAATATTTAATACAGGTACAAACTATCTCTACTTTTCATTTTTAACGTAGATTAAATATTGGCATTCGTATGGAGAAAAGCTCTTTCAGCTACCCCTAAAATCAGGTGGCCTAACTACATAAAGACACAGGATGTCCCGTTACCCAGGGCATCCAAAGTATCTTTCAGTACAAAGCCCTCCTTATTCGTTATGTTCTGCGATGGAGAGGAGTGATTGGTTATACTTTGGGGATCAGATAAGTACCACTCTATTACGGAGTGTGACCGGTTTGATCTTCGGACATGTGGGTCCCACCGTTCCGTTGGAACATACATGTCATTCGGATTCTACAAAAATTGTTGTGTGTGTGTGTCAAATATTAGCTAATTTAAGATTACTGACTGTTTTTTTGTTTCAGTATTGTTATTTATGAAGGTGGTAGTGTGATGTCCCAGGCAAGGTCTTTATGGAGATTGGAATTAGCAAGGACGAAATGGGCCGGTGGTTTTATAAACTGGTACCATCCGATGAGAATAAGACACATCACGACGGGCCGCTATTTGGCTGTTAACGAAAATAACGAGCTTTATCTAGTTAGCAGGTAAATCTATTCGTTTATTAGTATTATCTCTTTTTTGTACTTTCCGTCTTGAATGTTCCAAATTCCCACCAACTATTTCTGACACAATTATTCGATTATATTGATTTTTTTGCATAAATAATAATATATTTATATTGTTACACCTTTTAAAGATTAAACAGTAGGTCTCTGTTTCGCTAATCTATCAAGCTTTTGTGAATTTGCTGAAAAAGAATCAGTTTTTACGTCAAATACATTGTAATGATGCATATATCTGTCATTTGTCAACCCCCTACACACCTCTTGCAGTTCCATAACTGAATCAAAGCATAGACACACATTTGGTGACCATATGGTGTTGGCTAAAGTTTCTTCAGCAGCGCCTTCTCCTAAAGTTCCAGTAGTTGTTATAGATTCTTCTTTCAAGTATATATATGTGCATCTACTAAAACTGTTTCTTTTTTTTAGAGACGAAGCTAATACTGCGACCACGGCGTTCTGCCTACGACAAGAGAAAGATGACCAGAAAGTTGTACTCGAAGATAAAGATTTGGAAATTATCGGATCACCTATTATAAAATATGGTGATTCAACTGTCATTGTGCAACACTCAGAAACCGGCCTATGGCTTTCCTACAAGGTAATTATGCTTTTCATAAGTTCTAGATCTGCTCTATGAGAGAGCACATTCCTAAATGAGTGAATTCTTAAAATGAGAAACTTATTTTGCCATTAATTTAAAAAATCAAGGAGACTGAATAAATTTCCTCTTAGGCATATGAAACAAAGAAAAAAGGAGTTGGTAAAGTCGAAGAAAAACAAGCAGTACTTCACGAAGAAGGTAAAATGGACGATGGTTTAGACTTCAGTAGGTCCCAAGAAGAAGAATCCAGAACTGCCAGAGTTATCCGTAAATGCAGTTCACTTTTCACACAATTTATTAAGTAAGTCTTTCTATAATTTTGTTTTTTTATTGAGAAAAAAGTCAAAAGAAAAAAGTAATAGTTACAGAAAATCTTTAATATATAAAACAAATGACGGTATTATATTTTGATTTGATACAGAGCAGCAACAAGCCGCATATACGTATTTCGATCTTTTTAGATCTCCTCAGTACGGTATAGTTACTACTCCATATCAAACCAAAATATTTTCCCGTCGTAGATTATACGATTATAGTTATTAAAAATAACTATTTACAGACGTAACTACGCCATCTAAGAACAAAAAGAGAAATCATACGATTTCTACCTGGCGAAATCGAATTCAAATATAAGCCGCCGTGCCCCCTAAGACTTGCGAAGCAAACAGCTTGATGAATGCATCTAAAGAGAGTCTAAAAATTGCACTCCAAATACCGTTCATCATTTGATTTCGATTTTGAATTCGATTTCGCCAGGTAGAAATCGTATGATTTCTCTTTTTGTTCTTAGATGGCGTAGTTACGTCCGTAAATAGTTATTTTTAATAACTATAATCTACGACGGGAAAATATTTTTTTCCCGTTTGATATGGAGTAGTAACTATACCGTACTGAGGAGATCTAAAGAGATCGAAATACGTATATGCGGCTTGTTGCTGCTCTGTATCAAATCAAAATATAATACCGTCATTTGTTTTGTTTATTTACTTCATTTGGAGTACCAGAAATCGAATTCACTACGAATATAGGCCATGATGAACGGCATTTGGAGTGCAATTTTTAGACTCCCTTGCCGATGCATTCATCAAGCTGTTTGTTTCGCAAGTCTTAGGGGGCACGGCGGCTTATATTTGAATTCGATTTCGCCAGGTAGAAATCGTATGATTTCTCTTTTTGTTTTTTTTTTCTTTAATATATACTTTCTAATCTTAAAATCATCTTGATTGTAAAGTTTCGTTAATTTTAGGGTGTTCTATCTTTTCTGTGGCGTCGCACAGTTCTAGTTTATCCTACCAACGGCGCCATACAAAATTTCTTTATATTTAATGTTATAACTTTGTAATATATATGTTTTTAGTGGTTTAGAACAACTCCAAAGCAACCGCAGACACTCTTTGTTCTTCCTTCACGTCAATTTGAACGAAATGGTTATGTGCTTAGAAGATTTAATCAATTATTTTGCTCAACCGGAAGATGACATGGGTAAGAATTATAATGACTAGTATAACTATAACTAACTTAATATTTCTATTTTAGAACACGAAGAAAAACAGAATAAACTTAGAGCCTTGAGAAATAGACAGGATTTGTTTCAGGAAGAAGGAATTTTAAATTTGATTCTGGAAGCTATCGATAAAATTAATGTTATTACTTCACAGGGCTTCCTGGCGCAATTAGCTGGCGACCAGAGTTGGGAGATGATTGGAGTATATTTATATCAATTGTTAGGTGGGTTTCCATGGCTTTTACTAATAAATATTTCCTCTTCTTCTAATTCCATGACCATTATCTTAGATTTTTCCGCCATAAAATTTTTTTAATTTGAGATTATAAAAATTTTGGAAACAACAATATTCCTATCATCTAATTTTCTATTTTTACATATCAAACAGATGGGTACTTTTTTTTTAAATAACATAGGGCTCAATTTCATGTATATAATAGATATAGGCATCACTACCTAAGTAAAATGTAAACTTTTTGTTGTAGCTGCAATCATCAAAGGAAACCACACCAATTGTGCACAATTCGCCAATTCAAACCGTCTGAATTGGCTGTTTTCTAGATTGGGATCTCAGGCGTCCGGTGAAGGTACTGGAATGTTGGACGTACTTCACTGTGTCCTGATTGATTCTCCTGAAGCTTTGAACATGATGAGGGTAAGTGCGTTTTTTATTTCTACCAAGATATTTTTAAGAAATTAACCTCATAAAATTATGTTTTGGAGGGACGCCATCTGTTGCGTTTTTTTTTTATTATTTGTTAAATAAAACTATTTGTAAGAACCAGAAGTGGTCTTATTTTTATACAAATTGAGTGAAAAGTTCATGTTTGGATCAACAGTGGCAGTCTTCATAGCTGAGTGCGTACCTAAAAAACGGCAATCTCCGCTGCGGCCAATAAGAGCCACGTAGCGTACGGACGTGATCAACACATTCTTAGATTTGAAAACTGCGAAAAACTTTAGAAACTAACAAAATTAAATTAAAACAATAAAACTGATGAAGAACGATAGAAAATTTGGTTTGTGATCGGATGTCCAGAAAGGAGCTTAAGAAATTATTTCTTTTCCTTTTTTTAATATTAGTAACGTGAAGATTATTATTATTAAGTATTATTAACGACGAAGGTTGACGTTTTTTATTTACAATGCTTCGCAGAATATCTACAACAAAAAATAATTATGAACATAAGTACTGAAATGGGTCCAAATTTTACAAAATTTTAACAAAACCGAAAAACAAAATATCAAAATTCATTACTCACCTTAGACGGTTTGCAACGTTTTTCTTCCATTTTCAGGTTGTCTTATTCGCTTCTTTGCCTTTGTTGGTATGACAGGATACGCATTAACTTCCTTGATAAAAAATTAATACTTTTTTTGTATATAAAACTAATTTCTTAGACACAGACATAGTTTAGGAAAAGCACAAAAGCAATGTCTTCTTCTTTAAGTTCCATCTTCTATCGAAGGTTGGAAATCATCATGGCTATGCGGACTCTGTTGACTGCCGCTCTAAAAAGTTCTGCACTACTACATTCAAACCATTCCCTTAAGTTCTTAAGCCAGGATATTCTTCGTCTTCCCACATTTCGCTTTCCTCGGATTTTGCCCTGCATAATAAGTTGTAATAATGCGTATTTTTGCCCTCTCATCACATGTCCCAAGTACTCAAGTTTTCGTCTATTAATAGTTAATATTATTTCCGCCTCATTCCTATCCTTCTAGTTACTTCCATGTTTGACATTCTTTGAATCCATGATATTCGTAGGATTCTTCTGTAACACCAAAATTCAAAGCCAGCACATCTCTGAGCCAGCACATTCAAGCCGAACAAAGCATCTCTTGTACTCATACCATTTCTAAAGCCAAATTGTGTGTCACTAATCTCATATTCAAGAGTTTTAACAATTCTGCTGTGAAAAGCAATGTAACGATTCCCAAAACTAAAACAAAATATAATAACACGATGTAAAGGCAAATATTGTGTACATCCCTCCTTTATCCCTACAACGAAAGAATGCTAGAAGTCTTTGTCTGGCAGCTCCTTCAGTAATCGTGCTGTGTTCTTTTTCATTTTTACTTCACTCAAATATTGTTGCTTTTAATGCTAATTTTAACTTAACAAATAGTTATGTCACAATGTGCAAGATCCTGACAATCAGGCGGGTGGTACAACAATAGAATTCTGCATTTATCTAGAACTCAGATATATTTAGAGTACTCATTTTTTTGGATATTGTTTGGTCATTTTTAATGTGGAAAGTCAAACTGCGAAGAAACCGCACAACAATTCTTGGGTCATCTGAAATAAGGATCAGAAATAATCTGAATCATAGATGACTAAGCATCTCTATATCTATTCCTTTATTTTGCCATTCAAGTGACTTCAAACCATGTTCAAGTACTATGATGTTCAAATATTGTACTACAAATATTTTTTATTTAAATAGATTAAAAATTTGTATTCTGTCTTTTAGGATGAACATATCAAAGTTATCATCTCTCTTCTCGAGAAGCACGGAAGAGATCCGAAAGTTCTGGACGTCCTTTGCTCTCTGTGCGTCGGTAACGGAGTTGCGGTGAGGAGTTCACAAAACAATATCTGTGATTATTTGTTGCCTGGAAAAAATTTACTACTTCAGACACAACTAGTTGACCACGTAGCAAGGTTTGTTCGATTTTATGAGTGTTTTAGGTAACAATTAAATTTATTTCTCAATAAAGTATATTTTTTCTGATTGAAATGACTAAAATTCTAAGAAATTATTAGGTAATTACTGAGAATTAAATATTAGGCATCTATATATCTATCTAAAAGTTGAGATTTCCGTTCTATTTGGGTCTCATCAGGTAGTGGTTAGGTTAGGTTAGGTAAGTGCATTTGATCGTGTTAAGCACTCTATATTTATCGAAGCTAAAAGACATTGGCTTAAACGGCAGAGATTTTCGAATAATTGAAAATTTATATTGGAAACAAACATCATTTTTAGTAGATGGTGTGGAATCACAGGCTCTCAATATTAAAAGAGAAAAGAGGAGTACGAAAGAGATGCCTCTTGTCATCCCTGCTTTTCAACGTTTACTCCGAAAGAATTTTCAGAAAAGCACTTTCTGAAAAACAAGAACGAATACTTGTGAACGGTGAAGTCATCAATAATTTGCGATATGCGGATGATACAGTACTCCTAGCTTCTAGTTAAGAAGATCTGCAAACACTACTTATAGTGTCGTTGAGAGTTGTAGGGAGGCAGGTCTGGATATGAACATATGGAAAACCAAAATACTCGTAATAAGTAAGCAACAGCATATAAAATCGTCTATATATGTAAATAATAAAAACTTGAGCAAGTTGATAAAATGGTAACACAGAAAGTCTCGGCTAGAGCTGCTTTTAGAAGGATGTCCAATGTGTTATGTAACAGAGACCTAAAATTGGCATTGAGGATCCGCCTACTTCGCTGCTACGTGTTTTCGGTCTTACTTTATGGAGTCGAGTCCTGGACGGTGAATAAAATCGATCTAAATTTCCTTGAGGCTTTCGAAATGTGGTGCAGATAGCTATGATGGTAACCAACCTTCTGAAAGGACATGGTACGTGAAGAAGAAGAAGGTAGTGGTTGGTGAAAGAAGACAAAAATGTGGAAAATATGCGTAAGGGGTTCATCTTTTTGTCTTCGGATTTGTCTTTGGCTTACCACTACCTGTTAAGGCCCTTTTCAGGGTTGAAAAGGGCCTTAACAGGTAGTGAAATGTGGCATAGTGTGGCCTAAGCACAGACTTATAGATAGAATCGACTGAGCTTTCATACCTTCTAGATGTACTAATGCGATCTATAAAGCGAATTACAGAAATTTTTTTGTGAGGTACCTTTCGTCACTGTTTGACAACAGCTTATCTGTACGAATTAAACAATACCTGATCTATAAACTATCAAAATATTGCTTTGTGTATATTTATAATTATATTTTAAATTATTTTTTAGCGTTCGACCAAATATCTTCGTAGGTAGAGTAGAAGGTAGCGCAATATATCAAAAATGGTACTTCGAAGTTACCGTCGACCATTTAGAACAAACAACACATATGACTCCACATTTAAGAATAGGATGGGCCAATTCTAAAGGGTGAGGATAATATTCAGATTTTTCTTAAGAGTTTTGAGTATTTCTCTGTTGAATAAGTACCTCATTAAGTGCTTATTGTTAAAAACATTTTCTTTTATTCCTGTTATTTCAGGTATATACCTTACCCTGGAGGTGGCGAGAAATGGGGTGGGAATGGTGTAGGAGACGATTTATATTCTTATGGTTTCGATGGTGCTTATTTTTGGACTGGAGGAAGAAGTACCAGAGTTATGTACAGCATTACGGAACCTTTTATCAGAAAAGGCAGGCAAACTAAACAATTTCTTAATATATTTTGTTGCTTTTGTTTTCTAATTATTTTTGTTTGTTCTTACTGTTTGAATTTCATTAGGTTCGTTCACTTAAGCGCCTAAAAATACTCGAAATCCAAACAATATACTAATTTGCTTCTAGAAGTTGGAGGTATTTTCAAATATTTTAGTGGGCTCCACATATTTCAGTTCAAACTCCACAAAATTGCTCAATTAGTCACAGACTTCATCCCTCTAAATGATAGAGTAGCAATGTTGAAATTACAAACAATTCACAGAAAACTAAATATTATTCAGGTCTATGCTCCAACAAGTGACAAGTCAGACGAAGAAATCGAAAAATTTTATAACAACATCGATGAAATAATGCGACTGACAAAAGGAGGTGAGATAACGATAATCATGGGTGACTTTAACGCTAAAATCGGCCGTGGTGCTGAAGGAGACCACATAGAAGCGTACCGTCTACGTACCAGGAATAATAGAGGAGATAGACTTGTACAATTCTGTGCAAAAAACAATCTGTTAATAGGAAATACCTTCTTCAAACAACATCCTAGAAGGCTATACACATGGAAATCACTTGCAGATAGAAAAGACAAAATTGTTAGAAATCAAATTGACTTCATTTTGCTCAATATCACCTTTAAGAAGTACATACAATCTACGAAAACATACCCTGGAGCTGATATACATAGCGATCACAATCCAGTTATAATGGATTTTAGATTAAAAAGATTTCTCAAAGTCAAAAAGAAAACAGTGACAAGAAAAATAGACATCTCACAACTGAAGAACTCTGAACAGAAAAAAGAAATAAGTATCAAGCTTGAGGAAGAAATAAAAACGATCGAACACTTGGTACAGACAGACATTGAAGTAACATGGACTGCTCTAAAAACAAAAATAACAAAGATACAAGAAGAAGACATCGGATCGGGTTCAAAAAACAACAAAAAACAAGAATGGATAACGCAAGAGATCATGGACCTCATGGACGTAAGGCGAAAACATAAAACAAGCCCAATAGAATACAAGCGAATCGATAAAATCAGTAGAAAAAAGTGCAGGGAGGCGAAAGAAAATTGGATGTCAACAAAATGCCTAGAAATCGAACAACTTCAGGAAAAATACCTTTAATATTCATAAAAAAGTAAAAAATGACAGGTAGACACAAAAAGAGACAAGCAACAATATAAAAAAAAAATAATGAAATAATTATGGGTACAGAAGACAAACTAGAGAGATGGAAACAATACATACAAACTTTTTGACGAAGATAGACCTTGTTCTCCACCATCCACAGATAATCGAATAAATTAAAAAGGCCCAGAAATAACCAAAGAAGTGATTCAAGAAGAAGTAAAATCTCAGAAAGATGGAAAAGCTACCGCTATGTCGAAATACTAAAACTAATTGCAGATACGAAAGTAAAGGCCTAGACTTAATAACAGCACTATTCAATCAGATATATGACACAGGTAAAATACCAACAGACTGGCTAAAATCACCATTCGTAGCATTACCAAAAAAATCGAATTCCTCACAATGCGATGATTATCGAATATTAAGCTTGATGTTTCATGTCCTTAAAGCTTTTCTCAGAATTATCCATACACGAATTTACAAGAAGTGCCAGTTCCAGATATGTGACACTCAATTCGGATTTCGAAACGGATTGGGAACACCAGAGGCTCTTTTTTCTTTAAATGTGTTAACGCAACGATGCAGAGATATAAATGTAGACGTATATGCATGTTTTATTGACTATCGAAAAGCATTTGAATGCGTTAACCATCAAAAGATGATCGAAATTCTGAAAACAACTGGTGTTTACGAACAAGACTTATCGAAATATCTCAGAACTATACTGGCACCAAACGGCAACAATTGAAATAGAGAACACAACATCCGAAGATATACCAATCCGACGAGGAGTGAGACAGGGTTGCGTCTTATCACCGCTACTATTTAATTTGTATTCGGAGTCTATATTCAGAGAATCATTAGACGAGGTCCAAGGCAGAATTAAGATTAACGGAATCAGTATAGACAACATGAGGTATGCTGATGATACAGTCTTAATAGCAAGCAATGTACAAGAACTACAAAATATAATAAATCCGGTAGTTCACTACAGCGAAATGTTCGGTTTAGATCTAAACGTCTCCAAAACTAAAACTTTAGTATTTTAAAAGACATCAATAAACGTACATGTGTACAAGGGTCAAATAATAGAACAGGTAAATTCCATAAAATATTTGGGGGCAAATATCAATAGTGAATGTAATCCAAAAAAAGAAATCCTATCAAGAATCGAACAAGCAAGGAAAACACTCATGAGCATGAAAACATTTTTGACATGATCAGACCTTAGTCTGCAGCTTAGAATCCGAATGATCAGATTACGTTTTTTCTGTCTTACTGTATGGCTGTGAAAGTTGGACAATGGACTCTGAAATAGAAAAAATAATAGATGCCTTTGAGATGTATATATACAGAGGAATGTTGAGAATTCCATGGGTACAAAGAGTTACTAATGTTGATGTACTTCGTCGCATATGTAAACAAAAAGAATTACTAAGAACAATCAGAGAGAGGAAAATGCAATGCTTGGGTCATGTGTTGAGAGGCGAAAGATATGAATTACTTCAAGTTATACTGGAAGGAAAAGTACAGGGCAAACGATCAATAGGAAGATGCCAGTTCCAAAACTACAATTGCCATTTGGATCGCCAATCTTCGAAAGGAGCCGGCGCCATCATAAGAGACATATTTCAGAGATACACAGTGGTTTCCAGTTTTGCGTGAAAATTGTGCATAAGGATCCTGCCTTCCCTCTTCAAGTCTGTTTTTAATTCTGGTACTACTAGATAACTTCCCAAGAAAGACGAAACATGTCATGTAGTGCGAATAAACAGAACGTTCTAGAGGGAAGAGACAAGCATTCAGGGTTTCTAATCAATAATATAGCTCCCTGTTTACCCATTTTATTTTTGTGTAACAAAAATCTTTACCAGGCGTCAAAATTTTTATCTGGAACTTGAATTTTTAATACTGTCTGGTGTACTGCGAATATCGAATATGAATAAGAAGACGATATAATTTAGAAATGGACACCAGCACAAAAAAACAAACAAGGAAGGCCGTAGAAAAAATGGAATTCAAACATCTACGCCGAAATGGAAAGTAGAGACCTCCATGACTGGAATAACAGAAAACAATTGCGTCTAGGATACCAGAAGCGATTTTAAGTTGCAAAAACTCGTCATATCGTTAGGGAAAACCTGAGCAAGGATTTGCTCAAGCAAAACTTGTGCTCGATTACTGAGATTGGTGAGATAGCTCCCATAACTTAAACCTCTGAACCTGATACAATTGATCGGGAAGCGTCCAATCAGGAATTGTGAGTCATGCTCAAGCGGCGTCACTCACATTCACGATCGAGAAACTTACTAACGCTCTCGATGGGTTATGCCTTTTTTGTTTATTAGGTAAAAAATCTTGGTTTTCCTATCGCTAAGAATTTTTTTTCCTTCCATATGTTAGTTATGAGTGCACGTGTTGTTATTGCTGTTTTTTATTGCATATCTGTCTTTCAAAGAAATTAACTATTGTCCGTTCTTTACAGGTGATGTTATTGGATGTGCCTTAGATTTAACAATCCCCATGATCAATTTTACATTTAACGGAGTGCCAATCAAAGGAAACTTTCGCAATTTCAATCTAGATGGCATGTTCTTCCCTGTAATCAGTTGTTCTTCCAAACTAAGGTAATCAATTTTGCATTTAACATAAATAATTGACTATAATTAATCAAATCTTTGTAGTTGTCGCTTTCTACTCGGAGGAGACCACGGTAAATTAAAGTACTACCCTCCAGAAGATTTTTCCCCTCTGGTAGAGAGCCTGTTGCCCCAGCAAGTCTTGCTGCTTGAACCGTGCTTCTACTTCGGCAACATGGCTAAGAACGTCATTGCGGGACCACTGTACGTAGAAGACGACACTGCTTTCGTGCCGAAACCTGTCGATACTTCCATGGTGAGCCTACCGCCTTACATCGAGTCGATCAGGGATAAATTGGCGGAAAATATCCACGAGATGTGGGCTATGAACAAAATTGAGGCTGGATGTCAGTGGGGGGACTACAGAGACGACATGAGATTAATCCATCCATGTTTGGTGTCTTTTGATAAACTACCGGCTGCTGAAAGAAAATATGATACACAGTTGGCCGTTCAAACTCTAAAGTAAGTACAAATATATAATTTATTTATTGATATTGATATAATTTATTTATTGATACACTTTTAATTATTTTCATTCTTTATTTAGAACAATTATTGCCTTGGGTTACTATATAACAATGGACAAACCACCATCTAGAATAAAAACCATTCGACTCCCGAATGAGCCCTTTCTGCAAGCCAACGGATACAAACCAGCGCCTTTAGATCTGAGTGCCATAACGTTGACGGCAAAGTTGGAGGAGTTAGTCGACCAATTGGCTGAAAACACGCATAATCTTTGGGCCAAAGAGCGAATTCAGAACGGTTGGACGTATGGACTGAATGAGGTGAGTGCAGTTGATATAATACAGTGATGAGTGCTTTACCATCCGGCTTTTTAACGTAAGAGATAGAAAACACAGTTACCTTGTGAAATAAAAAGAGATAAAACTCGTAGAGGTGGGAAATAATCGATAGAAACATATAATTTACATTACATTGCATTACCACCATCGACAGTCTCACACCTTTAGACGTTAGACATGGCTATTTGACTTCAGTCATAATTATACGGATAACCTCAAAAATATTTTATTTTAATAATTTTTGATGTTAGAATAAATACTTGAATAAATTAAGATATATTATAGTAAAAAACATTCATTAGTAGCGATTTTAAATTATAAATCTTTAAATTTATTTAATAGTAAAAATAACTCAAATATACAAAATAATTCAAATTCAATTCATACAGTCTTCAGTTATGAATGCAAAATAATCCGGTGAAGACTGTTTATATCAAATCCATCACTAAATTCTCAATGTTAATATCAATTCCTCTGTACAGGTAATGATTTTCAAAACAATTGACAACATTGGAATGGATGCGCGCGAAGCGAAGCCTTTAAGCCATCCAATAATAACATATCGAGAAGTGTTTTTGCACGGTAAACAGAAACTTTTTATTGAAAAAACAATTCGTGAAAATGGTTTTAACGGTCGAGGAAAAAGTGCAAATTGTTGTCTGGCATGTGAATGGATTCTCAGACAACATGATTAGACAACAATTTGTAAATATGTTTCCAAATAGGCCGGCTCCATCACGATCAACAATTCAATCTATTATACGTAATTTTTTTACTTATGGATCCGTGTTCGCTCCAAGAGGAGTTCGTAGACGAAGGGAGGTAAATCCAGATTTGGAACTAAGGGACACTTTGATTTGTGCAAGTATTGAGCAAAATCCTACCCAATCAACATCTCGTCTCGGAGAACAATATGGAATTTCAAGATTTAGAGTTGGTAAAATTTTGAAAAGACATGGATACCGACCCTATAAACTTCATAAATCCAACGAACAATTCCCTGGGGATCAATATAGACGTTTAGAATTTTGCCAAACTGCAATGGAAATGTCACATCAAGATGAACATTTTTTAGACAACGTCTTGTTCACCGATGAATGTACGTTTTCATTGCATGGCCGTCACAATTGAATGAATGTTCGGTATTGGTCCCGAGGAAATCCTCGTCAGATTTATGTCGCTCGTACCCAGCGTCCTCAAAAAGTAAATGTTTGGGGAGGCATAATAGGGAATCATGTCATTGGTCCACTTTTTATAGACGGTATGTTGACTGGGCGGAAATACTTGGAACTTCTGCAAAATCAAATTGTCCCAGCCCTTCGTAATTTACCAATTCCTTTCGATTCCATATGGTTTCAACACGATGGTTGTCCTGCACATAATTCTCGCATCGTCAGTGAATATCTCAGTGCGACTTTTCCTAATCGATTGATTAGTGGACACGGAGATATTTTTTGGTCTGCAAGATCACCTGATCTTGCACCTTGTTATTTTTTTTATGTGGGGATATATCAAGTCCAAACTGTATGGAATTGAAGACGATAGGCCTAATTCTCTCCAAGAATCAAGAGAAAAGATCTCTGATTCAATGAGAGGTATTAGTACAGAAACATTAACTAATGTTTGACGAAACTTCCATCCATCAGACTTTTATAATTCTTTAGTGACAGTTTGTGTTATTATTCTGCTGCTAATGAAGGCTTATTTGAACATATTGTAGATACGTTTATTTACAATATTTTTTTATTTTTGTAAAATTTTTACTTATTTAAACATTCTTTTAATTTTGAAGAATTTTTACTTTATTTTCGAAAGTACGACGACACTATTTTTTCAATAAAATATTTATGTTTAACTTTAAACACTTCAAATACTAGTAACGACTGACATAAATGTTTAGTGATTCAAAGCAAAACGATCTCTGCATAATTTCAAATTATTAAAAAAAGAAAAAAGAAAACCTCATGTAGGTTTTAAACTAATCATCTGCGTCGCAGAGTCGAATTCTTACCACTAATCCACGAAGGATTGCTAATTATTCTGTGACAAGAGTGTATGAAACTCCTCAAATCATAGTAGAAATTATTCTTGGTTAATAATTTAAAACTTTAGAATAAGTAATCACTATTAATTAAATTATTTTATTCACATTTTTGCTTTATTGTGGTCAATCAGTTTTTACTTTATCTAAATTAAAAAATGGAAATACGTCACAGATTCGACGTCAAACTGTCAAACATAATAATTATGACCGAGGTGATTTAGATCGAAGGTAACGTCTAAAGGTGTGAGACTATCGATAGTCGTAATGTAATGTAATGTAAATTATAGGTTTCTATTGATTATTTCCCACCTCTACGAGTTTCATCTCCTTTTATTTCACAAGGTAACTGTGTTATCTATCTCTTACGTTAAAAAGCCGGGTGATAAGGCACTCACCACTGTATATGTGTAACCTATCTTAATAAATTTAAATCCTTTAAAAATGTTTAACATACTTTTTATTAGGATCCTGATATGTTCAGAAGTCCTCACCTCGTTCCATATGGGAAAGTGGACGATGCCATAAAAAAAGCTAATAGAGATACGGCCTCGGAAACAGTAAGGACCCTTTTGGTGTATGGTTACAATCTAGATCCACCGACAGGAGAGCAACAGGAGACTTTGTTAGCCGATTTGAGTAGGACGAGACATGTGGAATTCAGAACTTACAGGTATATAAAAAAGGTTTAGTGTGGTTTGTACGGTGCCAACATAACTAAGTTGAGATTCGTTCATATCTACTTGTAGATACAGTATTTGAGTCCAATATGCTAAACAATATCTTCTTGCTTTATTTTTATATTCTTTAAGCCGGAGATACACATGCCTGTTACTTGCACAATGGCGTACCAGCACGTAGCAAGCACCAGCTACTATCCTCAAACTGACAAGTGTGTACGTTAACTAACATGCTAATTCTTGGCATGCTAGTTAATCGCAAACAATTTGATTTTTCTTGCTAGTAGCATGCTGTGAGATGCAAGACGCATGCGTGGGAAGTGTCACTGGCAAGTGTGAAGCCCTACCGTTACGAGCAAGCCAGTAGCTAGCAGAGAATTGTCAGATTTGTTGTGTTGGTGATAAAAATTAATTGTTTTATTTTTAAACTTGTTAATTTCAAAAATGGTTCGTTGGGGTGATGGAAAAACCATCAAATTTATTGTTGTATATAGAGAATTGGAGTGTCTTTTGAATTCCAAATCATCACTATATAAAAATAAAATAGCCCGTGACAATGCTTACACAAAAATTTAAAAGGAAATGGGTTAAAGTATTACTATAAACGAGATAAAGGCCAAAATAAAAAAATCGTTCAAGATTTTCTCGAGTACCAATCCAATTTCTCAAAATTTTTCTCTTTTTTGAGTTTCTTTTCGGATTCATTAATAAATTTCTAACAATATCTGTGCATTAGCAATATTTGCTTGTTAAATTCATTTCAAATACCTTCCATGGATTCCCTTTTTTTTGTTGGAAACTCAAAAACTTAATTGCAAAACAAGTACTTTAGTTTCAGATGAAAACCACTCGATTGTGTACTAGCGCTGGTATGTGTAAAAATCTACCCGGCTGTTTCACCTTGCCAGTATAGACAAGCGAGCTACTGGCATGCCAATTACTAGCAAATAATTTCTGTGCTTGCCAGTTACTGGACTATGCCAGCAACTTTCCCAATTTACTGGCATGTGTGTACCCAGCTAGAGGCAAGCGAGCTACTGGGATGCCAATTACTAGCAAATGTGTTTTGCGCTTGCCAGTTACTCGTCTATGCCAGCAACTGGCATGCCAGCTACTTTCCGAATTTACTGGCATGTGTGTTCCCGGCTTTAGTTACGTTTATATTGTTTAGTTAAGTTTAATATATTGTTTTTAAAAACAAAACTTATTTAAACATATTTTTCAAAGAATTGTTTCTTTTATATTATTATAAATCTATTTTCTAAAAATTGTATTATTTACTGTAAAATGAATTTTAGGGCTGAGAAAAACTACGCCGTTGGCTCAGGAAAGTGGTACTTCGAGTTTGAGATCTTGACAGCTGGACCAATGAGAGTTGGTTGGGCAAAAGCAGATTGTGCTCCTGGATGTATGCTCGGCTCAGATGAAAACACATGGGCATTTGATGGATATAATGTAAGTAGAAACGATTAAAATTTATGCTACTTATGATAAGTTTTTTAAATTTTATTCAGAAAGTGTTTTTAAGAAATAAATATGAAGCAGTGTCTTATATTCTACATATTTGTATCATTTTTCCAAAAACAAAACATCTGTATATGATTGTCTTTAAAAAAATTAAATGAAATTATTTTATTAGATGAAAAAATATCATGCTGGAACATTTGAGCCCTTCGGAGTCAAATATCAAGTAGGCGACGTGATTGGATGCTTTATTGACATTACAGATGGCAATATAAGTGAGCTATATACATAGTGATACGACCAAAATGTGATGAATTTGTTTATATCTCCATAATTGTTTTAACATTGTCGTCTTTACTACCTTTTTTTGTATAACTGTTTGATACACACACACTAAACTGACTCAATCAGTGGAAGATATGCAATTCTAAAATTATCTCTCTTTAATGTAAAATGTAAAATTATATTATATGTATGTATAGAATTAATGTAAAATATATAACAATTTATCTATTGCTCAAGATTGAACATGTTTCACTAATATTCACTGTTTTAATGGGAATGAGGCAAGAACGGTTGACTATGACTATGACGAGCAATTATCGACCTTATTGTTACTATTAATTTTTACGGAAGATGAGCCTAATTTGAGATTAAAAAGTTTAAAAAGAAAAATTTACGTTTTGTTTTTGTAAACAAATGGCAGATAATTAGTTTTTAACAGTACCTAAGACATTCAGACTTATAAATTCTTAATGATCTGTTTTACATGGCAAATAAAATTTATTTCAAATGAATGCATTTACTAGTGTTACAATTAAATTAATAAATGTCAGTTTACTCTCAAAGTAAATATTTCTGGTAAATAAAATCTATAAATTCGTGTTTTACTTACGTAGTCAGAGCACAAATTAATATCCAAAAACATTTGATGATAAATAAAACTATTCAATACTGAACTATTTATTTCATAAACATACATAGGGAAAACTAAACAGTATCCAATACTAGGAAACTTTAGAAACATTCCCTATGGAACAATTTTATTTAATTTTCTAATTTTTGAATTATAAACTTCCTTGGATTTTAAATTTCTATAATTTATTCCAATTATTGTTATAAGTTTACAAAAGTTTTTAATAAGCGCATATGGCAACACTTTTTCTTTTTTTAAAATCCTTTTTGAAATGTTTCCAGCAACTCCATTATTTTTCCTATAGGTATCAATATATTTTTCATAATATTTGTTCCATAATTTTATTTATATGAACCACTAATCTGTAGGCTTGATAAGACCTCCATAAAAGAGTTGCTGCACCCATGATGGTATATTCCAAATATACCATATGGATGGAATATTCAAAATATTTGACCCAACCTTTGTAATTTCTGCTACAAGTTGCTTTCTGTTTATAACATCTAATCTACCTCTAAAAAAAATTTATAGGCCTTTTATTGCTTAATTATTTTACCTAATAATTAATTTTGAAGATCTCTTTCATAGTCATTGTTTGTAAAATGAACAGAGCATATTCTACTAGAAACAGGATTAAAATTATCAGCTCTTCTGCATCGGTTAACTCATTCAGCCCTTATAGTTTTCGACACTAAATCCTTTCCATTTGGAAACCTGTGAAAAATAACAGACATATTCTTGGTTTTTACACTCTTAAAATTATTGTCACAACTATATATGGCACATCTATTACCACTATGGCACATCTATTACACCCATTATTGTATTATAGAAGTAATATAAGGCCTTTAAATCGATAATACAACAAAAAAATTGGCAGCAGGCACTACCATTCTATATAAAACAATAAGAAATGTCAACCACGCATCCCCACGCCTACGTCACACTCAACACAATGCATTTCTTACATTACAGCATAGGACAAAATCAATCCTATCTGTGTTTAGTGTCCTTGGGAATAAGGCACAATTAAAGTTTAAAATAAATTTATTGACGTTTAAATTTCCACTTCGGAAATCGTTCTCAAAATACAAACTTATTTTAAACTTTAATTGTGGATTATTTCCATTAAAATAATAATTACTTTCACTAAGATGCCACAAGAAATTAGCTTCAAAACATAACTAATATTTTTCAAGACTTTCCAGCTTGTTATCTGAGTTGTTTAGTACGAGGTCAGTACATCCTACATAAGCACGATGGAAGTACTTACACTGCCCAAAAGACTTTTTGGAGCTTCAAAACATAGAATTGTTTTTTTTTTTGTGCCTATCCTCTGTGGATGTTGGCAATCGCGTTGGTCTATACAACTTTGTTGACAGCTGCTCTAAATAGATGTATGGTAGTTATTCCTGCCCACTGTCTGTTCTTCAATCACAATGTCCTTCTTCCCCTTGAGATCTTTTGCCTTCTATCTTTCCTTGTAAAATTAGTTGAATTATTTGTTTGTAACATTATGGATATAGGAAATTCTGGGCATGCGGCGGTAGCACCACATTTCGAAGGCTTCTAATCGTTTGGATGTTGACTCCGTCAAGGTACAGGCTTCGACTTCATATAAAAGGATAGAAAATACATAGCATCTCAAGACTCGTGTTCTTATATCAATATTCAGGTGCATATTACATAAAATCTTCCTGAGGCTATAGAAGACAGCTCTCGGCTTTTCCATACAACGTCTTATTTCATGTGAGAGGTCACATTCCTTATATAGTCTGCATCCGAGACATGTAATTTTGTCGACTATTTTCAAGATATCCATTATTAGCTGTGAATTGGTGCTGTATTACGTCGTTTTTACTTACTCCAAGAATTTTGGTCTTTATACAGTTTAATTTCATGCCGTATCTGTCACAAGCTTAAACTACACGGTCTATTAATGTTTGCAGATCTTCCGCATTATCAGCAATCAAAACCGTATCGTCCACATATTTTAAATTATTTATGATTTCACCATTGATTTTTATACCATCTCTTAAACCCTCAATAGCTTCCCTGAACAGCATTTCCGAGTAAGTATTAAACAATGTTGGTGACAATATGCAGCCCTGACTGCCTTTGCTGTAAGTATAAATTTTTAATTAGGCATAAATCTTTGTCATCAATACTAGATTCTTTCAGTATCTGAAATAATTTTGAATATTGTTCCTTGTCAAATGCTTTTTCAAATTCTATAAAGCATGCGTAGACTTCGCAATTTATGTGTCGAGCTCTTTGTATCAATACTTGTATGGAAAATAGTGCCTCTCGCGTTTCCAGTCCGCTTCTAAACCCAAACGGAACACTGCTAATGTTTTCTTCAAGTTTTCTATATATGCGAGAGTAAATAACAGAAAGAAGGATTTTGAGTGTATGGCTCATTAAGCTTATAATTATGTAATCAGAGCATCTGGTGGCATTTGCCTTTTTGGGGAGGGGGATGAAGGTGGAAACTAGCCAATCTGTAGGAAATTCTACAGTTTCATACAGTTTGTTCAGTAGACTCGTTAGTTTGAGTTGGTTGTTTTCAAATAGTTTCAATATTTCAGCTTGTATGTTATCAGGTCCAGGTGCTTTGTTGGTTTTTAGTCTTTTTATTGCATATGTTACTTCACTGAGGCGTTATTTCTGGTCCTGAAAATCCAGAAACACTGACTTCTGCCTCTTGCTCTTCCTTGAATAATTCTTCAATGTATTGCCTCCATCTCTCAAGTATTCCCTCATTTTCGTAGAGCAGATTTTTGTGCTCGTCTAGTATTAAGTTATGACTTCGTGATTCGTTTCCTCCCGTTAAATTTTTGATCTTTTTATGTAGGTTAAAAGTATCATGCTTATGTTCTAGGGATCTATGCATTGATCTTGTAGCCATGATTCTTTTGCTTCTTTAATCTTCTTCTTAATGATTTTGTTTATTTCTTTATACCTTTCCTCATTCTTATTTCTGTGTTTTCTTCGTTCTTCCATGAGCTCTAATATTTCTTGTCTGATCCATGACTGTTTGTTTATTAGTTAAAGTTTTATTTAACAATCCTTTATAAAAGTTATATAATTAAAAATACCCTTTCGGGCTATATCTCAGAACGTGTTTGGATTATAAAGACCATCAGTGTAATATTACCAGGTATACAGGAGTTACGCCATTAAATATGTGGGTAAAAATCCTTAAAAAGTAACAAAATTTGTGTGTTACATTGTTATTAAAAATATATGATGTTAATGTACTTAATAGATATCCTCCATAGCAGGGTAAGACTGCCAACAGGGATTGTTGCTGACCCTCAGACCTTGTCTGAATGGGTTCTAGATTGTTGTTAAGTTCTAGATTGTTGACGTCATCTAGAATCATTTTTTTTTTAGTTGAATCTTCTTTTATAACTTTTTCTACGAAAAGTTACTAGTAGTCGACATCAGAGAGAGCAAGCTCAATAGTTGCTGATTGCTAGTTGCCTTACAGGAACCTTTGGGCAGTGTCTGCAAGAAGGGGGTTGGCCTCCCCTGTGCCAGAGGGGTCTTGTTCGTGGTAAAAAAGGTAGGGAAAACAAGAAGCAGCCTCTGGAGGCCGAGGGGTGGCGTACAAGAAGTGCGAGGGATAGAAGTTGTGCTATTGTGCTTTTATTTAGATAACTGATGACAGTTGTGCGGGCGGTCGTTGAGAAGGCGATGCCAGTAAAGATGGGAGTATTCGAATACTGGAATCGAGTAGGTAGTATCCGATTCCTTACATAATCAAATGTACTCGAGTACTCGAACTGGAAACCGATTGAGTACTGGGTACCTGCCGAATATAGCCGGTTGTAAATTACAGTAATGTTCGGGTCATTCGGAATTTATCTGTTTCTGTGACCTCGGTTCCATCTGAAAGACTCTTTTCGAAGGCAGGGCAATTAACGAACGATCGTCGAAGCCGACTATTACCAAAAAACTTGGACAAAATTATATTTTTAAACAGTTTTTATTCTTAAGGTAGTTTTTGTTTTATTTTCTTTGTGATATATATTCTAGAATATCTTTTTTATTTTATTATACTTAATTTCTATTTTTAATGTTCATTTAATATTTAAACTGTTTTTTATTTTTTAGACAATAGTAGAACTGAAAGTTTTTTTATTAGCTAAATAATTACTTTATTTATACCAAATATTATGTTTAAACACTCTTTGATTAGAAAAATTTTTGGTCCATTTTTGTGATACCTATCTTATTTGTTTTCAAAACTAATATTTATTATAAAACATAAAAAACATACGCAAAACACACACAAATAATTGAAAAATCATAAATACCTAAAGATTGACAAACCGACTATTAATTCAAAATCTGATGGCTACAGTACTCGGTACTCAGTACTCAATAAAGTATCCGATTCCCATAAGTAATCGATTCTGACCATCACTAGATGCCAGGGGTTTTTGTGTAATTTTTTGATAATAAAATGTTAAAAATGGGGAAAAAGAGTAAAGCAACGTTTATTTTTTTTTTTAAAGTACTAATTAATATTAATTCTATAGTTTATTTTTATGAACGAGAGAGTAATTAGCATAATTTTAACTGGTACCTTCGACCACTCCATGGGCGTGCTCAAGATTAATTGAAAAATTACTTTAAATAATTGTAAAAAATAAATGAATTATTTCAGTGTTATAAAGTGTTATGTGTATGTAAACAAAAGTGACCTCTTTTATCACACACTATATTAGAACTGACTGGCTTACACTAAAAAGGGTTTTAAAAAATTCACATTTTTTTTAATTTTTAAAAATTACAAAAGAGAAAAAGAGTTTTTAAAACCGTCTAAGGTATGTTAAATAGATGAATAAAAATATTAATATAAATCTTACAGCTACTTGTTACAAATCCAAATCAGATTCAGAAGATGAACTTTCAGAACCACGATTTATAATAACTGGCTCGATCATTTTATCAGTAATATTGTCCAGCTTCCACATTTTTTCCTCTTCTTTAATAGTGTGATTTACTGCCTTTTCCCAGTTTTCAGGTTTTACATTATTTACGGGCTCCAAAAACAACTGTTTAACATCATGAATTTTAAAAGTGGTATTTTTTCTTGAAACTTCACTCTTTATCTGTGCCCATACCAGTTCAATCGGGTTTAATTCACAATGATATGGTGGGGATCTAAGTACTGTCATTCCACGATTTTTGGCAATTTCATCAATTTCGTATTTTTTAAATTTTTCTTTATGAAGGGCACACAACGAATAAAGTTCCTTTCTTATAGATCCGGGATGGTACGTAATATTTTTTGAACTCAGCCAATTCTGCAAGTCTTTTTTTAACCACTTGGTTGTGGGCAGTCCTTCTATAAGTCTGGAGTGATAACTTGCATTATCCATTACTATTACACAGTTCTTAGGAAGAAGATCTATCATTTGTTCGAATCATTCTTGAAAGACATCAGCGTTCATGTCTTCATGGTAGTCACCGGTACGAGTTGATTCAAAAGTTAATAAACCACCTTCAACAAAACCGTCTGAACTGCCAATGTGTACTATTATCAGCCTGCGTACCTTTCCTGATGGTGGGTTTAAACCAGTAGATAAGTTATTTACAAAAGCGTGCCTTTGACTTGTAACAGTTTCATCCTGCCAAAATTTATTTGGTGTATGATCCTCGTTGATCCATGTTTCATCAAGATAAAATATTTTTCTTTTTTGGTTTCTCATTTCCTTTATGGTTCTTAGAAAATGTCTTCTCCATATGACAATATCGCTTCTTTCTAATAAAATAGACTTTCTGGGATTCTTTTTCCAGCGGAAGCCTATTTCTTTTAAAAGTTTCCATAATGTACTTCGACTCATTTCTGAGTAATCCTTATCATCTCGAACTGAGACAAGAACTTTATCCAATGTTGGAAATTCTTGTCTAAAGAAGAATTCATGCACTTTCCGTCGAAGTCCTTCTTTAAAATGATATTCTATTTGAAATTTTGGTTTCCCTGGAGCATTACGTGGCATTTGAAAACTACCACATTTCTCTTCTTTAATAACTCTGTAAATCGTAGATTTCCAACACCAAGTGTACTGCTAACTAACTCAACGGTCTCATCAACACTTTCACATAAACGTTTGTCTGTAAATGATTTAAAACAATTAAATATAAATGTTTTTTCATTAACTGTTAAAGGACCAATTTTTCGGCATTTACACGGCATTTCCAAATTTTCCATAACACTAGTATACACAATAAACTGCACCTTGCAACTGAAGTACCTACTTTTAGTGAACTGGTAAGAATTTTGAATACGCCACTTGGACTTTCCTACAAAATGGAAAAACCCACTATAACATTTTCTGTGGAAGAAGTTTAGAAGGTAATTATCTAGTCAATTACTGTCGTAGATTCCTGGAATTAAAGAATTAAATGTTTGATTGTTGAAACCCTTAGTTCGTGGAATGCACTCATTTCAGATAAAATAAAACGTTTTATTTTATCTAAAGAATTAAACTTTATTTTGCAAATAGGTAGGTACTTATTAAACTTTTATTGGTTATATATAACCAATAAAATAAACATCTTACATTTCTTGCAAATTCATTAGTACCTGTTAACCTCCATCACTCCGACACTGGCAACCTTATTTAGGGATTAGTAACCCTCACAACAATTGTATTCTATTCTGCTCCAACCTTTATACCTGGTGGTCATACTCAATTTAAAATTGTTTTCCTATATACTTCTGTAAACTTGTTGACAAATCGTCCCTACCATTTCCAACTATCGAATGTGAAAAGTGGTACTTTTCAGGAGAGCAAAATAACTCTTTTTTAGAGAATTCTAAATCAGCGCTTTGACAAATGGAAAATTTTTTATATTTTTAAAAATTAATGTTTGATCCTTGTTAGATTGATATCAGAATAAAACTGCTTACCGTTTGCTTCTTTCCACAAAATCACATTCGTTATTTTGCTTTTTGTGTTAATCAACGATTTGTTTTGGTCCAATGTTTTAAAATTGCGAATGTGGCATTTTCGACAGTTCATATTTGTATAATTTTAGCACATTTATTTGGTGCAATGTTTCAAAATTGCGAATGTGGCATTTTCGACAGTTCATATTGGTCTAATTTTAACACATTAATATTCTTAATTGAAAAGGAGGAAAATGAAAATAATCTTAATGTTCTTACAAAGTTTATTACAAAATATTTAATTAAAAATTTAAGTTATAGGGTAAAATGGAAAAATCATGTATAAAGAAATTATTAAAAGTATTTTTATGAAAGTACGTATTGATCGAAAACTAATGTAATTAGAAAAGTTAAAAATAATCACAATACAATTATGGAACTTCACGTCCTGTAGATACCTCAAGTAATCAGTAGTAAAATAATGATAAATTAAAGTAAAGTCTTAAATTTTAGATTCAACGTTATCATTGTCTTCAGTTGCGTCAGGTTCTGGAAGACAATCTCTGGCAGTATTAGATGTTGGTAAAGATTGGTAATATTGGTGGTATGGCCTAGGTACATAGTGACAAGAGGTTTTTTTTCTTCACATCCGTGATTGAAAGTATTTCGTCGTATGCCTTAACAAAGTTTATACTATTTTGTTTGCCTCTTTTTTGTATGGTTTCAAGAGATAAGAAGTTTCCGTCAATGCTAGTCTTCATGTAAAGTTTGTTATTTTCATTTTTCCGATACTGGTACCATATACACTGTGTGGACGACGTCCCAAAGGCAGCATTCTTTAATATTTTTTTAAATAATTCTCGCTTTGACAACATCACTGTTTTTGGTTTAGCTATACCCAGTTAACTGAATAATCAGATAATGAAAAACCGATAAAAACAAGATAATAAAGTTCCTCACCGAAAGAACTTCTTGGAAGAAATAATTCACACAATTATTGTGAATACGTGCGTTTTGTTCTTGTCAGCAATGTTTAGTATTTTTAACATTTTGCAAATTATAATTGAATAACTGTATCAATTACAACTCTGAAACTAATGTATGTAACACATTAAAAAACAAAATAATTAAGTGCCTCACCGAAAGAACTTCTTGGAAGCAATAATTCACAAATTGTGAACACGTGCGTTTTGTTCTTGTCAGCAATGTTTAGTATTTTCGACAGTTTGCAGATTATAATTGAATAACTGTATCAAATACAACACTGAAGATAATGAATGTGACACATTCGTCATTTTGCATTGTACATATATATGCCTTTAGTTATATTTATACAAAACAAAATATCGAATATTCCATTTTCGTCAGTTTGCAGCATATTCGATATTTTGACCAAAACAAAATGACAAAATGTTCATATTCGATGGTTTAGACAGAATATTTCCCGCGTTTCTGATCAAGCTACGATTTCGATATTTTGCTACAAGGTGTATCACGTTTAATGCAAGGACAAGGTATCGAATCTGAAAAACCCGATTTTTCACATTCGATAGTTGGAAATGGTAGGGACGAAATATCTGTTTTTCATTGAGTCACCCGTATCACAGTTTCGGGATTTGCATACATAATTTATTGTTTTATTACTCTCTCATACATAAAAATACACTATACAAGACTATAGTGGTGTACAAAATATTTTTTTCATTATATTTTATGTGAAAACGGATAAACCATCATTCCGATTCATCTGCGTAAATATGAATATGTTAATATAATTTCGTAGAATTAAATTTACAAGAAAATGTGTCGAGCATAATGTGAAGTTTGTTAATAAAGAGATGCAGAAAATACAATGACCCCTGATGGCAATAGTTTTATCGTTAACAACAGGTCAGGACTGAGGAAAATCTTTGAAGACTGATATACAACTTAATTTATGTAAATTTCACAAAAATATAAAATTATAATTTTGAACAAATGTAAATATAGCAAGGTAGTATGGTATTTTCACAGAATACGGTATACAAGGAAGGTAATAGGGCCAGTACTAGGTCTCAATCGCCTATTAGCCCTGGTTGACTTTGGCGTGAACATTTCTGACAGTAGGATATTGATTTACGGGTGTAGTGGACGTGGATATTTTCTTGAAGAGAGGACTCCAAGTCAAAGGTAACCGTATGCCGTTATCTCTTTTATTGACACAGTCTGTCTCAAAAAGAGGATAAAATTAGCAAAAGAAAAATGGATGAGAGAAAGGAGGATGTAATATGTAAACACGACTTATTTAATGTGCACAAAAAACTAAAAGAAATGAGTAACATATTTATAAAACGAGTTCCCTCTGTACTCGTTGACAATAATAACAAAATTATTGTAAATGAATACGAAATAAGAAAGGAATGGCAGCTGTATATATCAGAGTTGTTTGAAGATGACAGGAATAATATTGCCGAATGTCCTAACGGCCCAGAAATTATGAAATGCGAGGTAGAACACGCTATAAATAATGCTAAAATTAGAAAATCTTGTGGTCTAGATGATATACCATTTGAGCTACTGAAAGTAATAGAGGATAATAATATAGGCAATACCTAACAACACAATGCGGGAAAATGCTCAGAATATCAATTAATTAGCCTAATGAGCCACACTCTTAAAATTTTTCTAAGAATACTTCACAACAGAATTAGACGTAAATGCGAATAAGACTTCGAAGATACCCAATTTGGTTTTAGAAATGCTATGGGAACCAGGAGGCACTTTTTGCGCTTACCATTATATTACAAAAATGCCCTGACCAAAGAAAAGATGTATTTGCATGTTTCGTGGACTTCGAAAAGGCATTCGATAAAGTATAGCATATAAAATTAATGCAAATACTGAAAAATATCGGAATAGATGACGAGGTGTATCGGATATTGGTGTCATTAAAAATTTATACTGGAATCAAACTGCTATCGTAAAAATTGGAGATAACTACACCGATGAAATCTCCATACAACGAGGAGTCAGACAAGGTTGCATTTTGTCGCCCCTAAACATTCTCTTTCTTTTGGCATCATAACCCCGGATGGGTCTTTGCCTGTCTGGCTATGTCCTTCCATTCAGATCTCTCTTGTGCTCTTCTTCTCCATTGTCTTATGTTCATTGTTTTCAGGTCGTCTTCCACGTCATCCAACCATCTCGTTCTGGGCCTTCCTTTTTTACGCCTTCCTATGGGCTTCCATTGTAACATTTTCTTTGTTGTTTTTGCATCGTTTTGTCTCTGCACATGTCCCAGCCATGACAGTCTTTGACTTTTCACAAATCTTACAATGTCATAACCTTCATTTAACTCATTAACCTCGTCGTTTCTCCTGATTCTCCATGTGCCATCTTCCTCTTGTACCGGGCCACATACTTTCCTCAGTATTTTTTTCTCGACTGTCCTGAGTTGGGCTTCATCTTTTTTCGTCATTAGTTTCACATCCATAGTTCCCAAGTTTCACATCCATAGGTTACTACGGGTCTAATGAGTGTTCTGTAGATAGCCATTTTGGTTCTTTTGTCTAATAATTTCGATGTCATCAATCTTTTATTAGCATAGTATGTACGATTCCCGCTGGAAATACGTGCATTAATTTCGCTACTTACTTACTTACTAAATCAATCAGAAGAGTTCTTCTGATTGATTTCTGTGCCGAGATATGTAAAGGCATCCACTCGTTCGATAGTATAGTTGTCTATTGTGATATTATTTTCATTGTCAGTTATTCTTTTGACTGTCATATACTTCGTTTTTGCTTCGTTTATTTTGAGACCTCTTTTTCTTTCTTCAGGATCAATTTGTTTGAACACTTCCATTAGTCGTGGCTTATTCCTACCAATGATGGCTACATCGTCTGCATATGCAGTAATTTGTACTGATTTGGTGTTTACGCCCCTAAACATTGTTCAATGTTTACTCGGACCAGTTATTTAAAAAGGCACTTGAGAAATAACCATATGGAATAAAAATCAACGGGGAACTACTTAATGTGATTAAATATGCAGACGATACAGTAATTCTGTCACATAATATTGAAGGTCTCCAAATTCTGCTTGATCATATTCACTAAGTAGGAGCATTAAAAAAACTCAAACAAAACCAAATTTTTAGTGTCTAGTCGTGACCCACATCCCGTTGCAAAGCTTCAATGAAACGGAGTCCAAGTTGAGAAAGTTCACAAAATGACATACTTGGGAACTGTGATAACGGACCAACTAGATCCAGATCTAGACATAGAAATAAAACGTTGAATAGCAATGACTAAAACTACTTTTATGAAAATAAAGTCATTTCTTTGCAATAATCATCTCAATTTAGAACTAAGACAAAGAATGGTTAAGTGCTATGTTTTTTCCGTACCTTTGTATATTGCAGAAGTGTGGACGCTAAATGTATCGAATGCTGAAGATACCTTGTGCAGCAAGGAAAACTAATGAAGAAGTACTAAGGAGCGTCAATACAGATAGATAACTGCTAAAAACTATTAAACACCGAAAGATGTCTTATCTGGGACATACAGTAAGGGGAAGTCCATATAAAATATTACAACTGATCCTTAAAGGCAAAATAGAGGGCCGTAGAGGTGTAGGAAGAAAACAAGTTTCTTGGTTAAAAAACATTGGTGATCGCCAACGTCGGATAATGCTGATACGGCACGCGAAGAAGAAGAATCTGTCTCAATAACTTGAACAGGCGAACTTCGTATCGCCTTAGAGTTAAATAATGTGTAATAGTTAAATTACTTAAAATTAACATAAAAACAAAAAAAAATACTCAAGAATATTATGTACGCCAAAATCAATTTAATTCTTTATGATAAACACGGGATGTATAATTGTCTATGCGCGAAACATGGAAACTTCAAGTTGGTTCCACAAACTTCCAACGATTGGATTTGCGATTTGTTTATCCTCATGGCAAAAGCCAAACGCACGGGTTATTGTAGAGGCTTAAAATCAAATTGTAAGTCCTTTGGAATCATATCCGGGATCAGGACATCCTCTTCTATGTATTTTCGTTTGATGATGGTTGCCTCAGTGATATTATTTATTAGCTTTTTCTCACTCAGTCAGTCTCGTTTCATTGCACAGTCGAGGTTGATTAATTTTACGCAATAAACGCGTGTTGTCTCCAATATTTATTGCTGTTTTTACTGCCACAACTATTTTCAATTGTTCTTAAGTTAATTCTCATGGACCATTTGGAACCCAATAAATGCTCTGTATTAAGTACTACATTATTTTTCCTTTTTTTCCCTCTCCAAACTAACTAATTTTTATGTATTGATCAATTTCATTTTTCATTTTCTATATTTTCTTATTTAATTGTGTCATTTTCAAGTTTTAAATGCATAATATCATATCTAAATTCTTTTTGTTCCATTTTAAATATTTTATTTGCTGTGTAAGGTCTGCCAAAAATTTTAATATTTTATCAAATTTTTGATCACAGTTTTGTTGTGTGATTTAGTCATTTTTCTCTTTTTTATATTCTCTGAATTGTAACATTCATCACTCGACATTATGATTTAATATAATAAATTATACAATACATAAGTGCGGCTCTGTTCATTTTTACTTTCTATCGATAAGACCGGTAAGACAAAAAACCGGATCGACTCCAACGGAGGTTATTTTGTGTTTTAAAATTTAAAAATAGTTTGCAATGCAGATGTTTTGCACTGTGCACTTGCTTTTATAAATATTATGGTTGGGTGAACTATGTATAGTCCAGTCACTGTGGAAGAAAACAGATTAATTCCTCTAACTTTTTATAACTGAATCGATTTTGGTAAACATTGGGAATTAGGCTTATCTGACTCTCCTCTTGAAAAGTTATATATGCACTAGGCAAGCTTTTTATATTTAAGGGGTGAAAACTATCTTATTGAAAAAAATGAATAGTAGAAAGTAAAGCATTTTATGGATTTAAATCATGTTAAATTATGCAATTAAAATATTTTCAATAATAATAATGGATAATGTTTACATTCTCAGCCCTTGAACAAGCTTAAAAACCACCCCTTTAATAAAAATAATTATAAAACAACGTTTATAGTGTATTTTTATGTATAAGAGAGTAATAAAACAATAAATTATGTATGCAAATCCCTAAACTGTTGATACGGGTGACTCAATGAAAAACAGATATTTGTCAACAAGTTTACAGAAGTATATAGGAAAACAATTTTAAATTGAGTATGACCACCAGGTATAAAGGTTGGAGCAGAATAGAATACAATAGTTGTGAGGGTTACTAATCCCTAAATAAGGTTGCCAGTGTCGGAGTGATGGAGGTTAACAGGTACTAATGAATTTGCAAGAAATGTAAGATGTTTATTTTATTGGTTATACATAACCAATAAAAGTTTAATAAGTACCTACCTATTTGCAAAATAAAGTTTAATTCTTTAAATAAAATAAAACGTTTTATTTTATCTGAAATGAGTGCATTCCACGAAGTAAGGGTTTCAAGAATCAAACATTTAATTCTTTAATTCCAGGAATCTACGACAGTAATTGACTAGATAATTACCTTCTAAACTTATTCCACAGAAAATGTGATAGTGGGTTTTTCCGTTTTGTAGGAAGGTCCAAGTGGCGTATTCAAAATTCTTAACAGTTCACTAAAAGTAGGTACTTCAGTTGCAAGGTGCAGTTTATTGTGTATACTAGTGTTATGGAAAATTTGGAAGTGCCGTGTAAACGCCGAAAAATTGGTCCTTTAACAGTTAATGAAAAAACATTAATATTTAATTGTTTTAAATCATTTACAGACAAACGTTTATGTGAAAGTGTTGATGAGACCGTTGAGTTAGTTAGCAGTACACTTGGTGTTGGGAAATCTACGATTTACAGAGTTATTAAAGAAGAGAAATGTGGTAGTTTTCAAATGCCACGTAATGCTCCAGGTAAACCAAAATTTCAAATAGAATATCATTTTAAAGAAGGACTTCGACGGAAAGTGCATGAATTCTTCTTTAGACAAGAATTTCCAACATTGGATAAAGTTCTTGTCTCAGTTCGAGATGATAAGGATTACCCAGAAATGAGTCGAAGTACGTTATGGAAACTTTTAAAAGAAATAGACTTCCGCTGGAAAAAGAATCCCAGAAAGTCTATTTTATTAGAAGAAGCGATATTGTCATATGGAGAAGACATTTTCTAAGAACCATAAAGGAAATGAGAAACCAAAAAAGAAAAATATTTTATCTTGATGAAACATGGATCAACGAGGGTCATACACCAAATAAATTTTGGCAGGATGAAACTGTTACAAGTCAAAGGCACGCTTTTGTAAATAACTTATCTACTGGTTTAAACCCACCATCAGGAAAGGGACGCAGGCTGATAATAGTACACATTGGCAGTTCAGACGGTTTTGTTGAAGGTGGTTTATTAACTTTTGAATCAACTCGTACCGGTGACTACCATGAAGACATGAACGCTGATGTCTTTCAAAAATGGTTCGAACAAATGATAGATCTTCTTCTTAAGAACTGTGTAATAGTAATGGATAATGCAAGTTATCACTCCAGACTTATAGAAGGACTGCCCACAACCAAGTGGTTAAAAAAAGACTTGCAGAATTGGCTGAGTTCAAAAAATATTACGTACCATCCCGGATCTATAAGAAAGGAACTTGATTCGTTGTGTGCCCTTCATAAAGAAAAATTTTAAAAATACGAAATTGATGAAATTGCCAAAAATCGTGGAATGACAGTACTTAGATCCCCACCATATCATTGTGAATTAAACCCGATTGAACTGGTATGGACGCAGATAAAGAGTGAAGTTTCATCTATTTAACATACCTTAGACGATTTTAAAAACTCTTTTTCTCTTTTGTAATTTTTAAAAATTAAAAAAAATGTGAATTTTTTAAAACCCTTTTTAATGTAGGCCAGTCAGTTCTAATATAGTGTGTGATAAAAGAGGTCACTTTTGTTTACATACACATAACACTTTATAACACTGAAATAATTCATTTATTTTTTACAATTATTCAAAGTAATTTTTCAATTAATCTTGAGCACGCCCATGGAGTGGTCGGAGGTGCCAGTTAAAATTATGCTAATTACTCTCTCGTTCATAAAAATAAACTATAACAGGTTTTAAACGTTTTTTAGTGCATTTATATCATCTACAATGGAATTATCTGCTTGTATAAAGTAATTTTGGTTAATTGCAGCACTTAAAAGCCCTTAAAAACTATCCCCTTTGTAAAAAATATGCGGTATGTTCAATTAAGTCCGTACCATATGGGAAACTATGTTATTTTTAGTTTTATGAAAAAAGTTATTGTTTATAAAAAGTTCTGCATGTTCTAAAACCGAGAATATTATAATCAAATATTAAATTATTTCAGTCATATACGAGGATTGTCAAAAATATTGAACATAGAATTACGACTGAAAAAATTTAATATCTGACGATTGTAGTCTAGCTTCTCGATCATTCGGAACTTTTTATAAAGTTCAGAAATGTTATAAAGTTTTATAAACTTTTTTTCATAAAACTAAAAATAAAAAACTTTCA
This sequence comes from Diabrotica balteata, assembly GCA_918026665.1. Classification (NCBI taxonomy): domain Eukaryota; kingdom Metazoa; phylum Arthropoda; class Insecta; order Coleoptera; family Chrysomelidae; genus Diabrotica; species Diabrotica balteata. Next base: position 106,306,144 of record OU898284.1, read on the forward strand.
TATGGTGCTGACTTAGTTGGACTGAAAAATAGTGTACTGTTTTTGTTTAAATTTGATTCTCCATCAATTTCCGGAGTTATTTTGAGTGTAAAAATTTTAACCCTCGAGATGGGGTGCCAACCACGCCAATGGTAGAAGCACACATCGATACCAAATGAGGACTCTAAAGTAAAGGGGTGTAAGTAAGTAAGACATTTTTGTAAATGTAATTGGAAATCTTTCATTCTAATTGGAGATCTCAGCGATAAGTGTAACTGGTGTTGCTTTCTAGCGGCAAGTTACTTAGCTTCAAAGCCTTGGAAGAGAAGATATACAAATGCACTTGTACTCATTTTCCACTGTGTCAGAACTGGTGGTTCATATTATTATTTTTGGATGGGTAGTGTTATAGCTCCTATCAAGCAATATTATTTTGTTGTTAAAGTAATACTTTAATGTAAATTGCAGCGTTTTACGTTATTATAAACTACAGTGTTTTTAAGAAGAATTCGTTTCGGATTTAGAGGCCAGATAAGTGGGAAAAAATAGAGTTAAAATGGCAAGAAGTTCAGGTAAGCTTACATGGACAAAAAAACACAATATTCATGACGCAAAAAAGTTACGAGAAGTTGAAAATCATCATTGTAGGAATAAATGAACCAATACTATTACACAAAAAGAAAGACTTTTAATTTTTAAAGAGTATTGAGCATTAGGTACTAGAATCTCCAAACAGCTTTTCTAAATCTATCCATACAGACTAAGCATATAAAAAGAAAAAAACTAAATGCGGTTAGCAATAAGGAGGTGTCATGTATTTATAATCTGGATGGTTTTGGAGTATGTAAACAGTTTATAATGAAAACTCTTGATGTCTCCAACAAACTTTTACAAAATGTAGTTGAAAGTAAAAAAACGTCTCTTTATGCGTATCATGCTTAGACAAAAGAGGAAAGAAATCACTTCCAAACAAATCTGAAAGGGCAATTGAAATCATAAAAGAGCATATTAATAAGTTCCCTAGATACACAAGCTGGGATAGGAGAAATAAGACCCCGAATAGGAGGTCTTTTCCCCAGAAATGTAATTTGAAAATAATGTACAAACTTTATTGTGATTTATGTAAGGAGTAAAAACAGGAAGAACTTGTAAAATCATCTTGTCTCTTTAAATATATCAGAAACCTGTCACCATCTGTGAAACACATAACTGCATTTAGCGACAACTGTGGAGGCCAAAATAAGAGTCATTTGACAGTCAAATTTTAGCTCTACATTGTTAGAAACACAAACTAAAATCTAATACAGAACAATATAAATGAATCACAAAACATGCTGAAACAAAGAAAAGATCTTTTCAAATCAAAGAAAAGAAAAGACAAAACAAAGAGACACTGCAGAATTTAAGGAACATAATCGAGCAATAAGAAAACAGATAAAAGAGGACATTAAAAAACATCAAAAGACCGTATAGAACAAGTCTTAGAGAAAAGCCGAAGTCTCAAATGCACCAAACCAAAAGTAGAAAGAAAAACATAATAACCATTAAAAATGAACAAGGACAACTAGAAAAAAGTAAATCTGATATAGCAAACTCAATTGAAAAGTTCTACGCCAATCTGTATCGTTCCAGAAACGATCCCCCTAAAAAAAGGAATAATGCTCCTGGAAGTGATGGAATCCTAGCAGAAATGCTGTAAAAATACTATTTAATAAATGTCTATTCGAAGGCAACATACCTGAACAATGGAATACTGCTAAAACAATACTAATACATAAAAAGAGAGGCACCACAGAAATGAAAAATTATCGACCAATTTCACCTCTTTCACAACTTTTCAAAACCTTTACAAATATTATTACAAACAGGTTAACAATTAAATATCGTATTAAATGTTTAACAATTAAAAATACGGATATCAATCAGTAGAACAAGCTGGATGGCAAGAGCAAGCAAGAAAATGGTACAGCACCTGTGACCATCTATATACTTTGAAAATCTTAACAGAAAAGACTTATCTTAACATAAATACTCTAAAATGATCTGTCAGAAAAGACTAACGAATGTAATCTCCCATTATGATATCGTAGAATCGTGGGCAATAGAAGAAGTATTAGTCAACAACTGGATCGAATCCAGGCACAGAATATTAATACATAATATTTACGAACAAGTTGAACGAGGAAATACAAGAGGCGAAAGATATGAATTGCTTCGAATAATTATGCAAGGGAAAATAGCAGGAAAAAGGTCCATAGGAAGAAGACGAAACTCCTGGCTAAAGAATCTACGGGAATGGTATAGCTGTAGCAACAATGAATTGTTTCGGTCAGCACTTTCGAAAATACGTATAGCCCTGATGACTGCCAACCTTCGGAACGAAGATGGCACTTGAAGAAGAAGATTTACGAACAAGCTGAAATGATAGTGACTTTGGGTAATAGAATCGAAACAAGTCCAGTAAAAATCAACCGAGACGTAAGACAAGGAGACACAATATTTCCTAAATTATTTACAGCTGCCCTAGAAGATATCGTTAAGTCAATAGACTAGGAAAGTAAGGGAATTCCTATTAACGGAAGATACTTGAACCATTTTAGATACGCAGATGATGTAGGACTAAGAGCCGACACGTGGAATGCATTGAATACGATGATTGAGGAGCTACACACAGAATCCTTGAAAAAAGGACCGAAAATGAATTTCGACAAAACTAAACTAATGTCAAACAAAGATGACAAACCTATAATAAACATCCAAGAGACAGATATAGAATACGTAGATGAATATACATATCTGGTTCAAAATGTCAAGGTAAGCAAAGACAATCAGACTGCCGAAATAAACAGACGTGTAAAAATGGGATAGGCAGTATTCGGAAGACTCTCACTTGTACTTAAAAATAAAAATATACAACAATCGTTAAATAGTTTCGAAACACAATTCAGATTTCTGCTTTATAATCTGAGCCTTCTAAAAATTGCAAGACAAACAGACGTTGATAAAAGATGTTAAAAGAGACATGGGGAATATAAAATTTGCATTTCACGACATTCTTTTACAACTAAGCAGAAATCGTTAGCGAATTGTGCTTCTAGTACTCACACAGAGTAAATCCGAATAAAATGAGAAAAGGCAGCAAATATTTGATTTCACGCAAACAAATCCTATGTATCTTTTGATACGTATTTCGACCTAATAGGTCTCGTCAGAAGAGCTATTCATAGGGGTTCTATGAATATAATAAAAGGCATATAAAATGCTAATAAAAGACAGAAAATATTGATTTTTCACGTTGAGAACCCCTATAAATAGCTCTTCTGACGAGACCTATTAGGTCGAAATACGTATCAAGAGATACATAGGATTTGTTTGCGTGAAATCAAATATTTGCTGCCTTTTCTCATAAAAATATACCTCAAAGACTGCGAACCAAAGTGTTTAATTTCTGTACCCTACCTGTACTTACATATGGATCTCAAACCTGGACATTCACTAAGATAAACATGGAGAAGATCAGAAAGACTCAGAGAGCTATAGAACGACATATGCTGGGTATCTCACTCAAAGACCATAAAACCAATGAAGACATTCGTAATAGAACAAAAGTAAAAGATGTTCAGTTTAGCTGCCTGTCGAACAGGCAGCCAAACTGAAATGAAAATGAGCAGGACATGACGAACGTCTTAAGGATGGCCGATGGAATAAAGAAATCGGGAATTAGCGGCCATATGAAGCCAAAAGACCACAAGGGAGACTGCAAATGCGCTGGAGCGACAATATTAAAAGAAGTGCAGAACCAATGTGGTAACTGGTCACTCTTTTAATGAGTATGGCCAATACTTTGGTTTGATAGAGTTAAAAAAGAAACGAACCAAAAGGGCCCTCTATCTACCTCAACATTGGATGGAGCTGGTAACTTCTACAAGTAGAAAATTCTTTACAGTACAGATGAAAAATTACGATTTTTTTAGACTTTCAAACACTTGCGCCATACTTTAAGAAGAGCGTAAGTGAAATACAGAGCAGTCAAAGGTTACATTTTCAATAGGACAAACCTTTAACGCTGTTTTACAATACAACTGCTGAAGGTATCATAGAAGAGTTTAGTGAGCTATCTATGAAACCTACTCAAGCTGGCAAAAACTCTGCCCTTCTGCCAGATCTCTTGCCAGTACCGATTGACAAAAGGCCTCTCATTAAGCAAGCTAAATATTCAAATCTTGAACAGTTAGTCCACTAGGTACTATGAGTTTTTCATAAATCTGCGGCATGATCGTCAACAAGCTGGAGAACTAGCAAACCTAGAAGCAGATGTCGAAAATGACGATCTGGATGTCGGGTGACGGGATTTTGGATGACACTACGACACTGATATTTATTAGTGTTATGGTGAAATATAAATATGTACAAAAACTTTATGATCTTTTTACATTTTTTACCTTTGTGTTGAATTTCTTAGAAGTAAAATACTACTTAGCAACTTAAAAATAGCTCCAAAATGAGTAGTCTATACAATCATGATTTTTTGGTACAAATAATAATGTCTATAGTTACTTAATTGGAGAAGAAAAAATAGCATTAAAAAGTCATGGCAATTACAGTGAAGCCTCAACTTTGAACGGCGTTACCCAGAATTTACTTTTTGTCACTTATACCCCTTTACTTCTAGAGTCCTCACAGAATTTCTGTTTTTTTAGTAATTTCCCACCAGTTGTAAAAATTTCAGACAAATCGGTGCAGTTATAAAAAATTTAGAGGGAAATTGCCACAGTAACTGGACTATTACAACAGAATAACACTGCGTTAAAACTTTTATAAGAAACCACCAAGTATATATTTCTCTTGTGGTAACTTGGTCGGGGTTTGATCAATCACTTATTCATAATCAAATCAGTGGGTAACTTAAATCAAAATTGTCTTTCTAGTTTTTAAATGATCTTATTATGGTGTCACATACCTTCAAATTTGTATAATGCAAGCAATATTCACAGTACCTATACTGCAATATGGAAAATATGGCGGGAAAACAAGCTACGACTTGTCGGTCAATAAAGTAAAATAGTGATTGCGTCATCGATATTTTTAGAATTCTCTTTTATTTTAACATTAATTTACTCTGTATTCGAGATAAAACATACTATCTGAAATTCTTTTCTTGTGACATGCCTAAGATAAATAATGTGTTTATGAGATTGAGCTACAATTGATTGAAATTAATTCATACCGTAATTTTAATTACAATCAATTGTGCCTTAATCCCATAAACGCAATATTTAACAAAGCATAAGGAGAAATAAAACAATTTTATTTAAAAACTTTTATTTCTGCGGTTTTACAAATTTTACCTCGAAATTGTAAACATGATGAACATTATTCATGTGTTTATAAATAGAAGTTCTTATCATGACTTTTCCACAGACCTGGCATTCAACAGGACGTCTATCATATTCCCTCTGCCATTTTTTAAAATCTTCGTAATTGTCCCAAGATGTAGAGTTGAAAGGAATCCAGTTTCCTTTGTTTTGTCCGGACTGTATTAGACATTTGTCACACTGTTTTGGTTCTGGTAAACACGCTGTGCATTTAAGCATAATGAAGTTTGGTAATTATATGTACGTCTGCACTAGTTTTATTTTTGTCTTTTTAGACTTATTAATCTGCCACTTTGCTTTATCACTGATGATAACAATAACTGAGTTCGTCTGAACTGAACGCTAGAGTTGATTGATAAGTAATGAGCTGTGAGCTGTGGGACTCAGAGACGCTATTTTATATCATTTCCGATATGGTCATGTGATCCATCCAATTAGGTGGAGGGGCGTAAGAAAAATAGTGTTTTAGAAAAATCGAGGAAGTTTATTTCCAATTTATCTTTACACTAGCTGTAAATTATATTTAAAAACTATTAATTAGTCATTTGACGGAATTCCTACGATAGATAATTTGCATTTCCGAATTGGGGTCACGCCTTGTCAAGGTTGATAAATACTTTGCACAAACAAGTTTATGGACATTGGCAGAATAAAAATGAATGTTACAATAGTACGGTAGAAGAAAGAAATGTAAAACGGGGGAATTCTGCGGGCAACAAATGAAAACAATTTTTGTAAAAATGTAAATTAAACTGAGATTTAAAGACAACAAATAGTCTAATCGTCACAAATTTGGTGACTGTGATTAGAAATTGGTCCATGTGATTTTTCTCTTAGAACTTTTTTGGTTTTTATAGTTCATAAACAACTCTCAGGGAGTCAGAAAGTAGGGATTTTCTTTTATTCTATTTCGTGGTTGTTTGTACGTTTACAATATCTGGAAAAGGAGCTATTTCTTCAATTGAGATATCAAAAGTTGGAGACGAACATTTAGACTGAAAAAAATGTATACCAGGAATTAGAGTAGGTATCGGCTTAGATGACTCAGCGTGATTGAGAACTGATGCTGAACAAATATGAGTGTGAGTCAATAAAATGAGTAGTCAATCAAATTATGATTTATTGTTACAAATAATAATTATAATCTCTACAGTTACTTAATTGGAGAAGAAAAAATAGCATTAAAAAGTCATGGCAATTACAGTGAAGCCTCAACTTTGAACGGCGTTTACCCAGAATTTAAATTTTGTCACTTATACCTCTTTACTTCTAGAGTCCTCATAGAATTTATGTTCTTTTAGTAATTTCCCACCAGCTGTAAAAATTTTAGACAAATCGGTGCAGTTATAAAAAATTTAGAGAGAAAATGCGACAGTAACTGGACTATTGCAACAGAATAACACTGAATTAAAACTTTGGTAAGAAACCACCAAGTATATATTTCTCTTGTGGTAACTTGGTCGGGGTTTGATCAATCACTTATTCACAATCAAATCAGTGGGTAACTAAAATCAAAATTGTCTTTCTAGTTTTTAAATGATCTTATTATGATGTCACATACCTTCAAATTTGTATAATGCAATATTGCAATCTCCTGCAACATGGAAAATATGGCGGGAAAAACAAGCTACGACTTGTCGGTCAATAAAGTACACTAGTGATTGCGTCATCGATATTTTTAGAATTTTCTTTTATTTTAACATTAATTTACTCTGTATTCGAGATAAAGCATACTATCTGAAATTTTTTTCTTGTGGCACGCCTAAGATAAATAATGTGTTTATGAGATTGAGCTACAATTGATTGAAATTAATTCATACTGTAATTTTAATTACAATCAATTGTGCCTTAATCCCATAAACGCAATATTTAACAAAGCATAAGGAGAAATAAAACAATTTTATTTCAAAACTTTTATTTCTGCGGTTTTACAAATTTTACCTCGAAATTGTAAACATGATTGAAAGGACGTCTATCATATTCCCTCTGCCATTTTTTAAAATCTTCGTAATTGTCCCAAGATGTAGAGTTGAAAGGAATCCAGTTTCCTTTGTTTTGTCCGGACTGTATTAGACATTTGTCACACTGTTTTGGTTCTGGTAAACACGCTGTGCATTTAAGCATAATGAAGTTTGGTAATTATATGTACGTCTGCACTAGTTTTATTTTTGTCTTTTTAGACTTATTAATCTGCCACTTTGCTTTATCACTGCTGATAACAATAACTGAGTTCGTCTGAACTGAACGCTAGAGTTGATTGATAAGTAATGATCTGTGGGACTCATAGACGCTATTTTATATCATTTCCGATATGGTCATGTGATCCATCCAATTAGGTGGAGGGGCGTAAGAAAAATAGTGTTTTAGAAAAATCGAGGAAGTTTATTTCCAATTTATCTTAACACTAGCTGTAAATTATATTTAAAAACTATTAATTAGTCATTTGACGGAATTCCTACGATAGATAATTTACATTTCCGAATTGGGGTCACACCTGGTCAGGGTTGATAAATACTTTGCACAAACAAGTTTATGGATATTGGAAGAATGTAAATGAATGTTATAATAGTACGGTAGAAGAAAGAAATGTAAAAAGTAGGGGAAAACGGGGTATTTCTGTGCGGGCAACAAATTAATACAATTTTCATAAAAATGTAAATTAAACTCAGATTTAAAGACAACAAATAGTCTAATGGTTTACTAATTAATTCATATGTAGATTTGAAACTCCAGTCATGTAATGCAATAATTTTTAAATCGTGCCATTTCACGGAATTACCAATGCATTGGGTAAATCCGCACATCGTTGGGGGTAACTGCGCGCATATTGAAAACGCTACAAAGGTTTATTTTTTTTATTAAAACTTGTTAAAACAACAAACATAAATTAATTTTTACAATTGTCTATATCCATCTAGAGCACAACATGCATCGGTACCATTGTTAATAGTCTTTACCAAATTCCCCGCATTGCAGAATTGACATCTGCATCGTCAAGTTTATTATCGTCACAAATTTGGTTTTCATCCAATGACTCTTCTGTAATTGAACTGTCATCAAATTTTATTTTTCGTCCACGTGATTTTTATCTTTGAACTTTTTTGGTTTTTGTATTTCAGAAAGAAACCTCAGGGGAGTCAGAAAGTAGGATTTTCTTGTATTTGATTTCGTGGTTGTTTATACGTTTATAATATCTGGAAAAGGAGCTATTTCTTCAATTGAGATATCAAAAGTTACATTTAGACTGAACAAAATGTTTACCAGGTGTTAGAGCAGGTGTCGGCTCAGATGACTCAGCATCATTGAGAACTGATGCTGAACAAATATGAGTGTAAGGTTTTTGGGAAATGACTGGGAACAACCATTAAATAATAATTGAGAAGGAGATGGACCAGGACCCGCTAAAAATCCACTGACGTCTTCACCTTCTTTATCAAGGTATGCAAAGGTATAGGCACCAAAACAATGCAATTGTTTTGGCACAAATCATATGCTGCCAATGATAATGTCTGGAATCAAGAGTACAAGTTCTTCTTTGGATGGCTTTGCATGGTGTTAAAAATGTCTTAGCCACTCCGTAAATTACGCTTCGTTTATCCAGAAATTATCTGAACATCTATAGAAAGAGGATTTCTTCAGTCATTCTTTTCTTTGGGAAAATTAACATTGGTGGTACATAAGATTCTGAAGTATTTAATGCACAAAGAATAGTAATCGTTTTACCTCTGTCCCAAGAAGTCACTGAATCTACTCGTTTATGACCTTTTGTCCCCCAAAATCATAACTGGCTTTTGTACAGTGGTAATACCGGTCTCATCAGTATTATAAATACGGTCTTGAGTAAATTGAATAGTCGTGAATCTTCTTCTTTTTAAGTGCCGTCTCCCAATCGGAGGTTGGATATCATCATCACTATCTTTACTTTATCTACTGCTGCTCTAAAGAGCTGCTCTATAGAACTGCATTTAAACCAGTCCCTTAAAATCTTCAACCATGACACTCTCCTTCTTCCTATACTCCTTCCTCCTCTTATCTTTCCCTGTATTATCAGTCTTAGCAGTACATATCGTTGTTCCCTCATTACGTGTCCCAGATATTGTAACTTTCTTATTTAAAAAAAAAAATTTGTTTAAAATCCTTTATAAAAGGTATATAAAAATGCCTCAAACGGGCTATCACAAACACATTGCAAAATGTTTTCGGATTAAACAATCCATCATCAGTGCAAACGTTTGTACATGCTAGTAGCCACCAAAATATATGGGTAAAAACCCTTTAAATGTTTTAAATTTGAAGTTGGGATTAGTAACCCTTGAGATTAGACAACCTTATTTTGGGATTAGTAACCCTCACAAGTATTGTATTCTATTCTGCTCCAACCTTTATACCTGGTGGTCATACTCAATTTAAAATTGTTTTCCTATATACTTCTGTAAACTTGTTGACAAATATCTGTTTTTCATTGAGTCACCCGTATCAACAGTTTAGGGATTTGCATACATAATTTATTGTTTTATTACTCTCTCATACATAAAAATACACTATAAGCAACAGATTAATTAGTCAAAAAATAATAATAAATACTGCAGACGTATGTATATTTACAAAATTCCATTTTGTTTGATGGACAGCTTGCTTACCAGAACCAAAACAGTGCGATAAATGCCCATAATGTCAGGATAGTTTTAATCATTATTGTTGCTCATCGACAAATTAGCACTACACACACGAAACAACTTTTTATTGTTTTATTTCAATTTTTTCTTGTTTTGTCCGTACATGTTTAATGTCTACAATGTATTCTGTAGGAAGAGAAAGTGTACAGCAACGCAGCTGAATCTTTCGGAAAGCAGTGGCAAGTCGGAGACGTGGTTGGGGTTTTTCTCGACCTGATAGATCACACTATAAGTAAGAGCTGATGCTGTATTTGCCGTTGCTTCTCGCTATTTATTAATTCATGATTATTTTTATTTATTATTTTTTAACTTTATAGTTTCTTTTCCTGCAGCTGTTTTTATTTTTGTTGTTTGCATGGAATTTTATAGATGTATTACTGTATTAGTTTAATTTAGATATCTAGATCTAATTTAGAAGTGCTTGTAAATACTGCTGACTGCCCATTTAAAGCATGTTACAACAAAAGATACATCTTGTCGTAAAGAACAGATTTAAATTTCAAATTTTAAAAACGTATCCATCTACGTAAGAAGAGGGAATACGAAGAGAACATTCTCAATGGGATAAAAAAGTTTAACAACGTCAACTACCCAGTGAAGACCCAACAAGAGAAGAAGTGTCCAATGTCATTCTAAAACTCAAAGACAATAGAGCCCCAGGAATCGATGAAATCTATTCGAAGATGTATAAAAAAGGTGGTGATCAACTTTTTGTAGCAATCCATAAACTAATAGTACTTATGTGGCAGAATGGATTAGTATCAGAAGAGTGGCTAAAGGAAATAATATGTCCGTTGCATAAAAAGAGTGATCAACTGGAGTGAAAGAAGTATACAGGCATTACTCTGTTAGCATCTGCGTATAAAATCTTCGGCAATGTATTGTTTGAAAGAATTAAACATTTTACAAAGGATATTGTTGGTCAATAGCAATGCGGATTTACTGCTGGAAAGTCAATTACACATCAAATTCAAGTACATAGGCAGATTGTAGAATAGTCACTAGAACATAACATACATATACATAATCTCTTCGTCGACTTCAAAGCAGTCCATGAGAGTGTGAAAAGAACTGCATTATATAATGCAATGATAGACTTTGGGATCTCACCTAAGTTAGTTAAGTTGACCCAACTAACAATGCAAAGCGTAAGCTCGTGCGTTAGAATTGGCGTGTCTTCTCTTTAATATTGCCTTGGAAAAGGTAATCAGACAATTAAATATTAGAATAAATGGAACTATTTTAATAGATCGACAAATTCTCGCATTCTAAGCCCATTCTAAGCAAATTCTCGCATTCTAAGCCCATTCTAAGCAAATTCTCGCATTCTAAGCCCAGCTCCTCTAGTCTCTTCAAAGTGAAGAGACGTAGATGAGCTGGGCACATTGCTAGGATGTCAGATCGAGAATAAACGAAGAGACTAACATTTTCAAAACCAAAGGGCACAATAAGTAGACGACGACCACGAAGAAGATGAATTGATAATGCGGAAGAAGACTTACAGATTCTAAGGGTCAGAAGATTGAGGGAAGTTGCCAGAAAACGACAGGGGTGGCGACTTATTTGTGAACCGGCCAAGATCCACAACGGATTGTACGATGTAAAACGGATGGAAGGTATAAAACGAAAAAATTGATCAACAAAATAAAAAGAATAGCAGTTGATATAATGATAATATGAGATGGCCAGGACAAGAAAAATACCAAGATGTAGAAGACATACTCTACTACTCTAGCAATGATATACCAAATTACTTGAATGTCATCGGTGTAATTCGAAGGGCAAAACTCAACCATTCTGTGATTAATTTCATCGCAACCTAAGACATAATTCTCTTATTCCAGCTTAAAGCCAGCGTAGTTAATATCAATACAATATTGTGCTATGCTTACAAAAGTTGGTGAAATCCCTGTGAGCCTTAAGTGAAAGTTTTACAATCAATGCCTGTTTCCATTTATATGGATCCGAAACACTAACACTATTTAGAATAATGCTAATTAACTGAGAATCCCACAGAGGGAAATGGAAAGATCAATATTAGACGTTAAACTTACAGATCGCGTCAAAAACGAAGAGATTCGCAAAAGAGCGGTAATAGAAGATATTATAGAAAATATATTAGGCTAGAATGGAGATTTGCAGGACATGCAGGGTTCAGCGATGGTAGATGTAGTAAGAGATTATTGGAATGGACACTCCGTGAAGAAAAAGCAGGGAAGACCACTGATTTGATGCACAGACGACTTACGAAGAATAGAGCAGAACTAGATGCAACTTGTCCAAAATAGAATTCCCCGGAGGTGTATGGAGGGGGTTATGTCCAGCAGAAGTCGCGAAAAGCTGGATGATCGAGAAGAAGAAAAGGAAAGAAGAATGAATGATCGAAAAAATATTACAAATAATGGACAAGGAAAGGTCATTTAAGAACAGAGCTATGTAAAATCAGATAAGAAAGGAGATTAAAAATGCAAAAAAGAATTATTGACAACTAGGTGTCTGTCTAGAGGTGAAGAAACTTGAACAAAGACACGATTTTTTTGCTACATTTAAAAAAGTCAAAGAATAAAGAGATTCTTTAAAGGCTCAATAAAGAAAGTTGATTTCTAACAAAATAAGACATTTGACCTTGTTATAAGAAAGAGTAATTTAAATGTGTAAATGAATAAGATACAATTGACAGAAATGAGTGACTTTCGGAAGAAGAAGAAGAAAAAACTATAAGAAACAATAGACCAAAGCTGTTAGCTGATAGATTCAACTTTTATAAGAGGATTTGGGCTTTAAGTAGTATTCACATATCATGTACTCTATCAAATTTGTTATAAAAAATACTTTATATTAATTACAGCAAATATAAGTACTTAGCATTGTGACTGATTTATTTAAGGTTTTTCTTTAAATGGTGAGCTTCTTATGGACGCCCTTGGAGGAGAGACAACGTTTGCTGATGTGCAAGGCGACAATTTTGTACCGGCCTTCACATTAGGAGTTGGTCAGAAAGCGAGACTTATCTTCGGTCAAGATGTTACCCAATTAAAATATTTTACCATGTGCGGTTTGCAAGAAGGATATGAGCCATTCTGCGTGTAAGTATATCTTTAAAATCATTAAAATAGATTAAACAAATTTACCACAATAAACTTACGTTATGTACTAAACCAGGGGTGGCCAACCTTTTTAAGTCGAGTGCCAATATGAGAACAAAAAAAAATTTGGCGTGCCACTAAAATTTTTCGACATACTAATATGGATACTATATATTAATAATATACAGTACAATATGTATTTCTTATGTAAATTCCACATTTTTCCGTTTAGTCAAGATAGTGGAGGTTTAAAAATTAACGTAATAAGTAAAACATAACAACAAACTTACTTTATTGTTAATAAAAATAAAATAAAAACGTTAAACAAAAAAACTTAAATATTTTCTTATCTAAAATTCAAATTATTAAACAGTTACTTATTTAATGTGGTATTTGAACTTGTATTTTTTTAATTAATTCATCTATATTGGGATTAATTTCGGAACTAGCCAACAGAATTAGATTTTTTAAATGCATGTCAGTTAATCGTGACCGATATTTTGATTTTATTATGTTCATAATAGAGAACATTTGCTCACAAACGTACGTTGAACCAAATCTACAACAATATCTCAGAGCTAACTCGTGTAAATTAGGAAAATTGTTTGCTGGTACAAATTTCCAAAATTCAATATAATTGGGATCAGTAACAGTTGAAATAATTTCCCTATATTTGGTTTTTAGTATAGTGTGGTTCTGTAAATCAATAGATTTCGATCTGTATTTCAGCTGAGTAACAATTGATATCTTGCAGAGAAATAGAAAAGGATTTATGAAAAGGTCAACATTCATTTTGTCTTTTTGAAAATCTTCAAACCGGGTATTGAATGAACCTAGCAAAATAGATATAAGGTTTTTAAATCTGTCATAATTTGGAGTTCTACTGACCTTGTTGGCTAATTCCTGCATTAATGTGAAATGTGTCAATCTCTGTTCTCCAAAATCGTTACAAAAAAGCATAAGTTTATTCACAAAAGAAGATATATGACCAACTAGAGTAGGAAAAATACAATTTTTTCCCTGTAATCTTAAATTTAATAGATTTAAATGTCTCATAATATCAGTGAGAAAAGCTAAATCCCAAAGCCAATCTTTATCATTAAGTAACGAGCACTCACTGGGTAGTTCATTGTTTTCTTGCAAATATTTTAAGACGCACTCCTTCAAGTTCCAAAACCTTTCGAGTGCATTTCCTTTGGAGAGCCAGCGCACACTGCAATGGAGAAGTAACTCTCCATCTTGCTCCGTTTCTTCCGCGAACAGTTCTCGAAATTGTCGTCGATTCAATGCCCGAGCTCGTATTTTGTTAATGCAGCGTGTTACAGGATCAACAACAGATGACATGTTTAGGTCCTTGGCACAAAGAGCTTCCTGGTGAATAATACAATGGTACTTAAAAACTTTTCTTCCCAAATAGTTTTCCAGTAATGTAACAAACCCATTTAGTCTACCAACCATGCAAGAGCTCCATCTGTACAAACACTATCTAATTTTGACCATTCAACTTTGTTGACTTCGATTACGTTTTTAAGCTGTTGAAAAATGTCCTCTCCTGTTGTTGTGACTAGTTGGCGCAAATCCAGAAGCTCTTCGGCATTTTCAAAATTATCATTGGTATAACGGACAAAAATGCTTAACTGCGCATTTTCTGTGTTGTCACAACTTTCATCCAACGCTAAAGAAAAGAATTTGCAGGATTGTAATCCACTTATAATTTGGGAAACAACATCCTGGCCCATATCATCTATACGGCGCATGACTGTATTTCGGGATAATGCAATATTATCGACCATATTTTTGATCTTTACATCTCCCACATTTTTAGCAAATATTGCCAGACTATTTTTAATTATCTCCTCTCCATCAGAGTAGGCTTTTTTCTTCCGGGCTAACAGCAGAGAAAGTTCATATGATGTTTTAACCATAGTTTCCATTTCATCACTTCTCTTCTGAAACAGTGACTGTTGGCTGGCTAGGGTTTTCTTTTTTTTTTTCAATAAAGTCGGCTCGCAAATGTGAACCAATAGGATATTTGTTGCTGAAGTCCTTATGCAGTTGTTTATAATGTCGTTTCAGGTTAAATTTTTTCGGAACTGCTACAGACAATCCACATATCAAACAAACAGGCTTTGAGTTATTACGATTAGTAAATAAAAATTGTTCTTCCCAAGCAGGTTGAAAATCGCGAATTGCAATATCATCTTCGTATTTTCGTTTTGAAGTCGAAGGCTTACTCGTGGACATATCGAACAAATACTTTTAAAATTTTAAAGAAACAATGCGCGATGACAAAATGTGCACATACAACGGGGCAGTTTAAAATAAACTAAGCAAGGGTAACGCAGTCCTATTGCACATTACGACAGCTAGGATCACGTGCACCAATCGCAGCAATATCGCTCGCCAGAGGATGCAATGATGCCGCATCTATCGTAACTTCCGTAAACCTACCAAGTTTCTTCTTATTATTTTTTGTTTTTCAAGTTTTAATTTTTTTGAAAGTTTGATCAGTTTGAAAGTCCTATCAGTGGCACGCTACGCGTGCCACTTATAGGACTCAATCGTGCCACCGAGTGGCACGCGTGCCGCGGGTTGGCCATCCCTGTACTAAACTTATGTAAGTACTCTGCTTTGAAAATAATATCTATACATTTCCTATCTATATTTTAGTAACTAACATGCTCTCTTTGCTCTCATGCTGTCGATTCCCTGCAACTTCCCTCCATCTTCTGACCTTAAGAATCTGTAGGTCTTATTCCACATCATCAATCCAACTCCTTCGTGGTCGTCCTTCGCTTCTTGTGGCTTCTAGTTTTGAAAATGTGAATCTCTTCGTGTATTCGTGATCTGACATCCCAGCAATGTGTCCAGCCCATCTAAACCTCTGCACTTTAACGAATTTAAACTTAATTTAATTTTACCTGTACAAAATGTCGAAAGAAGTCTTTCATCATTTTGAGATAAGGTCGACAATTCAGCCCTATATATCAAAACCGGTCTTATTAAGGTCTTGTATAAACTGAGCTTTACTGCATGTTTTATATTTTTACTTCTTAAATGTTTCTTAAGATCGTGAACAGTTCTGTTTGCTATTGCTATGGATCTTTTTATTGCGTCTCTAGTCGTATTTGTTGCGTTTACTAGCGATCCAAGATATGTTAATTATTTGACTTGCTCAAAGGTATGGTTGTTAATTTGAATTATGAGCTTGATATTTCGGGGGTTTTATAAACCAACATATATTTTATTTTTTTCCTCGTTTACCACAAGTCCTACTTCACTTGCCGCGTCCGTAATCCTTGTAAAACACTGCACCATGTCTCTCATACTTCTGCCTACTATAACTATATCGTCAGCGAATGCGAGAATTTGCGTCGATTTATTAAAAATAGTTCCATTCATTCTAATATTTAATTGCCCGATTGCCTTTTCCAAGGCAATATTACAGAGGAGGCACACCAGTGCGTCCCACTGTCTTAGATCATTGTTAATGTCAAAGAACGTGGAGTTTTCTTCTTCAATTCTAACGCATGAGCTTACGTGTTGCATTGTTACTTGGGTCAACTTAACTAACTGAGGTGGGATCCCAAAGTCCGTCATTGCATTATATAATGCAGTTCTTTTCAAACTGTCGTAGGCTGCTTTGAAGTCTTCCAATTGATGTTTAATTCTTTCAAACAATACATTGCCGAATATTTTATACGCAGATGCTAAAACAGTAATGCCTCTATAGGTCTTACACTCCTATTGGTCACCATTTTTATGAAACGGACATATTATTCCCTTTAGCCACTCTTGTGGTACCAATTCTACAAACTAATAATTCTACAAACTAATAGTACTTACATGGCATTCTGCCATATAAGTACTGTTAGTTTTTTGATTGCTGTAAAAAGTTGATCACCTCGTTTTTTATACATTTCCGAACAGATTTAATCAATTCCTGGGGCTTTATTGTCTATAGAGTTTTAGGATGGCATTTGACATTTCTTCTCTTGTTGGGTCTTCACTGTGTAGTTGACGTTGTAGATTTTGTTGATTGCCAATGTTGTAACCTCCTTCAATATCGATGATGAAGTCGGTACAATTATAAATTCAATACTTGTGCTTAAACATATTCAGATACTGATAACTGTACCAGTACTAAGCTTTTTAATAGCATATTTACAATATGAATAATATGTATGTATGTATGTGTATGTATGTCGTATGTCAATTATCAACTTCGGTTTTTTGTAGTACTTCACTTAGCTTATCATGTTGTATACTATTGAAAGCTTTCTCATAATCTATGAAACACACACGGCCGTCTTTTTATTGACCTTTGTAAATTTGAAGAAGTATTTCTATTGAAAAAGAGATTGCTTGGTCCCAAAATCATAACTCATAAGATTGATGAGACTGTAATCGCCTGTCAAGCTCTCTGTTTTCCAACAGCGTTGCAAATGTAGATGTCACCACATTCTCATTATCAGATGTGGTTTTTATAATGGCAACATGTGGTTATCTTTCAAAATTATTGTAAACGACACCAATCTCTTAGATACTTAGAAACATGGAAACAGTGATTACTCTTTCAAAACTGACACATTACATAGAGTATAATGCACTATTTCCCATCAAATTTGCCGGCTTCTTGACCGACTCAACAAAAACAGTCTGCTTCAATCGCCCATCATTTTAAACCTCACTTAGAACTTTAAACTGTAACTATTAACTTCACACTGCCACACTATCTATCTATCTAATTAGCCCTCTTCGGCCATCTGTGGACATAGGCCTCCCCATCCTTTTCCATCCTTCTCTGTCTGTCGCTGCAGTCATCCACCTAGAGCCCACGTGCTTCTTGATATCATCTCCCCATCTCGTTTGGGGCCTTCCTGTGCTTCGTTTATATTCCGACGGTCTCCAACTTATAAGAATTTTGTTCCATCGGTCTTCTTTTTGTCTTATATTGTGTCCGGCAAATCTCCATTTCAATTTTGCAACTTCTTGTCTAACATCTCTTACTTTTGTTTTTTCTCTTATCCATTCGTTTCTCGTTTTATCCATTAGTCTTATGTGCAGCATTTGTCTTTCCATTGCTCTTTGCGTTTTTATGATGTTGTCCATGTTTGCTTTTGTAAATGTCCACGTTTGGGAACTCTAAGTAAGAACAGGGAAATTGATTGTATACTTTGGTCTTAAGATGCTGTGGATATCTTTTGTTTTTAAGAATGTAGCTTAGTTTGCCAAATGCTGCCCATGCCATTATAACTTGTCCTAAGTTTTATAGTTTGACCCAGATATATAACATTATAATCCTGTCAATCCTGAACTTGTTCTATTTCATCTTGTCCGATTCTCATTATGATGTATTCATCTGTATTTGTTATGGTTTTGGTCTTGCTATAATTCATATTAAGGCCTATCTTTTCAGCTTCTCTGTCCAGTTTTTTCATCATTTCAAATTATGAAAGAACTGGGCTGCCACACATTTTCCCATAAAAAAAAAGGACGAAAACAGAAAACATCACAAATTCGACGAAAAATTTGTCAACAAACACTAAAGTCAACCGCTCTTGAAAACGGTCAAGAGCGGTTTTTGAAAATTTTCAAAATTGTTCAACACTTCTTATTTGTATAAAAACTCTAATACATATTTTATTTTTATATTCTAGAAACATGAACCGAGCTGTAACGTATTGGTATACGAAAGACCAACCGATTTTTGAAAATACTGAAGACATACCCGATACAAAAATCGATGTTACAAGAATTCTAGCAGGATCTGAATCTCCTCCATGTTTGAAAATTAGTCACAACACCTTTGAAACTATGGAGAAAGCCAATTGGGAATTTTTGAGGTTAAGTTTACCTGTCATCTGTCATCCGCAATTTATAACGTAAGTTGTGATAGCAAAATTGTCCCAGCATGTGTAATAAATAATATGTCTGTTCAGGGAAGAAGAAAAGATGAGAAGATGGGATGAAATTAAAATTCGGCAACATAGGTTGAAGGTCGAGGTCGATCAACAACAGGGTCCCCCGGCTCATATAGAAAATATCATGAAGAGTGGTTTCTCCATGAGCGATATTAAAGGTCTTCAAAGAAGCTACATGGAGGATGCTGTGGAGTCCGATGAGATCATGAAGCAACCGACTACCACTACTGGTAAATCAGTAAGATTGCCGGCTAGACCACCGAGGAAAGGATCTTTATCGAGGAATATCAATGGTTACGATGATGGTAAGCAAAGTTTATTAATTTTCACCAAATATTCTTCTTTTAAAGCTTATCTCTTATTGAACAGTTAACTTTTATCACTGTTAACACTCAAGTACTTAAAAGATGAGTAAATCTGTAATTGTCTTGTGAAGTGAATTTTTAGTTTTTTAATTATGAAATAGACTATTTAGTAGACAATTTATTTTCAGACATTCATAAGAATTACTTGCAGTTTTAAGACATGAGCTTCATTATTTGATTATTATATTTATTTTTGACTACTAGGTAATTCTTTCAAGATCCGTTTGGTAGTTCAGCTAGATAGCAGCACTCATAAAAGCGGTGTAAAGTCTTAGTAGTAGTATAAAATCTAAATTGAATCTATACATTTGAGATGGAATGATTAGATGGATCGTGTAGGTCTCTAGATGGGTAATATGATGAGAGATGGGACCTCATGGCTCAGGAAACTTATTCTTAGTAAACTAGAAGACAAATGCTTCACGATCTGCGGCACTACTGTGTTAATATTTTTAATATGGTAGCTGATATAAAAATCTCCTCTTAAAAGAAGCCACTATTTGTTAGTGATTGTTTGGTAGTCAATATTTTGTTTACGTATGTAACGTTTATTTTATTAACACTTTAATTTTGCAAAATATTCGTAGGTCTCGCTATTCCTGTAGGAAGAGGTGTTCATAGATCCAGCAGTGAATTAAACATGAACAGATACAATGAAATGAACGGCACCCAGGAGAAAGGTGATGATAAAAAGAAGAGAGGTAGATCTCCGTTTAGGTAAGACACTAAACTCCATATTTTAACATATTACAACGTTACTTATTACATTATATGTGAAGGTTTTTCTCGAAGAAGAATCGCGAAGCAACTAGTGGAGAGCGTGACAAAAAAGGCAAAGCCAGAACTCCAGAACCGTCTCCTCGAACAGCCGATCTCTCACCGCAAGCTCGATCTATTGGTCTATCCAATACCGCTCTACAGAGACGACCTACGATGAAGCAGTCTCAGGTAAAAAATGCTACTGCTACTCAGCCATTAGGTAGTCAGGTAAGCGTATTAGATTTAATTAGTGTGTCCCCAAGTTTCCTCCAGTTCACAACTAAAAAATGAAAGTACTTCCAGGACGTATATCGACAATTTAATCTTGGGTGTTGTTTTTAAATAATTTCCCATTAATATGCGTTTATTTTCTTGTTATTTCGACTGGGATCATTATTTCTGTACAGGTTTTGGAATTGAAGTCATATTTTGCAAATGTTTTAATTCTCTATTCCTGTATGAGCAACCCCCAGGCTAGCAGTCGTTTCAATATGAATAGTTTAGGGGGCTCAAAAAATGTGCTGGCCAGAATGTACTAGTTTAAAATTACAAATGGATCTGCGACTTTGAATGAGTGTATAGTGTCGGTCGATAGATGAATAATACTTCGAAGTTCCCATATCTTCAGTGGCTTAATGTTGTGTTAGCTCTCTCTCTTCAATCCTGACCCCCCAGGGGGAGTGTAGTGGTCGACGTGATGTCGTGTATTGTCCGTCTCCAGAGATCTTTATCTCTGGTCATTTCTTTTAATTCATGTCTTTGGCATATTCCTGTAATTTGATCTATCCATCTTGTTGGGGATCTTCCTCGTGATCTTCGGCCTTCTACCTTTCATTGTATTATGAGTCTTTCCATGTTTTCTGTGTTTGCTCTCATAACATGCCCAAAATATTTTAATTGTTGGAGATGGACTTTACTAGAGAGTCGTTGGCTAACTTTTAGCTCTCTTAAAATTGAATTATTTGTTCTGCGGTCGGTCCAAGGAATTCGTAACATTCGTCTCCAACAGAACATTTCAGTGGCGTCTATCTTTCTTCTCTCCGATTGTCTCAGAGTCCAAGATTCACATCCGTAGGTCAGTATTGGGAATATTAAGCAGTTGATCAACCTCATCTTTATCGCTCTTGAAATTTGACAGTCCTTCCATATTTTGGTCATTTTTGCTGTGGCAACTTTTGCTAAATCACATCTACGTTTAATCTCTTCTTGTAATGACCCTGTGTTTGTGATTAATGATCCCAGATATAAGTATGAACTCACAACCTCGAACCGGTCAATTGTGGTTATGTGTGGATGATTGTTGTGTAATCTATCCACTATCATGATCTTTGTCTTTGATATGTTTAATTGCAGACCAAATATTTGACTTTCGTTTTCGATCAGTCGTATAAGTTCTATCAGCTCTGCTTGACTATTTGCAAGAAGGGCTGTGTCATCTGCGAAACGTAGGTTGTTTAGTTTATGACCATTTATTGAGATGCCCTTTTCCCATCCTTCAAGTGCTCTTCGCATAATATACTCCCCATATATGTTGAATAATTGTGGAGATAGTATACATCCTTGTCTGACACCCCGTTCTGGATGAAATTCGTTCGAAAGTGTGTCAAGTACTTTAACTGATCCAGTAGTGTGTTCATATAGTTCGGTTATAAGCGTAATTAGATGTTGTGGTACGCCTACTTCTTTTAGTATTCGCCATAAGTGTCTCCACTTGACCCTGTCGAACGCTTTACGGTAATCTATAAAACAGATGTATAGTGGGATGTTGAATTCTCTAGATTTCTCGATTATCTGTCTTATATTCAGCAGGTGTTCTCGAGTGCCTCTACCTTTGGTAAATCCAGTTTGCTCTTGTGGAATTTCTCTTTGAAGGAATGTTTTTAGTCTCTCATTGATTATATGTAGCATTATCTTACTGGCATGGGATATAAGAGAGATAGTTCTATAATTGTCGCATTTATGGAAGCTGCCTTTTTTATGTATGGTCGTTATTGTAGATTTTGTCCAGTCTTCAGGCCATTGTTTGGAATACCATATTTGGTTACAGAGTAGATGAAGTAACTTTACGCCGGTTT
This sequence comes from Diabrotica balteata, assembly GCA_918026665.1. Lineage (NCBI taxonomy): Eukaryota > Metazoa > Arthropoda > Insecta > Coleoptera > Chrysomelidae > Diabrotica > Diabrotica balteata. Next base: position 106,328,383 of record OU898284.1, read on the forward strand.
CTTCTGTGACTTTAAGCATTTCTGCTGTTATCATATCTGGACCTGGTGCTTTGTTATATTTGAGCCTGTCTTACTTCATTTTCGAGTATATCAGGTTCTTCTTCCACCTCGTCAGATATTTGGCTAACAAGCTCTTGGCGTTGATCATCTTTATATAGGTCCCTGCAATACGATCTCCTTGTCTTCTCCTTGTCTTCTCCTTGTCTTCTCTGTTTGTTCTCAGGGTTCCAGTGTTATCTTCAATGGCCCAAGTTCTGGCTCTGAAGTCTCTTGTCAGGTAGCGTATTTTTCTAAATAGATCTCTCGGCTGATTATTCTGACCATGTCTCTCAATTTCTTTGCATATACTTTGATAGTACTGTTTTTTATCGGCCTTACATCTTCGTTTTATTTCTTTATTGAGGTTTCTTAAACTAGCTTTTTCCCTTTCACTCTGTACACCCCTTTTACAAAGCTTTTTTCTATTCTCAATTATTTTAAGAGTTTCAATGCAATGTTTAACAGTCTCCCATATTTCTTGTGATGTTCCGTTACGAATAGAGGGCATACTTTTCTGTACTTCCTGTAGAAGGTCTTCTTTCTTTCTTAGTTCTATCCTCTTTATCTCTCTTTGTTTGTTGGGTGCTTTAAGTTTAAGCATTACTTTAGCTACGAGGAGAGTATGATCGGATCCGCATATGCCCCTGGATATGGTTCTGACTGTTTGAATGGACGATCTCCAGCGAATATTGGTGAGGACGTAATCTATTTGATTTCTAAATCTATCTCCAGGACTTTTCCAGGTATAAAGTCGACGTTGTGTTAGCTATTTATATATAAATTTCTAATCTCTTGTAAAAAGTATTGAACTCTTTTTATTAATCAAATTTATTGTCTTTATTTATTATAAAAATGTTCCAACAGTCTTACAACACTTCCAAGTTTATTAAAGTCTTTATTTATACAATACTACACTCATTTATTTTTTACACTATAATTATATAATTTATTTACATTTATTACAATACGCACGTTATATTTCAAACTGGATACAATTATATTTTCGTACTGACTGTTTTCAAATAAAAATGTCTATATTATCTGGAATCCCGGCGAAGGATCGATGACCTTCTCGAATAGAATGGAATCCCATCCAAGGCAAACAGGTTCTTATCGGAGGGTCGGTACATCTGGTTTAAAATATTTCTACATCTAGATGCAGAATAGCTTTAAACCAGAATAGCTCTAAAAGATCGTGGTTAATAACGGGGGATACGTGTGTGTAACGTGGCTAACAACGTATGTGTTTACGTATATGTATTTCTTCGAATATAATTTCTTGGTTGTCGCCTGTGATAGTATGTTCTGTAGCTGATTTTTCGAAGTGACCAAGGCAACAGTTCCTTTTGTGTTCAACAAAAGGAGTATTTACAAAATTTTGTTGTTCCGATCTACACTGACACACACATACAGGAGATACAGTAAATTCCTGGACTGGACAACGTTTGACTTGGACCTTAGGCCGATGCTAGACTTTCTTGTATCGTCTTCGTTGATCTGAAGATGGACTTCATTGTATGCAAACATTTTGCCTATTCACTCTATAACAATTTTAATATACGGGAAAAATACTTTATTATCTAGTCGTTGTTCGATGTTATGATTGATTCCATTTGGATCAGTTCCCCAAATGATAAGGTTCACATAAAAGTGTGCTTTGGTTTTCGATGAAGGGTTTTATTTCTACCAAAACATTTCGAAATGCAATCTGTTTGGTTTTCTTTATTTCCATGATGAACTGGATCGTAAGATCCAGGAAAAATTATTTGGACATCTATTAAAATAACCTCATGCATATACTTACATACTTACTGCACATACTTACATACTTATACAGAGTAGCGTCTGATCCAGAATGGACGGCTGCGAACAGCGTCTGACCCAGAATAGGCGGCTGATATAAAACTCACCAACCCGTCTAGCCAGCGTGGTGTTTCAAGGCTACTCATCCTTCCAAATACAGAAATGGCGAATACTAAAACGAAACGGAACGGTCCCCAGGTGGGTGGAGTATGTTATGCCAAATCCCACACCCAGAAAAGGGTCTGCCTCGTGGAATATGGGGGAGGCAAGAATTCGCTTAGTACACACAGAATGCACATCGGAACATATAATATCAGAACGATGAGGACAGAAGATAACCTAGAAGAGTTGCAAGAAGAACTTAAGACCATCAAATGGGACATAGTAGGCCTATGCGAGACAAGGCTTAAAGGCGAAGAATCGACTCTACTAAAATCAGGGCACACTTTGTACCAATACAATTCAGGAAATAACCAAGGTATAGGAGGCGTAGGCTTTTTAGTACATAAGAGAATTGAAAACATGGTAACCAAATTCCTGGACCAAAGTTGGTCCTTTTTGTCAGCCCTGAAGGATGCTCGAATAGACTCACGGTACACTACACTCATTAAAAACATTTATGAACAGGCCACATTCCATATCAAAATCAATGAAGACGAAAAAACTGAAAAACTGCGCCTTGATAAAGGTATTAGACAAGGTGATACTATTTCACCAAAGCTTTTTACCTTAGCATTGGAAAATGTATTCAAACAGCTTGACTGGGAGGAAAAAGGTCTAAACATTGATGGTGTACGTTTGAGTCATTTGAGGTTTGCGGATGACATAGTATTATTTAGTACAGATATCAAGGAACTGGAGCAAATGTTGAAGGAATTAAACCAGCAGTCAAATAAAATAGGTCTCAAAATGAACCTTCAGAAAACAAAAATAATGAGTAATTTACAAACTAATCTTGTTATTGACAACGTCAGTCTTGAAAATGTAGACCACTATATATATCTTGGACATACCATTCAAATCGGCAAAGAAAATCAAATAGCCGAAATAAAAAGACGCATACAACTGTCTTGGGGAGCTTTCGGCAAATTAAGCTTTATTTTGAAGAATAAAGATATACCAATGTGTCTAAAACGTAGAGTTTATGACAAATGTATCTTGCCTGTAACTACATATGGACTGGAGACCATGGCCTTCACAAAGAAAACCTTAGAGCAGCTCAGTACAACCCAAAGAGCCATGGAGAGGGCCATGCTAGGGATTAGTTTGAGAGACAGGATTCGAAATAACGTCATTCGTGAAAGAACAAAAATTACTGATGTCTCAGAACGTATTGCAAGGCTCAAGTGGCAATGAGTCGGACACGTTGCCCGTGATAATCCCGAAAAATGGACACAAAGATTAACAAACTGGAGACCAAGAGAGAACAGGCGAGGAGTAGGCAGACCGCAGAAGAGGTGGACAGACGATATCAAACAAGTCGCGGGCAAGCAGTGGATGAGAATTGCCAAAAGTAGAAATCGATGGAAGCAAATGGAAGAGGCCTATGTCCAGCAGTGGACGAACACAGGCTGAAGAAGAAGAAGAAGCATATACTTATCAAAACTTCACAGCTTACCTTTGTTTAATTTGTTTTTAAACCACTCCACCTTACTTTCCTTTTTTTTTTATTTAAAGGTTTCCATTAATTTCTACGTAGACTATAATTTTTTTTGGTTTTGTACGTTATTGTGCATTAGGCATTTGTGATAGCTTAGCAAATATACCATATATGTCAATGTACACTTGGTTGTGCAAGTTGCTCTATTTCAGCTGAAATTGCGTTCTTCTTTAATATTTGCTTTAAGTGCTTACATTTTTTTCCCTAGTTAACTAATATATTATGCTTGTGATGTTTTCTTATGAACGAAATACTATCAACAAATATTAACATATCTATGCCCGAATTCGGTTAATCAAATCGCTAGCTATGCTCTGTTTTTAAACTGGAAGGAGTAAACTCAAAAGATAGATTCCCGCCCAATAATGTCATTACAAAAATCACCAGATTCATATTTTTTTTTTGTTGAAAATCTCGTCCTTCGACGGTAATTCAGTAATTAGTATCGGACAATTTCACAGATAAAAAACTAATTTCATTGAAATGAATGGCACTAATGCCGCATTTTCACGTGTCAAGTAACTTGAGCAAGTAAAATCAAGTGACTAAATTGAAGAGTGCTTTAATCAAGCAGGTGTCTATACGCATTTCAGTAAAACCGTTTTAACAGTTTATTTTATAATGTAATCGCAGTAAGGGAATTTCGTGCTCGTTCGCAGAGGTATATTCTGCAAGTTCGTAAACAATTGGCTGAAGAATTATCAGACGAAATTGTAAGCCACAGGAAAAAACGTGTGTGGGCTAGAAACTGGCTGTCTAGGAGAGATCTTGGTACTTCGGCCACGTTACTAAAAGAACTTGTTCCTGAAGATCAAACCGAGTGCAGCAATTGTATGAGGATGTCTAAGTTTCAACCAGTTGTTGGACAAAATTAGTCCTCTTACTAGTAAAAAGATATGGTATCTACAGGAAATGGTTATGGCACGTATGAAATTCCAATATTTGATCTTTTTCTGTGAATACGTTGAAGGCAAAGCACGAATTTTATTTTTTATTTCCACAACGCCGAATGCTATATATTCATAAGGTCTTCAATTTCTTTATACGCAGCATCACATGCATGTTTTTTTTATAGACAACGTCCCTAACATTCCACAAGTTTGATCCATTACGGTATTCTTCTATAAATTTTCTTTGTCGTGTCTTCGCTCCGAGTCATCCTCGTTCGTTTTGTATTACCTACTAATGCCCTGCGAGGGAGAAAAATAATATACCAATAGAAGAAGAAGTTGCCAAGGCAATAAAAAGGTTAAAAAATAACAAATCCCCTGGAGAAGATGGTATACCCCCTGAGCTGTTCAAGTATGGAGCAAACGCGCTAAAAAAATTCATAATAAAACTTGTTGCATCAATTTGGAGGGAAGGAAAACTCCCAGACAGTTGGAATGCAGGTATTTTAATACCTATTCGCAAGAAAGGGGATCCACTAATATGTGACAACTATTGAGGCATTGCCCTCTTAAATACGGCTTACAAAGTACTGGCTTAAATAATTTAGGATCATTTACTAGTATATTCTGAGGAAAAATAGGCAAATACCAATGTGGATTCCGAAAAGAAAGGTCAACAATTGATCAGATTTTCCTTCTCAGACAATTCTTAGAAAAGACATATAAATATAGAATTCATACCCACCACCTCGGCATGGATTTTAAAAGCGCTTATGACAGTGTAGACAGAAGCGCACTTTATAATGCCATGGCAGAACTAGATATTCCGTCGCATCTAATAATATTGGTAAAGGCAACTCTTTCGAAAGTTGAGTGCAAAGTCAAGGTACAAAACAGAGTGTCAAGGTATTTTCAAACACATACTGGATTACGCCTGAGAGACATTCTATCGTGCCTATTGTTTAACATTTCGCTAGAAAGAGCCATAGAGAAATCGGGCATAACAACCAGAGGTACGATCATCAATAGAAGTGTACAGATATTGGCCTACGCAGATGACATCGACATAGTAACACGGACAAAAAGAGACTTGATACAGGCTTTTAAACATTAGAAAAAGCCGCGAAGACAGGAAGATAGATTTAAAACTCAAGTCGAAGATGACTTGAGGAATCTAGGGGTCAGAAATTGGAAAGCCAGGGCGAAAGATAGGGGGGAATGGACACTAATTCATGAACAGGCCAAAACCCACCCAGGGTTGTAGAGCCAAAGATGATGATGATTATGACTAATGCCCTGCACTGTGTCTACACTTGGATAGTGAGCGGTTGACGTTAAGAAAAACGATGGCGGTGGAAGCTACTTGCACGAAAAAAATAGAAAGGCTTTCTATTTACTTGACTAAATTACTAACTAAATTGTCTACTTAAGTAAGTACTACATTTAATCTAAATAACTTGTTACTTGCTCACACGTGTAAACGTGGCATACATTTTTTGCAAAAAAGGTTGCTTGAAAAAAGTTTAATCTAAAATATTTGTACAAAGTCAGTTTTTAGTACATCTTCCATTTTGTCTCACTTTATTGTCTTACTTGAAAATTTCATATCTTTGTTGTAACTGTTTGTACAAATCCATTAAGAATTTAATCCGTTAATTAAGACATAGACATTTAATCACATTATTAATTTTTATTAAATACAAATTCAAATAAATCATAATCACATTAAAATTACATTGTAGATACAATTTATTCATCTTCTAAGGAACTTGTGTTACTGTCAGCATGGCCAATTGAAATTGGTAATGGTTCTATAATAAATACACGTTTTATTTGCGGGATAATTAGCCTATGAATTTTAAATGCCAATAGTGTCAAAATTTCATAATTTAGTGGAGTAAACTTACCTGAGGTTAGGCCAATTACAAACAAGCATTAGAGCGCGGTAAATTTGAATTACTCCTCCTAGTTATAAAACGAAGTGTAATATAATAAAACTACAACCAAGCAAGTGATATCTTGAAAGGTATTGAAGATACATATTCAATCATACCAATTTTGTTTGGGTTTTAGCTGATTTTTTTTAGAAAATTGTAGGTTCGCATTTAAGTAATAAAGATTTAGGTACCAGTTCTTATATTAAGTGTTCAAAATGTTCTCTATTTACTTCCTGACAGTAATGCATTCTATTGCTAAACTCTTAAACTCGTTCAAATGTGTCGGTGGAAATTGCCTTATATAATTTAACAATGCGTTGTTTGAAAATGTCGATACTGTCGGGTGCTGTAGCGTAAATGTTATATTTCAAGTACCCCACAGAAAAAAATCTAAGATGTGAGCTCCGGTGAGTGAGCTGGACATTCTATCGAACTTCCTCGTCCAGTCCATCTACCACAATATTCCTCATCTAGGTAACGTCTTACTACATCTCCTGCTCCTCATATTGTAGAAACTTAATTTTCAATTTGCCGAATTCATCTGGATTATCTTCCAGAATTTCAAGAATTAACGGCTTAATTTCGTTTTGTAACATCTCCAGATTCACTTCACCGATTAAGTTAGCATTGATAAAAATAGGCCCAAATATGTGATTTCACAAAATACCTGCCCAAACATTTACTTTTTCTGGAAATTGAGTGTTTTTCACGAAAGACGTGACGATATGTCTCATTCCAATACCCTACATAGTGTGTGTTTATATTTCATTGAGAGGAAAAGTACTTTCGTCACTAAAAAAATGTTTTTATGTAATATAGCTGTTGGTTAATTTGATTGGGCATATTTTCATGGAATTCTAGTCTTCTGTTGGGGTCATCATCTGAAATTTGGTGCACAATTTTTAATTTGTATGGATGACATTTGTTTCTACAACACTCGGTGTATTGTCCTTAGACTGATTCCACACATAAACGCATCATGGGTTGTAGAAGAAATAGGGTTCTCTACTATTTATGTAATTATGTCAATTTTTTTGTCATCACTAATTGTTGCTCGACCAGATCGCTTAGTTTAACTGCATGTTCCTTCAAACTTCCTCAGATGCTTCCTCAAATAAGCTTTCGATATTAGGCTATCGTGGTACCTCTCATTGGAACGTTCTGTTGTATGGAAATTGTTTCTACATTCACAAATGATTAAAACTGCTGCTATTTTGTCAGCTACAGTAATACCATTCTGCCTAAACATCTCGCTAAATTATAATTAAACTAACAAAAATAGTATGATTGAATAGGTATGTTCAATACCTTTCAAACGATATACCACTTGCCACAGGTCCCATTATACATCTATTTATTTCTTTCCTTCAAATTTTACTATTATAAGTATAACTGTTCAAAAGATATGAGGGTAGAGGAACCTTTGGCTATCACTGTATAGTTCGAGTTTGCCTTCTTAATATTAATCAGAAATATTTCCTTACCTTACAGCTGGATCTTCAACCTCAGTCACCGGCTGATAGACAGCAGAAACAGCTAACAGTCACACAACCGTCCGATATTGAATCTGTTGGAAATGAAATCTATGATGCTGAGTGTCTTAAGTTGATCAATGAATATTTCTATGGTAAGTTTTGGTTGTTATAGGTTAGGAAGAATATCGATCGTTATGATGAAATAAAAACGAAAATTGAAAAAGTTCGGACGACGTTTACGAAAATGAAACAAATGTCGTATAGTTAAGATATTAGTTTAGCATTGAGAATAGAGCTTGTGAAGTTTTCAATGTAGCAATGGTTTTTATGCAGTTTTTAATGAAACGTGTGAATGGAATATCAAGTGTATCAGAATCAGTATGTCTGCTGATTGTTCAATTAATTAGTGCATAAGTCTCAGCGAAACTGTACGAATAAGGTACTGCAAAGTATTGTAGGACTACGACGGCATTATCTCGCTGTTTACATGTAATTTTGCTTATGTTAGGTGTTTTATTTGACATTTTTTAAATGTGGGAGTAATATGTTATGTTAACGATTTGTTAAGTATAACATCTAAAAACAAGAATGGCTAGATCGGTATAAATCTGCCTTAAACTAATCGATTCCGGGCCCCAAACCAATGTGGGATGTATATTTATGACATTTGGAATACCCTAGTAAACTGAACATGTAATAATTAAGAAAAACATGCTTACCCATCTTTATAAAATCCAAGTAGCGCAAGTTTTGAGATAAAATGATTCTATTTTGAAAACAACTTGTGTTGAAAGGATTTTGCAAGTTTTTCTACTCAGCGCAGATTTCTTCTTCTTTGTCAACCATTTTCCATCCACTCCTGAATGTAGGCCTCTCCCAATTGCTTCCATCTTTCTCTATCTTGCGCCAATCTAATCCACTGTTTGCCTGCCACTGCTCTTATGTCATCTACCCATCTTTTTTGAGGTCTTCCCATGCTTCTTGTTGTCGTCCTTGGTCTCCATTCTAGAATTCTCTGTGTCCACCTGTTTTTATAATATCGGGCTACGTGACCTGCCCAGTGTAGATTTAATATTGGTTTAACAATTTCGACTTACAGAATATACTGTGTCAACAACGAGAATCAAGAGATATTGTTGATATTGTTATTAAAAAACTACAGTTACAGTTAACAAAGTTAAGTAAACAAAGTTAAATATTGACTATTTCGGACGCATGTCAGCCATTGTCGTAATAAAGGCCCACTTTTCTTAGAAAACCACAATGGTAATGCAATTACGGTAAATTCTGAAAGATACAGGAACTTTTTTCGCCATATTATGAGTAGATCTTATGTCGTCTTCCCGGCTGTATTTTTCCTGTGGAACAAACCTCAAGCTATGCAATAACTAAAATATAATATTCGACGTGAACTTGAGAACATTTACCTCCAATCAGCAACAAAGCATTCCTGCATTTGCGCACATGGTTAGGGGGGACTTGTGGGCGGATATAAACACTATTTGGAAAGAGTCATTTTTAAAACGGAAAACCTGCCCAGTTTAGCAACATTTTAATGTAAACTTTCTCACTTGATACACTGTTGATATCTTGGTTCTAGCTGTAAATAAAACTTATAATAATAATACATCCTTTAATTTAGGTGTTCGAATATTTCCTGGACAAGATCCTGCCCATTGCTATGTAGGATGGGTAACAACACAATATCATTTACATAGTAAAGACTTCAACCAAAACCAAGTATTAAAATCATCAGTTATAGTTTTAGACGATTTTGATCGCATAATTGATGGGTAAGTTTCGTAAAAAATATAGTAACGCATTTTGAAACCATTTTTTTTAATTTTCAGTGTGGATAGGCAAGCCTGCTACATGGTTAGAACAGACGAATTATATAATCAAGTCACACAAGATGCTTCGGGAAAAGGCGCGTCACAAGGAATGTTTATTGGCTGCTTTTTGGATGCTGCTACAGGTATAATAACGTTTACGTGTGACAATAAACCGACCTCATATCGATTTAAGGTAAGTGTACATACAGTTTGACACTAAAATTGAAAAATGATTCAGTTTAATTTTCTGTTTTAATTATGATGTAAATAATTAACAAGTTCAAAAATTGGATTGAAACAATTCATTTTATAAGGGGAAAGTACCTTTTAGCCTCCCAAACTACCTCAACGTGTTGAAAAACCGCCGAAAAGCTTCAAATAGCAAGGAAAAAGCGTCACAAGCATCGTCTTCATTGTGGTAATGTCAAATGGTTTTTGACGTCAATGATCGTGGTTTTCGAATAAATATTTTTCATTTTTAAGCTTGTAGAATCTTCGGGATAAAATCCACAAGGAAAATAAATTCCTCTAGTTGGCTGTATACTATGTCTCACAAAAAAATTTATATAAAAAAGGAATTGTTTTAATAAAAAATGCTTCTGGTTAAGTCCGGAATGTAAAAGATCTCAAAAAATCTGCCTTGAATGTGACATGGACAATTCTCTTTAGTTCAGAAGCTTTTCTGAAACTTACTAGAATTTTCTGAAAAATCTGGTCAATGGGAGAAGATCTTTTTGATGCTCTGGAAATAATTAAAACTTACAACTCACAAGCAAATAAGATTAACTTTAAATAACATTTTTTGTGACTTTTATTGCATTCCTGACAAATAGATCCCCTCTCTATGTTAAACTTGGTTATAACGAAATCAAAAAATTATAAAAAAGTTAGGTTATGTATCTTTATCTATTTTGAATCTGTTGTGTGGGATTGACAAACCACTTTATTTCCATAAATAAATCCGTAATAAAACATTTATTCCAGTTCATTAAATATATATTCTACATTTTTTTTAGATGGAACCCGAAACCAAACTGTTCCCTGCCATTTTCGTTGAAGCAACCAGCAAAGAAGTGCTGCAGTTTGAATTGGGAAGGACTACTACAAGTCTTCCGTTATCTGCAGCTGTTCTGCAAAACAGCGCCAGACATGTCACTCCACAATTCCCGCCAAGGTTGAAGGTCCAATGTTTGAAGCCGAACCAATGGGCCAGGGTATGTAGAATAAACGCTGATACTCCTATATCACGAAAATAAGACTAGTTCCCGAGCAACAAATGACTGTTTTATTTGCTTAAATATATGACATATTAAAAATGATTATAACCTTGTACTTACTAGCTAACCAGTGCTGATTGATAATCTTCTCCATGATTTAACAACTGATTCCTTTTATTTATTTTTTTATTTATGGTATAATCTTAAATTGTTACATTTTTTATGTATCACAAATGATTCAGCAAATTTAGTTGTTTATTTTTATAGGTGCCCAATCAAAGTCTTCAAGTTCACGCTCTAAAACTGTCGGACATAAGAGGTTGGTCTATGCTGTGTGAAGATCCAATATCAATGTTGGCGCTACACATACCGGAAGAAGACAGATGCATAGACATTCTCGAATTGATAGAAATGGACAAATTGCTCAGTTTTCACGCTCACACTTTAACTTTGTATGCGGCGTTATGTTATCAGAGTAATTATAGAGCTGCCCACGTGCTGTGCAAACATGTCGATCAGAAGCAACTGTTGTATGCCATTAAGTCGGAGTATATGAGTGGGCCACTTCGACAAGGCTTCTATGATTTGCTTATTGCCGTTCATTTGGAGTCTACAGCAACTACCATGTAAGTTAACGTTTATGATTATATGAGTCAAATAACAATACTATAATTATATACAGGGTGAAGTTCAACCACTTATTCATTTATAGCTAAGAGTTCTCATTTATGAGAAAATCATGGACTACTGAAAAAAATTCAACAAATTTTCCAGGGCCTAATTTTCTTTGGTTCTTGATAGCAGTTATTTATAGTGTTTTTTATGAGTTTTCGATCAGATTTTAAAGATTTAATTAGAAAATCATCGAAACTTACAATTTTCTCGTCATATTTTTAACACTTGGGATCCTTGTAATACTTATGCTTAACATTTTATTATAAACTTGATAGTTTCGTAACGTTTATAAATATGACAAAACTGAGAAAATTGTTGTTGTACATATAATTTTGATACCAAATGAAATTTTTTCCAGAAGGGGAAACATTTTCCAGAAGATTAACTCTGATGTATCTTTTAGATGCATAAATGAGAAATAAGTGATTGAACTTCAGATTGATGTATGCCAATCTACGAATTATGTTAGAATTAACATTACTTGTAGTTGGTTCACGATTGTATAGCTGATGAGAGCGTTTAGTACTTCACAGTAACTGCCATCCTATGGCGGAAAGTTCAGATCCTATCTTCGCGAAGTGATCCGAATATATCCAGGTAACCACGTTAGTATAACATGAATATGTTAGGCTACCACTTCAATTGCCACATGATCTGGCGGTATTAGCTTGGAAATCAAGGTGTAAGTTTCTGTAGCCATCGATACTGCTTAATGATCTGAAAAAAATATGAATTCTTGCATCTTTCAGGTGTGTTTTCTATGTGTCTTGGAAGCATTTGCCTGTTGATGCGAGAGATTTTAAAGACCATCAATAAAGCTTTGCTGATGCCTATACCAGCTCTTAGCTCTATTTACTTAGCTCTATTTCGTGTACCAATATTGCTCATTTTTCAAAAACTGTACTTTCTCTAAACCTTCTTTACCATAATTTCCATTTTACAAAAATTACCATTATGGTTTTCAAGCATCATGGAAATCCTGTAGATATATTCTGGAATATTTAATTTCTGTATTAAACTAGATGTATGACCTCAGGCACATCTGATAAACGTCAAACGGTGCAATCATAGTGATCATCCATATGAAAGAGCAAGATTCCCGATCGATCAGAGGGTTTGGAAACTCATCGCTACAGTAATACTTAGCCTGCAGACTGTTCAGCTGAGCTTGGACTGACTTCTTTTGGACTTTTGACAGCCAGATGTTTTGATAAGAACTCTTTTTACCATTATTAACTGACGTAATACAAGATCATTTTTACGAAGAGTTCTACCAATGCTGGAGTTATTATTCCTGGCGCGTAAGAGAAAGGATTAGTAGCAGATAGTCTGGAAGTAGGATTTGTCTGAAAAAGAGGCCAGTATGTCCATAGTCATTTCTATTATTCTCTTAAAATATGGAGGTTATATAGCTTTCCGTCTCTTGCTTGATCGAATCCGGAAAATGGGTCCCATTGTCAAGCAATTTTAATGTTCATGGTCATAAAATCAGCATTAATCAATAAAAAGATTGGATAGTTTACAGTATTTAAATGTATGTAAAGCGTAAAACAAGGTTGTATTCTCTCCCCGCTATTGTTCAACGTTTAGGTAGAAAAAATATTTCAGCTTGTACAACAGAATGAAGAAGGCATCAAAATTAATTAATAAGCTGCATCTTCCAGCACTTCATAGTGAAAAAAGCTTAAATTCACCTCAAAGAAGATTTTTCGCGAATGCTTGCGTCCAGTTACAGTAGAAGTTGGGAATCATCATCATCATCACTCAGCCCTTTGCGTCTACTGCTGGACATAGGTCTCCCTCATTTTTGTCCATTGTCCTCTGTGTTGAGCACTTTTCATCCAATTTCTTGACATGTTCTTGAGATCGTCGTCCAACAGTATACAGCAAGTATACGCGGCATCCATCTTGTGGAAAAAAATTTACTATCAGGAGTACCAACGTAAGAAAATAATTACGCGAGTAGTGTTGAAAGCTGCTGTTGTGTGAAATCGAGAATCTATTAGATCGACTTGGGTGCGAGATAAAATTGAGGAAATGGGAAAATTTTATATGCGATGGCATGATGGATTGAGAAAATTTTTCCACAGATGAGTTTTAACAATATTCCGATAAAAGATTTTTATAGTTTGTTTATATTTTTATTTTAGGGAAGTTTGCAAGAACGAATATGTAATTCCAATTGGTCAAGATCTCAAAGATTTGTACGAAGACCCAGAAATGGGACACAGTTTAAGAAAGCTAAAGGTAGAGTCAGTTCAACCTGTAATGAAGATGTCAGATATAACGTAAGATAAACCGTATTTATTTTTGTTCTCTATTTTCCTTACTATTTTGTATTTCTAGCGAGAATATTGAAAATATCAAAAACTTGTACGCTCCATTCTTCCCCTTGGACGTTGTCAGGGATTATGTAATGCAGGCTCTTGCAGAATCGGTTGAAGTTAATCAAGTCCACAACAGAGATCCTATTGGAGGATCCAACGAAAATTTGTTCTTGTAAGTCATCAAATTTATAGCTCAAATATATTCTATTGTTAAGTTTGCCCAAAAAGTAATGCGTTCATAAATATTTTGAAGAATCAGTTCTAACCACTAATATAAATTACTTATTTCAAAATATCTACAGTTCTACTTTAAAAATCAATGATATATTCATAGCTACATTTTAAATCCGTCATATGTTCTTTGGTACTCTAACAGCAATATGTTGTAGCTAGTTTTAAAGTCGGTCATACGTTTTTTGCCACTTTTAACCAAGTTACTTTATCATACATTCTTAGCTACTTTAAAAATTAGTAATAGGTTCATTGCTACATTTCAAATCAGACATATGTTAATTTTAAAATAAGAGATATACTCTTAACTACGTTTAAAATGGGTCATATCCGTAGCTAATTTACAATTAGTTTTGTGACTCTTGTTAGGTACTTTGTAACGACTATTTTGCTTACCACAGGGTAAGAATATGGGGGACAAGATTGGGCAAACAAAATAATCGAAACAAGTGCATACGACACTCAGTTGGTTGTTGGAGAGCTGGGTCGTGGATAAGTTGAAGATATTGGGGGTTAGATTGGGGCAACTACAAAAAAAAGAAATAAAGGGGTACTTATACAAATCTCTTGGGACAAACAGAATGAAAATAAACGGAAACACCTCAAGAAATTTAATATAGGGCGCCACTTGAGGTGCCTAATTATACCTATTACAACCACTAGTTGTAACTAGGGAAATAATTATAGAACATAAAAAATATAGAAAAAAATATCTTTTTCAAATAAAACTCAAAATAGATCAGAGAAACAAATTAAACATTTATTCTTGTCTCAAACAAAACAGATCAAAAATACATATTATAAAAGAAACATATATAACATAATACAAATAACAAAAACTTACATGTTCTTTGTTTACTATATTATGGCCAATTAGATTATCAAAAATTAAGGATCCTTGTTAATGAAAACATATAACTTTAACCTTATATATGAAATATCGTTTCTACATAATAATCAAATTAAAATTGTCATAACAAAAAAACAAATTAAGCTTGCTGTCAGGTATCACATTTAATTTTGATGACAAAGAACAAAAGTATTAACAGCATAACCATACATATTACAATTTTTTATTTGTTATGAAAGCAATTATTACTTTAGCCAAAAAATATCTGTCTTTACTTTGAAAAATTAATATATTGAATTGTTATCTTAAAATTTACATATTTCGTCACTCAACTTAAAAAAAATTTGTTACATCTCTGACTGGAAGCTACTTGTACAAATCCTCTAACTGGAACATAGGAAACATTTCTATACTCAGGAACGAGGTTGGGGCAAACAGATGACACACGAAGCTGGTGGCACACCCTATGTACTGCTTTAAAATTTTACCATGTTCTGGTATACTGCATAAATCCTTTTAGTGGTTTCTCTATGCTAATCCGTCATGTTTACGGAGAGTCCACTGTTTACAGGTCTGATTAATTAACCCATTACACAAAATTACCGGCTGTTTATGAAAAATGCCCAAGTCCTTTCAACTCGAGCTGCCTTACATCACCTGCCTACCTCGTTGCTCTTTTCAATCTCGTCGACTCTATTGTCACATGTCTGCCCTGTTTGAAATCTCTCAGTCGACTCTTTTGCTTCGTTACATTTTACCAGAATCAGCCAAAAATTCCCCTTCCGTCTTGCAGCCTGTCGCCGACCCACTTAAAACCAAAACAAATATTCCCTCCTCTTATCGACAAAAAAAAACAAATTTTAAATGTTCCTTTATTGCCTAAACAAACAAATATTCTTTTTTTTGACCCTCGTCTAATAACGAAAAACAACTTTAATATTAGGGGAATTCATGTTTATTGCGTTTTTAACGAAGAAAACAAATAAAACCTTTTTTTATCAGGGGGCATCATAAATTTTAAACTGGAGTTCTACCTGACTGACAAAAGGCTCGATATTTGAATCTAAACACAGACAAAAAACATCTATATTTACTTTTGAATCGGTAGAAATATACGCATTATTGATTATTCTAACCGGAATATTAGGGGGACTTCATGTAACATAATATCTCTTTGGCGACAAAAAACTTGTTGTTTCACCTAACATTGCAACACAGAGATAAAAACATATTTCCAGCATTAATACGCATTTAAAAATCTCGTCAAAAAAAACTTGAAATATTATTTCGATTGTTTTCTTCGGTAAAAACAACAGGGGCGTAACACAGAAATCTTTTCTATACACTTTAAATAAAAAACGCTACAACTTTCAAAATCAGTCGTTTTACCTATTTATTTACTTTAAAAATCAGTCACAAGTTTACAGCTACTTTTAAAATGAGTCGTCAGAAATCCTCAGCATTTTAAAAATGAGCACTACGTAACTAGATACTTTTAAAATTGGTCCTAAATCTTCTGTTTATACATCAGTCATGTTAAAATCAATTATAAATAACTGTTTGCTTTCAAAATCATTTATACATCCAGATACTTTTAAAATCATTTAGACGTTAAAATCGACTTTCAAAATTAGTCTTTGTGAGGGCCTACCTATTTTTAAAATCAATAATACAATTCAAGTTACTTTAAAATCAGTTATACGTAATTAGATACTTTCAAAATCAGCTGCTATATGACTTATTATTCTTTTAAAATTAATCATACCATCATTGCGACTCATTTAACATCAGTTATAAGTACTACTTTCAAAATCAGGTCAATTCAAAATTTACTTTTAAAACCGGTCATATATCCTTACGTATTTTAAAATCAGTCGTACAATCATAGATAAATAAATCGCTGACATAAAGCATTCAAAGGCTGTTTTTAACCATTGAAAACTGGTACTTTGGAAATCCCCGTAAGCAATCATTCAAAAGGGAAAATAGAAATTTCCCCTGGCTCCTGATAGGCGGGGTAATGATAGTTTGAAAGTAGTCACGCATTTAATATAATTTTGTATCCCAGCTTAGCTTGCCGCTTTTGCATATTAGTGTTTAGTTTCGCATTCGATTAAATTCGACGCATTTCTGATTTAAGAGTTTTTAGACTCTCACATATACAGAGTATGAAATTGTATCCCAGCTGAGCTGGTCGCTTCTTGTTTTAGAGTTTTATCTCTCGCATTTTAGTTATCGTTACATAGCTTAGAGTTAAAAGCTGAACGCTCATTATTTATCAAGTTTATTCATATATAAGAATACGTTCTTGGTTAAAGTGATAATTAGTAGTAACATTTTATTCTGTATCAGTGCTAGTGTATCTGTATCAGTGTATAGACAGTGATCGGCTATTTCAATAAAGAACTTACGCTAAAACTTTGGCTAGATATTAACTTAGTTGTACTAACATTCAATTATTAAATTACGTATTGTTTGAACTGCTTGTGTTCATATTTCCCACGCCAGTGGGTGGTCCTTCGAATTGGAAGTAATTACAAGACTTAGTACGCTCTAAATGGTAGCAATATCGCCATCCTAATTTGTTGAACAAATTTCCTTTTAATTCTACTAGGTACTTGACCCATTTATCCTTCGGTTTTTAAAATCAGTAACTTAAAAAACCTAATAGTTAAGTAATAGTAGCTAGATAGTATCAAAATCGATCCATAAATCTCTGTCTATTTGTAAAATTACTCATCAGTAGGATCATAGTGATATCTAATATGAATAATATATTCTTGTGTATTTTAAAATCAGATATAGATAACTATTTTAGTTTATTTCCAAATCAGTGGTCATATAATATGTCCTTAGCTATCTTTAAAATTAATTAATATAAAAAGCACTGATTATATTCAACTGATTACTTTTTTATTGTCTATTATATAAAAAAACATCAAATATTTTATATTTATAGAAAACATTTATATTATATTAAACAAAATAAAATGTTTCGTTATTTTTAGGCCACTTCTGAAGTTAGTGGATCGCCTGCTGCTGGTCGGAATGCTACGTGACGAAGATGTCGAGAAACTTCTCATAATGGTTTGTCCAGAAACTTGGGATCCGTCGTTCGAAAAAGACGGCAAAGATGAGCACCGCAAAGGTCTTCTATCCATGAAAATGGCGGAAGGTGCCAAGTTACAAATGTGTTACTTACTCCACCACTTGGGCGATATTCAACTCAGGCACAGGGTGGAATCTATCATAGCGTTCAGTCACGACTTTGTCGGTGAATTACAAACTGATCAACTGAGAAGATATATCGAGATTAAACAGTCAGATTTACCGTCTGCCGTGGCGGCTAAAAAGACTAGGGAGTTCAGATGTCCTCCTAGAGAACAGATGAACGCCATTTTGTGTAAGTTCAAGAGAATATCAGGTACGTTGAAAAAATTGACAGGCGTATAATTGTTAGCTTTTTAATATCGGGTCTAAAATAACACGGTGCGAATATCTAACATAAATAATGTGGAATAGTTTATTTGATATTTCTACATTTCTTGATAGATATTTAAACGTTTGGTATAGCTGTCAACGACTGTCTGAGTTTCGTTGACTTCGGTGACTGGTTTTTCTTAAGGTCAAAGGGACTGGATCTTTATAAATTTTAGCAAATCAACTTTATTAGTCAATACAGCAGAAAATATAAAACTGTACAATTTGTCAGTTAACTGTTTATCTTTTGTTTTTCTCATGGAGATCTCCAAAAAGGGAAAAATCAAGAAAACATATTGAAAAAATTAAAAACGTATGAAACATACAAAAAAAATGAAAAATCTGATAAATATAAAAAATTTAAATAATAAAAAGAGTTTCTTTACATTTACGATCATCATCTTGCTTTTTCTACATTGAACTGTATTCCTAACTATTCCATTTCTTCTGTCTGTGCGTACAGTGTCATTTTGTTGATGAATTGACTACCGAAAGTATGTCGTGTAAATAAATATCTTACTTTTTTGGTGCAGTTTCTTCGTTGGCCGCGTCAAATTTTGTTACTTTAAGCTTTCGACTCCCTCTATGGAATCTTCACCAGGACTTCCGGTACGTCAATATCGTGAGATTCCAGAGCACTTCACTACTATAGAGTGAATGTGGGGTGAAAAGAGTCACAACTCAAAAAAAGTTGTTTTGATAAAATTGATGTTAAACATTTTAGTTCAGTTGAACATCTATTTGTCAGTTCCATGACTAAATGCAAGCTGATAGCAGTCTGATAGAGGTCTGATACTTCAGGTAACAACAGGTTTTTGTGGTTTAGATCTTGAGGTATATGCTTGGGAAGAGCTTCGTAATTTCTTGGCTTTGTTACTTAACCAGTTTTCTGCCACTGCTACTCGCTTTTTCCTCTTTTTTAGTGCTGACACTTTTGGTGTCTGCTGGTTAAGTGTTTGCTGGTTGAGTGTCTGCTAGTTGAGTATCTGGTACTTCAGGTTAGTAAGTTTGCTGCTAGAGTGTCTGCAACTTCAAGGTCTGGTACTTGAATGTTTGCTGCTAGAGTATTTACTGCTTGAGAGTCCGCAAATGGAGTGTCTGCTACCTGGTTTACATTGTTTGAATTCTACAAGAAACCATTGCAACCTGGACTATCACTACTGCTTGAGCTAGAACTATCACTTGATGTAAAAGAGGACGACAAACTAGAGCTACTAAAATCTAATTCATAGTTTGGATCTTTTATGGAATCATCATCATTATGGCTTACGAAGTCCGAGATTTATAGGTCGTCTTTCAGTTCTGGTAAAAGGTCAACCCGTAATAATGACGAACCAGGCTTATTATTATCGTTATCGTTAGCTATAACATAGTTTGCATTATCATAAGTAACCAGTGCAGCATTTTCCTCTTCTAAAAGATGTCTTTCTAAGATTTCTAAAAAAGAAAGAAACATTATTATAGCTAAAATAAAAGCTTTGTTATTCAGGCACGCTATTTTTTTATTATCCAATATCAGATTACCTGAGTTTCGCACTTGATCTGGTGCATAACGCTCTGATTTTATTTTCTTTGCAAGGGCCATAATTCTGCATGACCTTGAACTCATTGAACTTTGCATCTTATGGAACCAGCCTGTTTTGCAACAAAAATAACAATAAATAAAAACTACGAAGGATAACACACAGTCACAAACAAGAAAATACCAGTCAATAATTCTAAAGAAGCGTCGCAATTAAAAAAAAACGTCAGTGGATTAGAAAATCGTATGTGCTGGTTCTGCAAAACAGTGATATTCTAAAAATAGTTTGAAAAAATATATTTACATATTAAAAAACTGGCTCAACTCAAAATGTAACACTACTCCGCACCACGCAAAAGTACTTTCCTCGTTTACAACTTCGAAAAACCTATCACGACACAAAAAAGAACAGTAGTTACTTATTGCAATAATCAGATATAACTAATAATTCACACAAAAACTGTCACAATTCTAAATGTGACTCTTTTCAGGATAAAGCACTACGTGTAGACTGTTATAAAGTCAAAAGTGACACTGTAGCGAAATGTATGCTGAGCTAACCTGCAAAAAACAAAAGTGTCACATCACCATCCCGCGGTAAATAGTTCAAATGTAAGAGTGACGCTTTTATGGACGTATTTTAATACTTGTAGCAAGTTCATCTCAGTAATTGCGATTTTTGAGTTGTGACTCTTTTTTAACGGAGGTGCGATATGATATTTGTCAATTTTAGTCAAAATCAACAGTTAACAATAATGACAGTTTAGATTGACTTGGATCAAGTTATTGTAGAAATATTAAATATATTTTTAATACAATTTCTGATCAAATAACGAAGCAAATACGATATCTGCTTTTCGATACCACTTTAGTAATAAGAAGGTAAAGCTGCAATTAAAATTCATTTTTTTTACATTCGTTATTTGACGTTTCGTACAAAATAACAATTTTGTTTTTATTGGCAATCAATAATTGGCTTTCTAGGAAAAACTTTAACATTGCATGCTACATGTTAGATAAATCTAAATGTTACAAAAATATTTGTGTGTTTATCGGTGTAACAAGGAGTATTTTTCGTCTTTAAATGACTCTATACGATGGAATAAATATATTTTTTTCGCAATTTTCGAGCCAATCTATAAAATTTTAACACTTTCCAGTGAATTAATTATTATTCTTCTGTAAGTAAATACGTATGTCAATTTTTTATGTATTTGTGATAGTGTTGGTTCTTATTGCTTCCATCAAGAACACTTTTCTTTTACAGTAGATTAATACAATTTGAAATTATTTAGTAGACTAAACGTTGAATTTTTTTTCTGGCTTCTGTTTATTACAATTTTTTTTATTTCGTTAAATATCAGTTGTTGGCTGTCTCTTTATTTTTGTACATTTTGAATATTCGAAATACGTTCGAAAGTTTGGTAACCATTTTGGGACATTGTTTTATATTTATATATATATTTTTTGCGAGATTTGTTTAACGCTTTTTATGCACAGTGTTTAATGAACTATAACACATTTGGAATTATTTTCAAAAAAATTATTGTAATGCTATTGTTTATAACTGCTTTAGCAGTTTTTAAATTATTTAAAAAAAAACACTTTGAAGCACTTTGAAGATTAAAGGTCGATTCAGACATATCAGTCCAGTCATAGTCTCAACGCCGAATCGGTCCTGTTTGGTCACAGAACTATCAACTATCTGACAGCTGGGAAACTGTTCGTCGCCTGATGAATGTGATTGCCGGCGCCATATTTCTATTAAAGAATATTTTGTATGACGGATTGTTCGCTTCGGCGCTAGGACTGTGACGAGACGTGACTGATGTGTCTGAATCAACCTTTACTGTTTAGTTAAGAAAGCGATAATATTGAGCGATAAAAAGCCACATGACTAACCGATACTATTCTGCAATTCGTGTACATTTCCATTAATTTAATATTTGCTTTCCGTGATAAGGCAATTCTTTTTGAAACCATCCCAGCTAACTGTTACAGCAGCAGTGAAACCTTTCATTCCCAATGCAATTTTTGCTTGCTCTTACTTAAAGCTCTTTGATTCGCTTATCTCGATGAATCATCCTTCTTGTATGTGGTCAGTTTGTTATATGTCTTGGTTTTCGTTACAATTTTCTTTCACTCATTTCGGTATGTGCACAGGTCTCTCCTGTTTCGCATTTTCAGGATTTTGATAATTCTTCTGTCCTGGTCCTCCCATCTCTCTATGGGTCTTTTAGTTTCTGGTGACCTTCTTATTCAAAACACACACACTAGCTGTGCGGCGAAGTTTCGGCACCATAGGTGATCACAGGCAACACACATTGGTCAAATGTTTTACGTTTTAAATAAATTGGTAAATCGTTTTTAAAGATGTCTTCGGGTTTTCCATAGGCTGTCCAGACTAGGTTTATTCTTCTTCATAGTTCGCATGCTTCATTGTCTCTTGTGATCTTTATTTCGTGTCCAAGATATACGTATTTTCCACCACCTCTAATTCGTTGTCTCCAATATTGATATTCGTTAACGGTAATGTACTCAATTTCTGAAGGTGGGAGTGCTTTTGATGAATTTCAAGAGTCAGCTGAAAGTAAAGAAGAAGGAGGAGCATTAGCTAAAATAAGTGTGTGGTCTGATCTACTGGGGACGTTAGGGCAAGATTCCGCGGTGTGTCCCGTGTGTGTAAGCTTACAAAGAAAAAAAAAGAAAACATTCTAGTCTGTCGTTGGTTAAAAATATTCTAAATGATATATTTTCATGGTTAATTAGTAGAGAAGATTGTATTTCGAAGTCCTACTTGTCAGGCATTACAAATGTTACCCTACGAAAACTCATGATATGTGCGTATTGAACATCCGATATTTCGCATTTTACAAAAGTGACAGGTGCTGCTATCAATTGGCACATCATAGCTTCATTAGCCTATAGTATCCCAGTATATTTTATTGCCTGGTAGCATTCGTTCCGTTACTTCACTTCTCTTATTTTTATCATTCGCATCACAAGCCGTTTTTTCTTCTTTTTAGTAAAGAAATACTTTGTTAATTAATAGAATAGAATAGAAATATGCTTTATTGTCACTGAAAATTATTGAACAATTTTATGGACAAAGCTAAAAAATAAATCAGTCAAATAGTACAAAAAGTATAAAACAAAAACAAATATAGTAAAAAACAGAATAACACAATTTTAAATTAGTAAAATTATTGTATAACCTACATAATTTGTACAGACAACAACAAATGAGACAAATTGTAGCCACTGCTTGAGACACCCAAATGTAATTATAAACAATACTAATTTTGTTTCTTTGTTATACATTAAGAAACTCGTCAACTGAATAATATGGTCTTTCTGAGAGATAGATTTTTGTCACCTTACGAAACTTAATGAAGGATGTTGCGGATTTAATTTCTCTTGGAAGGTGATTATAAAGTTTCTTTGCACGATATAGAATAGAATTCTTTACTAGCTGAGTGGACGGGATCGGCAAATAAACGTTACAATCCGAATTTCTAATGGAGTAGCCATGGTCAGGTCTATCGGGAAAAATGTTTAGATGCTTTCGAATCAAACAAACCGTTTCCAAAATAAATAAAGAGGGAAGCGTCAAAATTCCGTGATTTTTGAAGTAGGTCTTGCAATGAGTTGTTTGTTTGAGACCAAATAGATAACGGATTGCTCTTTTTTGCAACTTAAAAATAGTATCAAATTGGGCCGCTGTACTAGAACCCCAAAATGGAAGCCCATATCGAAGATGGGACTCGAACAATGAGAAATATGCCATTTTGGCAGAAGATAAATTTAGTTCCTTCGAAACAGATCTTATTGCAAAGCAAGCTGAGGCTAGTTTCTTCCTTAAGGAGTCAGTATGCAAGGACCATTTGAGATCACTGTCAATGAGAATACCTAGAAATTTCACGGAATTTACGATATTGATTTGGCTCTCATTCAAAAGCAAGGGTTGCATGACTCCTTTATAAGATAATGCTACAGTCTTATCCACGTTAAAGCTAAGTAAGTTGGAGTCTGACCAAGCCTTGATTATAAGTAAATCAGCGGTTATAATTGAATGAAGCGTTGAAATATCAGAGCTGCTCCAAGTAATACTGGTATCATCAGCAAATAGAAAAATTTTCCCTTTAATTTTCAAGTAAGTGATGTCATTAATGAAAAGTAAAAAAAGAATGGGACCTAATACTGAACCTTGCGGTACTCCACACTCAATATCTTTACAACTAGAGTCGGTGTCATTTATTCTAACCAATTGTTTCCTACCTACCAAGTAAGTTTTGAACCAGTTCAAAGACACACCCCGAATTCCATAGAAAGTTAATTTTTTTAATAGAATGTCGTGATTTACGCAGTCAAAGGCTTTGGAATAGTCGCAGAAAACGGTGGCGGAGGAGAGGTTACTGTTTAGTGATAGATATACATCATGTAACACAGAAAATATGGCATCACTAGTGCATTTATTAGACAAAAAGCCGAACTGATTTTGCGATAAAATATTATATTTAAGGAGAAAGGGCATAAGTCGAACTTTTATAAGTCTTTCAATAATTTTTGATAGTGCTGGTAACAAGGCAATAGGTCTATAGTTGCAGGCATCAGATTTTTCTCCACCTTTATGAAGAGGAATGACGATGGCAGTCTTTAGGCAGTTAGGGAATGTACCTTTTTCAAGGGAATCATTTACTAGCGAGACCATGACCTCCAAAACATTATGCGGTAGATTTGAGAAAATTTTAATAGATAATCCATCTGTACTACAGGACGATGTGCTTTTTATACTACGAATTGTTGAAATGAGTTCCGTCTTATCAACTGGTCTTAAAAAGAAGGTATCAGCAATGTTTTTTGAATTAGAGAGATAGGAAACTGGATCTTGTTGTGGCGAAATAGTTGAGGTTATATTTTTACTCACATTAACAAAGTAATCATTTAGATTTTCGGGGTTAGGAAAAGAAAAGGTTTGATTCGCTGTACTGGTTTTATTTCGAAAATCGTTTATTATTGACCAAGTTTCTTTTGAAATATTTTTGGAGCTTGTTAAGCGATTATGAAAGTAGGATTTTTTGGCTACTTTGAGTAGTTTTATATAGCATTTTCTGTACTTGTTGATATAATCAGAGATGGGGATACTGTCATTAAATTTTTTAATATATAGCAGAGAACGCATATTTTTCGCAGATATGCGAATGCCTTTGGTAATCCAAGGTTTGTTATGTTTTGGCCTGATGTTTAATAGAGGAAATGCTTTATTAAAAATAGATACAAGTCTATTTAGAAAATCACTAACATTACAGTCAATGTCCCCAGAAGAAAAACTCCAGTCAGAAGTCAAGCATGAATTATAGAATTTACGAAAGTTTTGAGTGGAAAAAATCCTACCTAATCGTCGGGTTTTTGAGTGAGGTGTTTGTAAACTGCTAAACTTGGTATATACCGCTTCATGATCAGAAAGCCCCCCACTAATAACTGTAGAATGGACGTCAGCGGGTGGAAAATCGGAAACCACATAATCAATTGTCGAGGATGATGTTTTTGAGATTCTTGTTGGAGAATTAACGTGCATTGTGAGACCATATGATTCAAAAATAGTTACCAAAGACAGTTGGGTCGCACAAACAGCAGCGTAGTCAATATTAAAATCACCACATAAAATTTTTCTGCTTTTAATGGGCAGAATATCTAACAAATTTAGCAGGCTCTGAAAAAATAGTTCAGTATCAGAGCTAGGTGATCTATAAATGCAAATAATGTATAGATTAAATTTCTTATTATAAATCAAAGAAAATTCGAAGTAGTTTTCACCCAGCAAATAGTCATATTTCGAAACTGAAGAAAAATCATTGTTATTTGAAAGAATCAGAGTGCCACCATGAGCTGAACTTGGACGATCATACCTAGCAATTGTGGTATATTCTTGAATGAAAATTGGCTCATTAACTTCAAGCCAGTGTTCCGTCACTGCAACTAACTGGGGAAACCCTAATTCTTCCAGAAACAAAAATAATTCGTCTGTCTTGTTTCTAATCGATCGAATATTAATAAGAACCATGCCAAAGTTGCTAGCAGTTAAATTTGAGGATTCTAGACCCTCAGAACACGTCGAAACATTTAAAAATTTCGTCTTGGAGAAGCGGTGGAAAAGTAATTTTGATGACATTCCCTTGATCTTTGCAGATGGATAATTCTTTCAGCAGCGATAAAGGACCTAAATACTGTGCTTAACTTTGTTTCAACTACTCATTATTCGATTATTATGATCCATATACGTATATCATTATTTCCGATATTAGGTATCCTAATTATGTGAAATGTACTGTGAAACTGACAAGATCTGCTTGAAAGGAGTTTTCATTGTGGCTTCTTGTGCTTGCTGTGAACATATAGTTACTTTTACTTTGGTTTACCCTCAATCCTAAGGCTCGTATCGCTTTTTTAAAGACTTAAAAGTATCTCTTAATACTACCTCATTAGTATAATGGGCCCTAGTATAATGAAGACATCAACATAGGCGGAAATTGTCTGTTCTTGGCTATGACGTGAAAAACTATCAACAAACTTTTACCGATGTAATATTTTTATCGCTTGGATCTTTATTTCCGAACACAAAATAATATCTGACTTATTTTCCATGCAGTTTCTTCAAAAATGTTCGGTTTAAATTGAAATCATAATTTCAATTGTTATTGGTTTAGTAAATTGTCAACTCAATTTAAAAAGTATTTATTAATGTCTAACAAAACTTAAAACCAATGTGTTATAGTTCCAGTGTTTTCGGTGTTTCCCCAAAGGCTTAAATAACAAAAACCGCCAAATTTATTGTTACGGTTTTCCGATATTTTAGGCTTTAAAAACTTAGAAGAAGAAGACAAAGAAAACTGCCCGTTAGGGGAAGATTTATGCGAAAAAATGAACGGCTTCCACGAAAAACTCATGATCCATGTTTCCCTCCAAGCTCTTTTAACTCCAGCAGAAGAAGAGAACCCTGAAGAAGCTGTAAAGCCTGGGCCATTTAAAAAGTTGTATAATTTGATAAACGCTGTTAAAGAATTGGAAGAAGAGAATAAAAGCGAGGTTGAAGAACCCGAGAAGAAAACGCCAGAGGAGATATTCAGGAAGGTTCTTATAGGGACTATTGTTAGATGGGCTGAAGAGACTCAGATTGAAACAGCAAGATTGGTTCAAGAAATGTTTAGGTAAGAGATATTAAATACTACTTATTTTTTAAACATGTAATATTAACTATTTGGTGGTTATTATGTCATTCCATAGCTCTAGATTCTCTTTGCTAAATTCTCTCTTGCTAAAAAATTATATCCTTCTTCTTCTTGATCTACCTATCCGTTAGGAATGTTGGCGATCATCATGGCAATTTTTATCTTATCTACAGCAGCGCGAAAAGCTACACATATGTTGTATTGAACCAGATTCAGAGGTTCTTTAACCAAGATGGTCTTTTTCTTCCTGGACCCCGTTTTCCAAATATTGTTCCTTGCAGAAGGAGAGCATATCTAGATTCATTTCGCATAATATGTCCGAAGAACTGTAACTTTCGAGATTTTATGGTGGTCAGTACCTCTCGGTTCTTATTCATTTTTCTGAGGACCTCCTCATTTGTGACTCGGCCAGTCCAGGGAATCTTAAGCAAATACTTAAGATCCACGGGATCTTAAGTATTTGCATCATCTTGGCGTGCTGTACTTGATCAAACGCTTTATCGTAATCAACCAGACATGCATATACATCGCAGTTGACGTCTCTGCATCTCTGGAATAAGACTTGTACTGAGAACAAAGCCTCTCTAGTACCAACAGCATTTGTGAACCCGAACTGGTTGGGGGAAATTTGACTTCCACACATCTTGTAGATTCTCTTATAAATTATCTTGAGGAACAATTTTAGGAGATGACTCAGGAGGCCCTTAGTACGGTAATCTGCACATTATATCCTTAGTAAATATATTATGTTGAAGTTGTCAAAGCAAGTGTTACTTGCAATTTAAACGGTTACTTACATCGGTGCTAGGAACTTTCAGCATTCAGGCAACTGCCTGAGCCCAAGGAACTTAGGGCATCTAGAATGTTCCATCATCAATTTCTATTTTCAGGCTCGAGTGACCTTTCTTCCTGCCAAGTCCGCCGAATGCGCCGTGGTATTTGCAGTTGTCAATTCAGCAGGAATATTATCTGAGCCAGGAGCTATTCCATTCTTCATACTTTTTAAAGCCACCCTTATTCCTTACTAAGGAAGAATCTCCAGTGATTCCTCCTGATCTCTTAGTGTTCCTTCCATCTGTTGAGCTGCTTTTCCTGAGTTATCAAAAGCTCGCCCTTTTTACTTTTCACTGGTCATTATCTACAATAGTATTGTAATAGGTACTGCCAATTGCAAGTCTAAATTTTTAGTTGTGTATGATCGCTTTTTTTTCTTTTCTTTTCGTCAAAATAAGGTAACATCTCATCTGCTATTTCCAAGTTTCCTGTACGTGGATCTAGCTGTATAATAGTTCTGCAACATCGTATCACTCAGGTTTATATTCTTTTCTACAGCCTGTTAGAATGGATGTTTTTTTCATCGACATGACAACTTTTCTAGGCATGTAATGCATTTATTCTATTTACCTAGTTTAATTTGACTTAAAAATTGAGATTTGTTATTACCAATACCTTTTTAGTTTGCTAGTGAGACAGTACGACTCAGTGGGAGAGCTGATAAGAGCCTTGGAAAAAACCTACATCATTAACTCCAAAACCAAATCTGACGTAGCCGAGATGTGGATTGGTTTAAGTAAGATCAGAGCCTTGCTTCCAGTTCAAATGTCTCAAGAGGAGGAAGAGCTGATGAGAGAACGCTTGTGGAAATTGGTGAACAACCATACCTTCTTCCAACATCCAGATCTTATTCGTGTCCTGCGCATTCACGAGAACGTCATGGCTGTTATGATTAATACCCTAGGAAGAAGATCGCAGGCTCAATCAGACGCCAGTACTCAACAACAGAACACGGAAGGTGAAGTTGCTACCAAGGAAAAAGTAAGTAACCTCAATATAAGCATTATACGACATTAGTTATTATGTAAGTGCTTTTATTAGTCTGTTAATTTTGTTGTTTTTAGGATACGTCTCACGAAATGGTTGTAGCTTGCTGTCGATTTTTGTGTTATTTCTGCAGAACCGGTCGTCAAAATCAAAAGGCCATGTTCGAACATTTTGACTTCCTATTGGAGAACAGTAATATTCTCTTAGCCAGACCAAGTTTGAGGGGATCAACTCCTCTAGATGTGGCTTACTCTTCCTTGATGGAAAATACAGAACTGGCCTTAGCTCTTCGTGAGCACTACTTGGAAAAAATTGCAGTTTATTTGTCTAGATGTGGTCTTCAGTCCAACTCTGAGCTAGTAGAAAAGGGATATCCTGATTTAGGTAAGAATATTTTAAATTTTAGAACCAGCAAGCTAATTTCGATATAAATTAGGAATTAATCGAGTATAGATTGGAGCTCCTACTTACTATCATTCTATAGTAATAAATACTTAGCAAAAAATTGTCTTTTCAGGTTGGGATCCTGTGGAAGGTGAAAGATACTTGGACTTCTTGAGATTCTGTGTGTGGGTAAACGGAGAAAGTGTGGAAGAAAATGCAAATCTTGTAATAAGGCTTTTGATCCGAAGGCCCGAATGTCTGGGTCTTGCTCTAAGAGGAGAAGGCGAAGGTTTGCTTAGAGCTATAGTTGATGCGAATAAAATGTCAGAAAGAATCGCCGATAGAAGAAAAATGATGGATGAAGCAGAAGGTAAGTTAGTTATTTATGTATATTGATGAAAATATTTATTGATTAGGTAACACAATACAGTGCGTTAAGTTTTTGATTAGGTATTGCACACTATACGGAGCGCTAAAATCGGCAACGTTGCAAATGTTCGTTCTCCGACCCGAGACTATATGCACCGACAGAAAATCATTTATTTTAGTTTAGTAACTCACAACAACGTTTGGGATGTACTTCTCTGTCGTCCGATCTCATGTTTCATTACGTATAGCCGATTTTAATAGTAGGAAATTCGATAAAAATGCACTGACCTAATCGGTGCATTGTTATCGATTTTTATTAATGTGAAAATTTTTTTGTGGTTGAATTAAAAATAAAAGCGTATTTCTTTAAAAAGATAAAATAAAAAATATACTCTTATTGAAAATTAAAATATTATTCCTAATAAAATAAAAAATAATTGTTTATGACCTACAGAAATGGTTCAAATAGTTGACCTTCTACGGCTGAACAGTACCCCAATCTGTCATAAAAACTTCTGCGAACAGATGAAAGAGTTTCTGCTGTAACAGAATTGGAGACTTCTCTTATTCGATTTTTTAATTCATCCAAATTTTGTGCTCTAGCCTCAGGATGAGCGTAGATAATGCTTTTTAAATGTCCCCAAAAAAAGAAGTCCATGGGTGTAAGATCTGGAGATCGCGCAGGCCACTTAATATCGCCTGTTCCACTGATAACTCGATTCGGGAAAGTATTGTTTAAATACTCCCTAATAATTCGAGCGTTGTGAACTGAACAGCCGTCTTGATGAAACCAAACATTCTCCAGATTTACATCAGGAAGGTTGAGAATAGCGGGAAGAACTTGATTCTGTAACAAATCGAGGTATACTCTACTATTCAAGTTGCCCTCAATAAAAAATGGACCTATTATGTGGTCTCCTAAAATGCCAGTCCAGACGTTAACTTTTTGAGGACGTTGAGTTCGGTAAACAACACTTCTGTGCTGGTTTTCCCGCGTCCAATACCTCGTAATGGAAGGATTGTGTCTCCCTACTAACGAAACAGAACATTCATCAGTGAATAAAATGTTTTTAATAAAATTTGGTTCACTATTAGCCTTCGTTATTAGAGTTTCACAAAACTCCATTCTTCGAAAGTAATCGTCTGGATAAAGCTGCTGCGTTTTCGAATATTTAAAATTTTTGTAACCGTGCTTTTTCCATACTTTCGTTACAGTAACATTGCTAACATCTAACTCTCTAGCAACGCTTCTACTTGAACGTATTGAATCTACCTCGATTGTTGCACACATTTGTGTATCCCGGTATTCTCTTTCCTCAACTTTTTCTGGTAACATTTCTTGAGCGTGACTTTTCTGCAATTTTTGAGGCAATAACAACTCTCAAAATTTTTAACAATATTATAAATTGACTGTACACAAGGAATTGGTCTTCCCTCAAAAAACACAGAAAATAAATCTACACACTGTTGCGCAGAATTGCCACTATAAAACCATTTTATTATTTGAGCTTTTTCCGCGGCTATAAACAGACATGTTTACAAAAATAAATTAAAACTCTACGCTGTGATACCTTTAAACAACCACGGTATAATGACAATATGACAAATTTGCCGACGGGCGACGAGCAACGACGAGTCAACGAAGCAGATATGTAGTGCAAGTCGACGACGCGCAGTGTTGCCATTTATAGAGTGTATACCTAATCCAAAACTTAACGCACTGTATTAACAAATTAGTTGGTTCTCACAACTTTTTATTTTGACTAATTTAGCAGTATATACTACTAATACACTAAATATTTAACAAATATTGTATAAATCTGTTGTATTGTATAAACTTCAAGTGTAATGCGCTCTTGCTAGAAAGAACAGTGCAGAGTCCCAATTTTGTACCACTTCTTCCTAACTGGCGGTGACTGTACTAGCTAACTATTTGCATTTATGTAAATCCCATATCAGTGACGTTTCAAGAAAAAAGTGCCTTAACATTGTATTTTTAGGAACTGTAGTTAACGTAGCTCAATTTACCCATCCTTTACCAGAGAGTGATGACGATGAAGACTATATTGATACTGGTGCAGCAATCCTAAACTTCTATTGTACCCTCGTTGATCTTCTTGGACGTTGTGCACCAGATGCTTCTGTTATTGCCCTAGTAAGTATAGTTCTTGGTGCGTACTAAACTTAACATTAAACATTTTTAAGGTCGATCTACTGAATCATAACCAAAAAACTTGTTTCTTTTTATTTAATTTTTATTTCTGCTTGATATTTTGATTGTTATATAGAATATAAAGAATATGAAACAATTTCAGGCATAGCCTTACCAGAGATCTAATAGTGTCATATGTCTACCGCAAGTCATCGGAGGATCGCCTCTGGACAGGATCGTACTTTTATTTTCGATTTACATTACTTATTCGTTTGTTAGGTGTGTTTAAGCCCCGTATTTATAGTCGGTACTCAAGATCGTGCTCGAGAACGTGCTTGGCCAAGTCGAACTTACGTCAAAGTCATGCTCAAGTATTTGTTGTGTTCTATAAACGATACTTCGGGTATTCTCGTACAAGTTTGATCTCAAGCGAGAAAAAATTAGTACGGTAAAAGTAAATTACGAATAAACATCGAAAAAAAGAAGATTCTGTCAATTTTCTCATAATTGTGACTAAACTTTTAGCGCCAAATTTAGTTTATGCTACTTACTGAAATTTTGTGTTTGATATTAATATTTTGTGTTTGAAATTAATACTGGATATTAACTATTTTAAGGTATGTAATATGTTATAAAAAATATTTATTCTACAGAATTAATTTCTATTTTGTTACTGTGTCTGAGGCATAATTTTTGATGTTCAAAATATATGCTTATGTATATTTGTTTTTGGATATATTTATATGTATGTAATGCGTTACAATCATTATAATTATATTGCATGTGTAAGCCGTACGCTAAATAAATTGGTTATGTAAATTTTAGATGAGTGGAAATAGCAGTAAATATGCACCTTACTCATAGAGAACAAAAGGACAAACTGTTTTCCACTTCAGCAATGGAGAAAAATATGGCTTGGGAGTTCATAGCAACAAATTATAACTGCCAACCTGAGGTCAACATCTTGCTGCCTGATTATACGATCAGGCAGCAAGACGAGATTCATAGGATGAATATGAAGATTTTAGAAGAAGATATGAGAAGGAGAGGCAGAGAGCTATTGATGAAGCTGAATTAGCTTCATTGAAGTTAATAGACTATAAAAAGGGTAATTATAGATTTTATCATGTTTGACTTGTCACTGGAATTTGTCTATAATTAATTGTTTATTTTCAGGCGCTAGAAGATCTTTTTCCTTTGTTGGATACTCTGCAGTTTTAGGGAACATGTAGAAATAAGCCATAATATGTTTATTTATTGATATTTTTCAATCTATATGACCAGAGGCTGTTATCATAGATACAAAATTGTGATTTATTTTCTGAAAATAAATCACAATTTTGTATTTTTGGTAACAATATCTGGTCATAGAGATTAAAACATCAGTAACTATAACATACAAAACATTGTGGCTTATTCCCAACTGAAGATAGTGTTTGAAAAGTGTTAACTCGGTCTTTCAGTGGCCTTTTCACTTTAGGAGCACTGAATGTCAGAGTAGGGTCTGTTTTAGCAGGTAGGCATTTGACGTAGAATCAGCGAAGAGAGGATGTTTTAAAGTACCTCAGGAACTATCGCCGGAACTACGAAGAATGAATCCTGCACTAAGGTCAGTCAGGCGGCATCCTGGACTGAGATGTCTTAAGATTTCAGACCCTCCCCCCTCTATAAAGACAAAAAAAATATACTTTGTTGTAAAATCATGTTTATTTTCTTTCTATTCTCGTTCCTGTTTATTTTATTTCTAGATAGTATTTAATGTAGATTTAAGATTGTTAATATTTTAATTTCTGCTGGTAAGATATGGTTTTACCTTTTTATTTGTTGTATAGTCTTTTGTTTTTTGATTATGTATGTTTCTTTTTCAGTTTTTTTAAGTATTGATTGCAATACATAGTTCATAATATTTTTATGTTGTTTACAGAAAATTATTAAAAATTTGTAATAAATTGCTGCTACTTCGATATATATATATATATATATATATATATATATATATATATATATATATATATATATATATATATATATATCTTTCGTCCTCGAAAGAGCTTAAACTAGCATTCAAATGAAGCCATCGGTTAAAATTAAATGAACAATAGTATTCTTACTGTTTTTCTTAGAGTTTTTATAACATCCTTTAAAAAATCTACAAATTGTTTTTGTAAGTATGAACCCTGGTGGTTGTTTACTTATATGCTAAAATCTTTTTTATTTGTAGTGAACTGATGATGCTTTTAAAAATAAAAGCGAAACGTACTCAAATAAATCAATAAAGTAGTTGACGACTTTTATTTGCCAATTATTGACTGATAAAACCTCTGATATTCAACCATTGAATATATATATATATATATATATATATATATATATATATATATATATATATATATATATATATATATATATATAATTACTTTATATTTTTGTAATGTTCTAATTGTTGTGCAGTTTACTCCTGATAAAGCTATAAAATAAAATAATCTATTTTACATTGTATTTAATTATAACTATAATTTTTTAAATAAAGAATATTAATATTCTAAATTTGTATTAATTTTTATTTGGTAAGGAAAGGTTTTATGAAAGGAATAAATACTTAATTAAAATGAGGGAAACTCCTTGTACTCAGAGAAGACATACTTACTTGAGTTGTCTGAGCATAGTGAGGGAAAACCCTCATTTATTTTAAAATTAAAACAAACACATTTTTATAAATAAGACAAAAACATACTATATCTAATATAATATAGGTATTTAATTCTCAAAATCAACAACTTTGAATTAAACAAAGATAAGATATAAAATAAAAAAAACAAC
Source organism: Diabrotica balteata (assembly GCA_918026665.1). Lineage (NCBI taxonomy): Eukaryota > Metazoa > Arthropoda > Insecta > Coleoptera > Chrysomelidae > Diabrotica > Diabrotica balteata. The sequence goes on from OU898284.1 coordinate 106,363,096, forward strand.
AAAAAGTGTAATCAAGTAATGATAATCATTCTGACATTTTGAGAAATAAGGTAGAACATACATAATAAGTATTCAATATTGTATTTACATTCCCATGCATAACATTGGTGAATAAAATGTCTCCTAAAATTTAAACCTCATTCCACATCATTAAAGTTTCTATTTACTACTTTCTAGAAAATCATCATCACTATCATTATTTTCCTGTAAACATATATTGCAAAGTACTGCTGTAGCACTTATTATGCAAGATATGTATTTAATTTGGTTTGTAGGCCTCATTGCAGACAGGGAAACCATATTTTCCAGGTTCCAAATATCCATTTACACATTACATGTGTACTATTATTATATCTATTTTGTTGATCATTGCCTAAAAAGATGTATTTATCAAATAATCTATTTTTTATTTGGCCAATTATCAATAAATACCTGGCTATAATACTGGAGTAAGTAGATTGTGTCTGCACTGCAAACATATTCACTATTCATAATAATTCTGGAATTTGCCCTCTTTCCATTCTAACTTTTAATCAACTTTGATCAAATAATAAGCTACCAATACTTTATCCTGGATGTTGAACGACAATATTAATCTCAAAAAACAAAGAAAATATTGTATTGGAAATATTCATAAATATAAACAAACAAGTTAGGTTAGGATCCCGTACTCAAGGCAGGTCGATCGGATGCTTGAGTACGAGCTGTCATTTTTGCGTTCTCAAGCTCGACTTCGTGCTTGAGAACGGTTTATAGAATACAAATTTGATTCAAGGTCGATCTCAAGTATCGATCCATACTTGAGCATCGTTTATAAATATGGGCCTAAAAGCCGGTCTTTATCATTGTCTACTAAAGTTATAATAGTTTCAAAAATATTTACATATACTACATTCACATATTTACAAAACTTTATCATTTCTAAATAGAGTACAAAAAGAACAGAGGCAAAAATATTTTAGAAAATTATTTTCAAAATTGAGGTGTGTCTAAAAGCTGGTTTTATAACGTTATCAACTGAATTTAAAAAAAATTTGATAATATATGTATACATAGAAAGTTTACCATTTATAAATACAATTCAAAAAGTACTAACATTTAAAAAAATTACATGGACAAATCAGTTTCACTATATCACTGTCGTTATCTAGATCTATAATAATTGTTTCTTTGAGTACCTATTCGTATTTATATAAGATCTTTCCATCTTTAAAACATGAGCAACACTATTTTTCCAGCTGTTATTCGCTATTTTCTTCATTTTTAATTCAACTAGACGAACCACAGATGAATTTAGGGTGGGCGAAACATTACTTCTCCTTAACGATGCTTTTAGCTTATGCCATATGTGTTCAATCAGATTGAACATGCAATAGTAAGGAGGAAGTCTTAATACTTTATGACCCATTTCTTCCGCCAAATTGTCGCAATAATATTGTTGATTGGTGACCTCTTTTTTCTAATGACCTCGTAGATCTCTGGTAGGATCACATGCCGATAAGATCTTTTTTTTCTGGTTTGGTATTGTACAACACAGCTCATAATGTAATGTGTGATAATCAGTAAAGAAATAACTGGATAGCTACTTGCATTTAATGAAAAAAATAGTAAACTAATCTCAATATAAAGAAACTTTTTCAAAATTTTAGGCCGTTTCTGGGTGAACTGCTTCCTGATATAACAGCCACATGATACGGGTGAAACCTGTATACTGTCCTTACTGATAGACCTTCATGTTTTTTTTTTTTTCAAAATGCTACTTGAATCTACAGTTCAAATGACATGTTGTAAATATGTTAAATCGCTTTCGAAAACTGAATAATATTTCAACTTGTTTTTCTTATATTATCTAATATTTTATTTTGAATATTTTAGGGTAAAAATGAGTCTCTCCGTGCCAGAGCTATTTTAAGATCGCTTGTACCACTCGAAGATTTACAAGGAGTTTTAAGTCTGAAATTTACGCTCCATAATCCAGCTGCCGGAGAAGAAAGACCGAAATCAGACATGCCGTCAGGCTTAACCCCTCCTCACAAGCAGTCCATAGTGCTATTTTTGGAAAGGGTCTATGGTATAGAGACCCAAGAACTATTCTACAGACTGCTTGAAGAAGCATTCTTGCCTGATTTGAGATGTGCGACAATGCTTGATAGGGTAAATAATGTGTTTTGTATATAATAGGTTTGTTCTAATATTTTTGTATTTCAGAACGATGGGAGCGAATCTGATATGGCTCTTAGTATGAACCGGTACATAGGAAACTCTATCCTGCCTTTGTTAATACAACATAGTAAATTTTACACCGAAGCTGAAAATTATGCTTCTTTGTTGGATGCAACCCTGCACACTGTCTATAGATTATCCAAGAATAGAATGCTTACCAAAGGTCAAAGAGAAGCAGTGTCCGACTTTTTGGTGGCTCTCACCAGTCAACTACAGCCGGCTATGTTGCTCAAACTATTAAGAAAGTTAACTGTTGACGTTTCGAATCTTTCTGAATACACCACAGTAGCTTTAAGACTCTTAACGTTACACTACGACAGATGCGCCAAGTACTATGGTTCTAGTGGAGGAGGAGGACAAGGCATGTATGGTTCCTCCAGCGACGAAGAGAAGCGGCTCACCATGATGCTGTTTTCTAACATCTTTGATTCTCTTAGCAAGATGGATTATGATCCGGAACTATTCGGAAAAGCCTTGCCTTGTCTCACTGCTATTGGTTGTGCTCTACCACCAGACTACTCCTTGTCTAAGAACTACGACGATGAATGGTACCACAGCAAATCAGATAAGTCTGGTACTGATGGACCCTACAATCCTCAACCTATCAACACGTCGTCTATTATATTAAATAATGATTTAAACAACATCGTTCAGCAGTTCTCTGAACATTACCACGATGCTTGGGCTTCAAGAAAGTTGGAAAATGGTTGGCAGTACGGTGAATCTTATTCTGGATGGGAGGGCAACAAGACGCATCCAAGATTGAAGCCTTATACGATGCTAAATGATTATGTAAGTCATTCTCATAAAACTTCACCCCTCCAATGCTTTTCTATATTTAAATTTCATTTATAATTATTATTCAAATTTTATTAATATTGTATACTAGAATAATTTTCCAATAAACCTCTTTATATAGGAAAAGGAACGCTACAAAGAACCAGTCAGAGAATCCCTCAAAGCACTTCTAGCCATCGGTTGGTCGGTCGAGCAACAACAGGTAGACTTACCCTCCAACAACAGAAACTCCGGAGGTAGACAAGGTGGGGAAGGTAGTTCCGCGTTCAATTACAACCCCCATCCAGTCGATATGACGAATCTTACTTTGTCCAGAGAAATGCAGAACATGGCGGAAAGATTGGCTGAAAACTCACATGATATTTGGGCCAGGAAGAAGAAGGAAGAATTGACTACTTGTGGTGGAGGTATACATCCACAATTGGTACCGTACGATTTACTGACAGATAAGGAAAAGAAGAAAGATCGAGAAAGGTCGCAAGAGTTCTTGAAGTATTTGCAATATCAAGGATTCAAATTGCACAGGTAAAACCAAAATTTATTTTTCTAAATATTATGTATGCATTATTTCCTAAGAAGTTCAGTTGCTTGGCATCAATAACATTTCTACGTTGTTACAGTACAACTAACTGCTCACACATTCTCTAACAATACAATCGAAACCCAATAATTTACATAAAACATCCTTGAAAAAAAGAGTACAATTTTGATCCTGCTCGAAGGACCAAAAGTGTATATAAAACACTTCTTAATTATTAATAAAAAAAACTGATACACTATACTCAAACAAATTCTTTATTTTAATGACTTAACTATTAATAAAATATGAATGTTTCTCCTTGAATGACGGTACCTGAATAATGGTTTACACAAAGAAACCTTGTCGCCAAAGAGTGTAACAAATATGTGCTACTAGTAACAAGAATTTATCATCAGCATTTCCCTTATAGACGATAACCAAGAAGAAAAGTTTTTCAAGGTTTACTAGAGTAGTTTAAACGGACTGGATGAGACGAGAAATCTGATCGAAAAAAACTATTGTAAATGAAGAAAAGTAATTATATGTAATCCTTAGTGTCACTGGGAATTCGCATATTAGTCGATGAGGGAAATTGCAAATGCTTTTGAAAATTAATTTTCATAGTGTAGCAAGAATTTAAAAAAGTATAAGTACACATTTGGAGATAAATGGTACAGACATAGTTTTCATTATTACTTAACTTCTAATCCACACTACATTCTCACACAGAGTCAACAAGATGATCGTTGAATATTTGGGCTGGAATTCTTGGAAATTATGTCATCAGACCCTACTGTTTCGAGGATCCCGTAAATGGAGAAATGTATTTACATTTACTGGAAAACGAATTGTCGGAATTATTGGAAGCAGTACCGTTGAACATACGTCAGAGAATGTTGATATCACTTGACGGTACTTCAGTACATCACAATTTTTTAGTGAATGGCCATTTAAATGATAATTTTCCTTAAAGATGCATTGAAAAGGGGTGAGCCAAAGGGTGGTCTCCATGATTTCATGAGTTAAATAAGCTAGACTTTTTTTCTGGGACTGTCTAAAGAGAAGGTGTATGAAACATATCTTTTGGCTATATATATTCTAATTATAAAATCTATGTAAGTCTCTTTTACAATATCATTTTTACTTGTTTTTAGGCCAAACCGGGGAGGACAATCAGAAACAGAACAATCTACCGCTGGTCCAGCTGTAGAATCAAGGTTCGCTTACAGCCTCCTAGAAAAGCTCATTCAGTATCTAGATCGAGCCACCGTCAACATGAAACTCTTGAAGCCGTCACAAACCTTCAGTCGACGCAACTCGCACAAAAAATCATCACGTGACATTAAGTTCTTCTCGAAAGTCGTGTTACCCTTAATGGAAAAATACTTTTCGACCCACAGGAATTATTTCATCACCATCGCTACAGCTACCAATAACGTGGGTGCGGCGAGTTTGAAGGAAAAAGAAATGGTGGCAGCTCTCTTTTGCAAACTGGCCAATCTTTTGAGATCAAAATTGGCAGCTTTTGGAGCCGATGTCAGGATTACAGTGAGGTGTTTGCAGGTTCTGGTGAAAGGAATCGATGCCAAATCGCTAGTTAAGAACTGCCCTGAGTTCATTAGGACGTCGATGTTGACTTTCTTCAATAACACAGCTGATGATTTGGGGCATACCATCATTAACTTGCAAGATGTGAGTATATTATTTATGTTATGTCTAAAACAAATACTCGTTTTTATGATTTTACATTTGTTAGTATAAACTCATATAACTACAGTTATCCTATTGACTGCGCTGATTTTAATTATATTGTAGATTTATTTGCAAGTTTTGATGTTAAAATTATTTTGTCTTTTCAGGGAAAATATAGTCATCTACGAGGTACCCATCTTAAAACTTCAACATCATTGTTCTACGTGAATGCCGTAGTTCTGCCAGTGCTGACGTCACTCTTTGATCATCTCGCAAATTGCGAGTATGGCAGTGACCTATTACGTAAGTTAAAACACTGCAAACTGGACGTATCAATACGATTTTTACATCTAAATTTTCATTTCAGTTGACGAAATTCAAGTAGCATCTTATAAAATTCTACAGGCCCTCTATACTCTCGGAACAGATCCAACATTATCTCACGAGAGGAAATATTTGAAGACGGAAATGGAAAAATACCGGCCTTCACTGGGATCCTGTTTGGGAGCTTTCAGCTCCACCTTCCCCGTAGCCTTCTTAGAACCACACTTGAACAAGCACAATCAGTTCTCTTTGTTAAATAGAATAGCAGATCATTCCCTGGAAGCTCAAGGTAAGATATGTAACGATGAATTGGTAATGCCTTAATATTAATGGAGTTAATAAAACAGTAACTTTAATATCTGTAATATAGTCATGATCAACTGACTAAATATACGAATTGACATAAATGATATAATAATATACAGTACCCTTATAATTTATCATTAAGATATTTTCTGGGTCTACAAATATTTTCATAAATGATTTATTAATTCCCATATGATCCAATTTAAAACTGTCTTACAAAATTGCATAATCTGTCATTTTTAACAGGTATGCCATCCAAACATTAACTGTGAACAAGTTCGTTAGTTCAATTACCCAAAAATTGATTTATTGAAGCATTATAGTAAAGAAAATAGATGAAAAAAGGGGCGATTTTAGATGCACACTGTACATATTTTTCTTTTAGATATTATGGCACGTATGGAAAGCTCAATGCCAACGCTGGAGACTATAATTTCTGAAGTAGACCAATTCGTAGACAGCGAAAAGACCTATTCTGACTGTCCATATATCATCGACGTCATAATGCCGATGTTATGTTCGTATCTACCGTTCTGGTGGAGTCAGGGTCCTGATAATGTCAGTCCAACTGGAGGGTAAGCATATTTCACTTGTAATATAGTTTTGCTAAGTTAATACTATTAATTAAATCGAAGGCGCCAATTTATCAAATATTATTTATAGAACCCACGTGTCAATGGTCACAGCCGAACACATGAACCAGCTTCTCAAAAATGTCTTGAAACTCATTAAAAAGAACATCGGCAACGAGAATTCTCCGTGGATGACAAGAATCGCAGCCTACACCCAACAGATAATCATCAACAGCAGCGAAGAGTTGCTTAAGGATCCCTTCCTTCCTCTTGCCGAGAGAGTGAAGAAGAGGACTGAAGCGATGTTCCACAAGGAAGAGAGCTTGAGAGGTTTTATCAAGAGCTCAACAGATGATACATCTCAGGTAACGCAGCATGCTTAAAAAGTTGTATTTAAATAGAAATAATTTTACAATATTCATATAAATTTTAGATTGAAGCTCAAATCCAGGAAGACTGGATTCTTTTAGTAAGAGACATTTACTCCTTTTACCCTCTATTAATAAAGTACGTCGATCTTCAAAGAAACCACTGGCTACGACATAATGTAGCCGAAGCAGAAGATCTTTACAATCACGTTGCTGAAATATTTAACATTTGGTCCAAATCTCAATACTTCTTAAGGGAGGAACAGAACTTCATCTCAGCCAATGAAATCGACAACATGGTTCTCATTATGCCTACCGCGACCAGAAGAACGGTTGTTCCAGATGGCAGTCAACCAACAGTTGGAAAGGTAAATAAATTTTATTGTATATAAAGATGAGCTAAGATTAATACTATTACAAGAATTAATATTAAACTCAACAGTCTTCCGTGTTGAATCGCGTAGATTAACATCGCGCCGAGCTTTTGACATCCTTTTTGATCTCTTCTTCAGAGCTTCCGAGGTCCGAGAAATTTTCGCACACTGAAATCAAAAGTGGCATTATACAAAATTCGGTGGTTTTTAGTTACAGCGACATCTAAAATCTACGAGCAAAACTACGTCTGTTGCAAAGATCTCCGTTGTAATAGCTCGCTCGGTTTTCTGTAAACGTCGCTAATGTCACTTCTTACTTTGTTGTCGCGAGCATGGGTCGTGACCGATAAACCGACACTAAACCAGTAAAGGTCCAGCTGCTGCAAGCTGAGGTGAGTGAAAAAGTACATATTTTGTATAATGTCGTTTTTTTAATTACTTGATAGTAAAAATACAACAAATTATGATTTCGTTATTGGTATATTTTGTAAAGTGCCGATATTTTACTCAACTATTCCAGATAACTGTGTTTATATAGAATAAATAAGGGGCATATTGTGCTTAGTGTCATTTTTGTGGTTTAAATGTCATATTTTTAATTTCTTGCAATATTAAATAGACGTCATTTTAAGTAAAGTGTTATTGTTACAGCTTCAAATTCTCAGTTAGATGACCAAAGTACTCAAGCTCACGATGACAATAATGCCGCCCATTCAGCATCTGATGGCAATGATAAACCAAATAAGGAGAAGAAAAAGAAGCCGAGATATGCCAGTATTGCGAAGAATTTAAGAAATGCCGCTCAAGAATATGTTTCAACTTCCAAAACAAAAAAAGGTTTTTTCGGCAAAAATTCTAAAACAAACTTGTGGAAATAGCTGTCGGCTGAAATGCTCAGATAAAATATTTGAAGTATCAAGGCAAAAACTGTTTGATACTTACTGGGCTATGGCTTCCTTAGACCGACAAAGAGAATACATAGCTCGTAGTATTCAAATATTATCCCGAAATATCAATACAAGAAAAGGAATTCAAATAGGAAGGCAAAAAATGCTTTTTATTTTGAAATAAATAGTACCAAAACCAGAGTATGCAAGACATTCTACAAAAATACACTAGATATAACTGGCAGGTGTATCAGAACTGTACTGAAAAAAAAAGATTCTTTTACTGGTATTCTAGAAGGTGAAAAGAGAGGAAGACATGAAAATCACAGCAAGTTGTCTATCGATTTGGTAGAAGGAGTGAAAACACACATAAACAGCATTCCTCGAATCGAGAGCCATTACTTGCGTCAGCAAACCTCGAAGGAATTCATCGATGGTAGAAAAACAGTAATGGATCTTTACTCAGACTACAAAAATTGCATAGAGCAAGAACTACCCTATGTTATGGTACATTCGTACCGAAAAATTTTCAACGAAGAATTTAATATTAGTTTGTTCGTACCTAAAAAGGACCAATGTGAACAATGCACAATATATAAGCTGGCTGAAGATCCAGAAAGGAAGCTTTGAAGGAAGATTATGACCGCCATATAACAGAAAAACTTACTTTTGGGATGAATCTCAAGGCAATCGTGGAGCCAATGAAATAGATAGCTGTGTTTTGAAGTTTTTGCAAAAGAAGTCTTCTTTCGCTAATAAAGATCTTGATATAGTGTTCTATTCTGATAACTGCTGTGGCCAACAGAAGAACCAGTTTATCATTGGAATGTACGTCTATGCAGTATTAAATGTCAAAGTAAAATCAATAACCCATAAGTTCTTAATCCGAGGCCACACACAAAATGAAGAGGACGCAGTACATTCAACGATTGAGAAGGAAGTAAAAAAAGTCTTAAATCTGGACCCATTTACGTACCTTCCCAATACGTCTGTGCCATCAGAAGTTTGAAAAAACGTGGGACGCCGTACATTGTAAATGAGATGGGATACGAAAATTTTATGGATTTGAAACAACTGCCAGTTATTAAGCTGAATAAGAGTGTTGATAATTGTAAAGTTGTCTGATATAAAAGTCATTAAAATTGAAAGGAACGTAATGAATGAGATCAAAATAATCTATAAAACGTCTTATTTTGATGACTTCAAGGAACTTGATTTGGCAAAAAGAACATCCAGAAACAGCCGACCTCAAGAACTTAAACCATTGTAACACCAAAAATTGGATATATCCGAAAGGAAGAAAAATGACTTGAGAGGTCTTGTGGATGCGGGGTTGATTCCTGGATATTACAGATCCTACTATGAAAGTATTTTTAATTGAAAATGTAATAGCTCTTAAGTATTATCACATTTTTACAAATGCCTATTTGCATTTTTTGTTACGATTCGTTTATTTTCTTAGTTTATTTTGATAGTCTTAAAATATTTTATTTTAATTAAAACATTGCGTGATATTGTCGTGACTGATTCGAGTAAGACTTTCTTTTTAGTACATACGAATAAATACTTTATTCATCTAAAATTAGTTTTTATTTTATTCCTGACATTTATTTACTCAATTGTAGTAGTAGAATAGTAGAAGAGTTAATGAATTAAATATGCCATTAAACAAAAAATAATTGATTGTATAAAAACAAAAGTGAAACTATACTGAATTTTTTTTTAAATACCTTTTTTTTCAACAAACAGTAGTTAATTTATTTAAAAGTTATTTTATACTGAAAAATAGATAATTAAATTATTATTTAAAACTAATCACATTGCTTGTTTTCAATTTATTTTTAAGTCTGGGCATAAAAATCATGTTAAAAAACTTTAAACAGCTATACTGTAAAATTGAGTTTGTTATTTAGTGCCACTTTTGATTTTAATGTGCGAATATGCTCCCATTATGTCCGTTGATGTGGAAAGAAGTTTCTCAATTTACAAATTTATATACACACATAGAAGCTATAAGTTTTTATTGGAAAATTTTTAAAAACATTTGGTCATTTATTGTTTCCATAATTCTAAGAAATGGTATTTTATACAGATAATGACATTGTTAACAAAAATACAAGAAAGAAGAAAAAAAAATCAGAATAAGAATCGTTTGTACTTTTAAATAAAAAAAAAAACAATAAAATTTTAAGAATCTACAAACTTTGTAAAATGTACCTAACAAAAAATAAAAATTAGGAAAGCAGATTTATGAATTAAGGGCTCAAATATTCCACCTCCTTGTGCTAAACAGTAACCAAATCTGTCATACAGATTTCTCCTCATATTTTGGAGTAGGGCTGGTGTAATGCTTTCAGAGAAATGAAGTATTTTTGACTTATTTCGACTATGTTTGTGGCACTTTCAAACTGATGTTTCTGTTTTCCGTACAATTACATTACCCCGCGCGAATTTAAACGCAGGGCAGGGCAGCACAGAGCTGTGTTTAAGAAAACCTGCCAGCGCAGTCGTCCGGACACAGATTCCTGTGCCACGTGCAGAGCAGTTTGTTTGTTTCTAGTAAAATTTTGTGTGGTTATATTCGAAATGAATGAACAATTAATCGAATTGGTGAGAAGCCAGACAATTCTTTGGGATACCAATGATCCCAATTATTTAAATTAAATAAGTAATTTACAAGAAGATAGTGAAGATGAAGACCCACAACAGGAAGACTTCATAGTTGATCCAGAGAGTGAAATTTTTGGCGAGGTGACCAGCGACATTTGATATGATACCGAAGAAATCGAGAGTGTTAAAAATAACATTGTTAGTGAGCCGTCTACGTCTGGTATTGTTATACAAAAAAATAACGAAAAAGAAAATGCCAAACGTAAGACAACTGAAGACCAATCAATCACAACCAAAGCAGCTAAAAATAAGAAACCTAAAAATGATGATATACAGGAAGTGATAAAGCAGTCAATTATGCAACGTCAAAAAAGGGCCGAAGAAAGAGCAGTTGAAAGGGCAGCACAGAAGTCTTTGGATGATGATCTCTATTATTTTTATATGTCGATGTACAAAATAACCAAAAAAAATGCCTCCTAAATTTCAACATCGTGCAAGAAATTATGTGTTCCAAGCTATATCGCAGCTCGAAGCTGCATATTTAGAAATTCATGATCCCAGTCAAGAAAACTACACTCATAATGAACAAAGAGTTTTTACAAGTGCATACCATATTCAGCAGCCCCATCCATATTCCATCACCAAGTTCCAGTCACAGTAGCCAGCATACTGAGAATCAACATTGTAATAATCCTCTAGCTCCTATTCCCAACAACTCTTTTTTATGCTCAAATGATTACAACTCTAGAAGCACCAGTAATTATTCATCTACTACACTCACCCCCAGGTTGTTTGCTGAGACTTCTCCTCAAACCGCTGATACCGATTATATTCGTAATTTTGTGGAAAATTATAGAGTATAGAATTGTTTAAAATGATGATTGTTCTTGTGTTGGTTGTGTCTTAAAACAGTGATACCCATTCCTTTTGAAAACTCGCTGGACAGTTCGAGCATTCACGTTAACTTCCCCAGCAATTTGTACACTATTGCAGGGTTCACTAGCTTCCACAAAAGCACAAATATCAATATCCCTGTTTTGACGCTTCTCATCGACAGGTCTAACACGTGGTTTAATCCCTTCTTGGCACTTTTTACAACTATTTACACATCCCGAAGTTTGAAAATGTTTAATGGTATTTTCATCTATTGTTACACTTGGTGGGGGTCTATTTTCGAAGCCAACAACAAATAAACTCGTAACTAAACGTAAACTAACATGGTACTGAAAGTAGCTATTACCTATTACCTACATAGTTTCTAAATTTATTTATATTGTTTTCTAATTCTTAAAATAAACATTAATGATATAAACATTATTAAATATATGTTTCCATTGACAGTATGAATATTTTCTAAAAAATGCATATTTTTGGGTAAATTTATACATATGTATGCACATATTTTTCACTTTTTTCGCATATTTGCCTAAATCTATGTATAACTCTCTCAATACCAAACAAAGTGTTCAAAAAAAACTTTTAGAGTTGTCATTTTATAATTTACATTTTTTTTTCTGTGTATTTTGTTATTTTTTATTGTGTATTAATTAATGACTTAATAATTTTAGAAAAAGAAAAAGCACCGTGACAAAAAGAGAGACAAAGATAAAGAGATCCAGGCTTCACTGATGGTTGCTTGTCTGAAACGTCTTCTCCCTGTGGGGCTTAATCTCTTTGCAGGCCGTGAACAAGAACTTGTTCAACATTGCAAAGATCGTTTTCTTAAAGTAAGTATAATTATCTTAAAAGAGAATTCCAGGACCTTAATCTCAAACCATCAATAGATGGTGATTACCATTTTTTTATTACAAAAATGACGCTTGAAGCTAAAGAGATTATGTTTTTCAGTATCTGATTTGTATCTGTCATATTTTCATATTGATGTAATGTTTTCATTAAATGGGTCTTACTTTTACCGATATCTAGATTATATAATGAGTGAGTTGGGTCCTACTTTTCCATCATTCCGCTATTATTAGCATATTATTGTTCTCCTCATTACTTAAATATTTCGTTTTTTGTGTTTTCTTTATTAGTTTGGGTAGTTCTTGAAAGTCAACAAATAAACTGTAACTTTTTTTGGCATAGGCATTTGCCATTCAGCCAGTCACAACTTTTTTAAGTTCTTCCAAAGGGAAGAAAATAAAATAATTATCACAATGCATATTTGGTTATCAGTAAAGGAACAAACATGGTTACTCGCTTCTCGTCTAGGGACCCATCAAGACATTAAATTAAAACACAAACTAGACCGGGTCACGGATAGTAGGTTTAAAACAAATGGGATAAAACAATGGTTACTATTTTAACTGGGCTTACAAATTGAGGTTTCTTTTTGAAATAAATTCTGTTAGCAGTTATATACAATTTTGTTATTTAATGACAAAAGGTAACAAATGTTATAGAATGGAAGGATTTTATGTTTGATTAATTTTTTTATTAAGTGGTCAGTTTGTTGTATATATTTTGTACATTCAAAGAAAATGTGGTTTAAATCTGCTTCTTTTTTTAACAAACTTTACATAAATTGGAATTTACAATTTTAAGTTTTGCCAGCTGAGCCGGATAACTAGCGTGTCCTGATTTCATTCTGATAATAGATGTAATGTATCTACGTGGAACAGAGTAATTTTTAAACCAAAATTCACTCGGGATTGAGGGTTGTATGAGTGCATATTATGATTTAGAGTGTTGACTATATTCATATTATTCTTGTTTCCACTGATTGTTTACAATATTTTTGATTGTTACCAATACATCTGGTATGCAGAGCTTATAATCTGTTTTCGCACCAGAATTAATGGCTTTCTTAGCTAATATATCTACATACTCATTATCCACAAAACTCTAACTGTTCTTTGTTCCTAATGTAATTCAAAAATAATTTTTTTAATTAGAAGATGTAAATATTTGCGTTTTTGCTAGGAAAAGATATAGTCTCAATGGCTATAAGAACCGACAAAGAATCAGATGCAATTATTGCGAAGTTTTAATTGGAATTCTTAAAATACTTTAATGATTCATAAATTGCTATGGCTTTAGTAGTAAAAATTGAAAAATTATGATCTAGAGAAAACATGTTTTCTTACTTTTTGAAGGAATATAAAAAGCGCATCCAGTGCCAAGAGAAGACTTTGATGCGTCTGTATAAATAACTGTTGATGCTGGCCAGTTTTCTAATAAATTCCTTTAACTATTGTAGCTGATTGCAGTATTTACATGATTTAATTACCGTAATAGTTTGCAAAAAGGCATAAAATTCTTCAGTTTAAATTATGTGTATATGTTGATATAATCGCAATTTGAGAGATTTCTAAAAGCGTCACAAAGTGGAGGAGAGTTTTTGTGGATCCAATATTTATTTGTTAAATCTGCATTATTAAGTTTGCTAATACTAGTAAAGTAAAGGGAGAGGTTTCTATGACGAATATTAATCAAAAATTTTTGACTAATATATTCTCTTATATATTTGAGTGAAAATTCTAGTGCTTCAACATATAACGAATTGGTTGGAGTTGATTTCATAGTACCTAGGCAAATACGTAATATTGTATTTTGAAAACACGTCTATTTTCACCAAGATATACTGAGCTGCTGAACCATACAAAACACATCCATAATCTATTATTGATCTTATCTATGATCGATAAAAGAGTAACGCATCGAGTCGAGAGCCGTAAAAGTCGGTCGCTTTTGAAGTGCTTTCGCTGCGAATTTTTGGAAGTGACGCTATTGTGTTATTTTGTGAATTTGTTTAGTGCAAATTAGGTCCATAACTTGGTATTCCAAAATATCTAATTATGGAAGAAGATGCTATTACAGGGCATAGACCGCCCGATGAATTACATTCTGATAACACTTCTGAAAAAACTAATATGGATGATAACAGGTCTGTAAATACTTTAATTGATTTTGAAAACCGGTATAAACCCAGCGATAAGGCTCGATTCTTTGTTTATATTGAACACAAAAATAAAAATCTCGGTAGGTTATTTCCAATGAAGGTAGGACATTTTCTATTAAATGATTCGTTTATTAAAAATTATGTACTTGATATAAAAACAGTTGGCATTAATAGGGTAAAAGTCATTTTTAAAACTTATTCTATAGCAAATAAAATAATTAATCATGATTTAATAATTAAAAATGACCTTATAGCTTATATTCCAAAATTTTACACACATAGAAAGGGCATAGTCCGTATGGTTGATACTTTCTTTTCGGAGAATTATTTAAAGGATGCGATAATATCTGAGAGACAAGTAGTAAATGTTCAAAGGATGCAACGGAAAATAACTAACAGCGATGGCACAACTCAATTAGTACCAAGACAAATGATAATGGTAGAATTCTTGGGCAACGAGGTTCCATAAAACATAATAATTAATTTATGCAATTTTTCAGTAGATCCATACATACATCCGGTAGTGCAATGCTTTAAATGTCTCAGATACGGTCACTCCTCAAAACAATGTAAATCTAAAGACAGTAGATGTAAAAAATGTACAGACACTACCCATACTGTAGAAACTTGTAAGGAAAATAATCAGTGCATATATTGTAAAACCAACGATCACACCTCGTTGTCTAGAAAATGTCCAATATACGAGAAACAGAAGAAAATCAAAGCAATAATGGCATCAGAAAATATAACATTCAGAGAAGCAGAACAATTACATAACAATCCAAGCTATGCAAAAATAATCACTAATAATAGATTTTCTATTCTAAATAACATTTCCAATTTTCCCAGCTTACCTACCTCGTCTAACAATGTCCCTAATTTCACATTAAATAAACCTGTAAGGAAAAATTATCACACATCTACAACTAATAAGCGTAAAGCAACTTCTCCACCAATTTTACCCCATACCTCTGCCCCAACTTCTAGCAAAAGACCTACTCCTAAATCTAATCCTATAATACCCAATCCCTACAGGGACGAATTTATTGATTACAAAGAGAAACTTATATTACTTGTCACATCTCATATTAATCAACTTATGTATACCAATAATCAATCTAAACCTATATGTAATTTAGAAAATGAATTAAGAAAACTAATTTCTAATAATTTAGAAGAAACAGGTAATAACACAGAAACGGATAATTTAGCGACGAGCGACAATGAAAGCATTCACTCGTATTATTAATTTCCAAATGCACAGTCAACCTACTCAATCTTCCTTAAATATTTTACAATGGAATTGTAGATCTTTAATAAGTAATAGAGATAATCTTATAAATTATATTAATAATTTTCATGTGGATATTATTATTTTATCCGAAACTTGGTTGAAAAACCAAATGGATTTCAAATTAAAAGGGTACAATTTTGTTTCAAAATGCCGTGAAAGTGGCTATGGTAGTGTAGGCATTTTCATACTAAAGGGCATTGATTATCAAATAATTAATATTAACTATAATTTTAATACCGGAATAGAAGTGTGCGCAGTCTTAATTAACAAAATTAATATCTCTTTTGTGTCTATATATACACCATCTGACATCAGAGTAGAAAAGGCTGATTGGATACATTTATTTGAACAATTCGATTATAATAAAACAGTTTTTTGTGGTGATTTTAATGCCCACCATTACATTTGGGGTCCAATCCCAGATGACCGTAATGGTAGAATATTAGTCGAAAGCATGGATTTTTTCGAATTAGTTTCTCTAAATGACGGAACACCTACTAGAATCGCAGCGAGTGGTAATCATTCTGCCGTTGATTTGACTATCACCTCAGCCTCATTAACAAATCGTATAAACTGGTCAGTATATACCGATACATTGGGATCCGATCATTTTCCTATTAAAATAGAGCTTAAAATTAATCCTTCTTCATTCCTGATTAATCCATCAACAAAATGGAACGATTGCCGCGCTGATTGGACGCTATTTCAGACAGATTTAGAAAAACAATTATCCACATTTTTATCATCTAATAATCTTTCTAACGATGAGAAGACAGCCCTTCTCTTTCAGACTATCTCTCTAGCTGCTTCCAAATCTATGCCCATAAAAAAACCTTTTACTCCTTCAATGCCAAGGCCTTATTGGTGGGATGAGGAATGTACACTCATTATAAAAAAACGATCAAAAGCCTTGAAAGCGTTTCGAATCCAAAGTAATCATAATAATTACATAAATTATAAAAATATAGCAGCGCAAACCAGACGATTATTTAAAACAAAGAAAAAAAGTAGTTGGAGAAATTTTTTAAATAGTTTAAATAAAAGCACTCCTCTCTCAAAAATATGGTCAACCGTCAGATCAATTTCCAATAATTATCAGTACAACAAAAAACCTCAACTTTCTGAAAATCTCATTAAACAGATGTTAGACCAACTTGCACCTTCATCTGCCTCTGGTAATGTTGGTAGGATTAAAGAAGTTTTTCGCTTTAACACTAGTATAGATTCCATGTCAAAACCTTTTACTCCTTCAGAACTAGATTTCGCACTAAAAAAAAGCAGAAATACAGCCCCCGGCTTGGACGGTTTTACTTATAAGATACTGGACAAATTGCCGTCAAATGCCAAAGATGTTCTCTTACAAATATTTAATAGTTGGTGGTTGAAACAAGAATATAGCGATACTTTAAAAAATATTATCATATGCCCTTTACTCAAATTTAACTTAAACCCAGAACTTCCTTCATCTTATAGACCCATTTCTTTATTATCATGTCTGACAAAATCCTTTGAAAGGCTTATAAAATTTAGATTAGAACATTTTATTGAAAGCAGTTCAGTTTTTCCCTACTCACAGTATAGATTTCGTAGAGGTCGAGGTACCATTGATGCTCTCGTACAGTTAGTTACGGATATTCAACTCTGTTTCTCAAAAAACGAATTATGCTATGTTTGTTTCTAGATTTAAAGGGTGCATATGACGTGGTTGATTTGGATATATTATATTCAAAAATGGTGGCATGCGGTATTGATAAAAGATTATCTGTAAATATAATAAATTTGTATGTGAATAGAAAAATATACTTACGGGACCATAGAAATGTATTACACGGTCCAAGAATATTATATAACGGTCTCCCACAAGGCTCAATTCTAAGTCCTTTATTGTTTAATGTTTATACTGCAGATCTGCATGGTTTGATGGATGAAAAATGCAAAATAATTCAATATGCAGATGATATATGTTTATATACCAGCCATAAATCCTATGAAGATTGTATGTTGAATCTAAAACTTAGCTTTAGTAATATAGATAAGTGGGTGAAACAAATGGGTTTTAGTATATCACAAGAAAAATCTTCGATTGTATGTTTCACTAGACGTAGACAAAAAGTCACAGGCAAATGCCAGATAGGTGATTATAATTTCCCCTTAGCAGAAGAGTATAAGTATCTAGGCATGATCCTAGATAAAAAGCTCTTGTGGTCTAGTCATGTAAAGTACGTAAAACAAAAGTGCGAGCGTGGAATTAACCTTCTGCGTTTCGTTTCTAAAAGAAGATGGGGTGCAGATCAAAATATCTCTTTAATGTTTTATAGATCCTACATACGATCCATTCTGGATTACGGTTGTATTCTTTACGGTTCAACATGCAAAACAAATCTATTAACTCTTGACAGAATACAATTTAAATCAATAAAAATTTGTCTAGGAGCTATGATGTCTTCACCAAACCAAGCAGTTCTAGCAGAAGCCCAGGAACCACCTTTATTCATACGTAGGCAAATGTTAGCCAACAAACATCTAATAACGTACAGATCGTTTAATACAACTATGCTTCACAAAATAGGTTTACTTTTGACAGAAAATTTAACAAATCCTTATTGGAGAATAAAAAATTCTCCTCCTCTTGCAGAATCTTTTATCGATACGAATTCATTTCAATCTTATATATTACAGCTACCAAAATTTCCTTTTTACGTACAAGACTTTGAAGTTCTGATAGACAAACCAACCATTATAATGCCCTCTTATTCAGACTTGCCAATTTTAACTAATCTGATATTCAAATCCATACTAAGCAAATTAGGGGAAGATTTAACAATAATTTATACAGATGGATCAAAAACTGTTGAAAGTACTGGTTTCGCTTTTTTTGTTTCAAACAGCAACTATGTTGAGAAATAACGAATTCCTGAATGTTGTTCTATTTTTACAGCCGAGGCTGCTGCTATACAGAAAGCACTATCTTGGTGTGTCACTAATTATTGTGAGAACATCGTAATAGTATCAGATTCTCAGGCAGTATTACAAGCTATTCGTAGCCATCCATTAGATAGTTTTCAAAACTCCATTATACTTGATATCAAAAAATTATTATATGATCTAAAATTCACAAACAAATCAGTTACTTTTCTCTGGGTTAAAGGACACAATGGAGTAATTGGAAACGAACTGGTGGACAGTATGGCAAAAAATACATCTGAGATATCCGAAATTACAAAATTTTACTACTTTAAAGATCTTTTTTCTATTATCAGGAGTATTGGCAGGGAAAGATGGATGTCAAAATATAAAGAGGTTCAGAAGACTTCTAGAAACCATTACTTTTCTATTCACCCATGCTTACCAAAAAATATTCCCCATTTCAATTTTAACTTTAATAAAGTACATTCTTCGTTAATAACGCGGCTAAAACTGAACCATGGCCTCTTTCCAGAGCATCTGCATAGGATTGGAATCTATGAAACTCCTTTCTGTCCTTGTAATAATAAATCTATCGGAGATTTGAATCACTTATTTTTCGATTGTTCTAATCATAGGGAACAGACTCGAAGACTATATTTAGGTTTGATTGATCTCAATATTAGCCTTCCAGTTAACATCAGCAATCTGTTATCTTATTCTAACAAATCTATATATAATATTCTAATCAAGTTTATAAACGATTCTAAAATAAAAATTTAAACATCCTTATAACAATTTTCTGTGGCAAAAAGATTCTTTGTCTAATGCCATCTCTCTCTCTCACACACACACAAAAGAGTAACGCAGTTTCTACACCGGCTCCCCACGAAGTTTTATAAATTGCTTTAAGGAAATTTAATCTCTTATTAAACCTATTTAACACGAAGTCAATGTGTCACTTCCAAGTTAATTTACGGTCAATAATCATCCCTAAGTATTTAATTGAAGAACATAAATTATATTCCCGACTGTTCACTGTTAACTTGTCTATTTTTGGGAGATTATGCCTCGTGAAAAAATTGTAACTTAATATTTAAAATATTGTATTTTTTTATTTTAGAAAATGCCTGAATATGAAATAATCGACTTCGCCAAGAACCAGTTGACTTTACCAGACAAAATAGACCCCGCAGACGAGATGTCCTGGCAACACTTCTTATATAGCCAATTGGGAAGTAAGAAGAGCGTATCTATCAGTCCGGTCGACAATAACGGAAAGAACCAAGTAGATGAAACCGTCGATAGGATCGTTGCAATGAGTAAAGTATTATTCGGACTTCATATGGTGAGTTTCAGTCCCGTTAGATTTATATTTAGCATATTTTTAATATATTTTCTTAAATAAAACTAAGAATACGTGATGAGAGGTGTAGAATGCTTTTTTGGCTTTAGGTGAGTCCTCAGCAGCTTGCGATTGTAGTTTACAAGATTTATATTAAACAAATTGCAAATAGAACATTTATAGGTTAGTCAACATAAAAGCAGTCATAGATAAAATGTTTAAAAAGTATAACAATACCGTATTTCCTGTCCTAATTTACTAGAAGTGTTAAAGACATACATAGTTCTACAGAAGGAGATATTACCGAAGTAACAGCAGAGTTACGTTAGAGTCACACCGAATGTGTGTTTGTTGCTTAAAGTCTGTTTAACTGGAAGTATACAATAATGGCCTTTAATAATACAATCACAATACTCAGAATTTAATATAAACTATGACCGCCACTAGACTAATTAAGATTTGGGTTGAAAAATTCCTTTACTTGGTACGTTATAATTTGAAATTTTGGTTTAGTGAATTGTATAGGGTCGTGTAATACTGGCGGTATTAACTTTGCAATTTATTATTGTAGGTGTATTTGACTTGCACGAGTTTAATTCGGATTGTAGTTATACAGCCAAGTGGGTGCCATCGCTAGAGGGGTATGTCATTTTCTGTCACTTAAATAAAATTTTAAATAATTAATTAAAATAATAATGCATAAAACTGGTTTCCAGGTCATAAAAGCCTTACGTGATATTTCGATCCTGGATATTATCTTTTCATCAGAGTCACAATTTACATTTAACCAGCTGCCAAGGTATTTGAAATGATTTACCCTTTCTATCTCTTCTCCATTAAGAGAAAGCAGACCTTGATCTATATGGATCTTTCCAACTGCCATCCACTTTGTCTTTGAAATGTTGGTTTTTAGGCCTCTCCGATAACTTGCTTCACTGACTAGATTTAGTAATGTTTGGAGATCTTGTAAACTTTCTGGAAGAATGGCTGTATCGTCAGCGTATCTAATATTATTGATTACTTCTCCACCTAGTCTTACTCCCTCTTGTCTGTCATCCAAAGCCTCCCTAAAGATTTCTTCAGAGTACAGATTAAAAAGAGTGGGTGACAAAACACAACCCTGCCGTACTCCACGTTTGATGGGTATTTTTCAGTGGGACTGTCTCCAATTTGGATAGAGGCTACTTGATTGTAATATAAGTATGTCAGCAGTCTTATATCATAGTGGTCAAGTCCTGCTGCCCGTAGGCAGTCGAAAAGTGTATTGTGTTCGACTCTGTCGAACGCCTTCTCGAAGTCGATGAAACAAACATAAACATTCTTTCGGAATTCACAACTTTTTTGTAATAGAACGCGCATACAGAATAGTGCCTCTCTAGTTCCTAGACCTTTTCTAAATCAAAATTGCTTATCACCCATCTTACTTTCGCATAGAAGGTATACTCGGTTTTGTATAATTCGTAAGAATATCTTCAGTGTGTGACTCATCAAACTGATTAGTCTAAAATCGCTGCATTTGGTGGGCCTGCTTTTCTTTGGTAATGTTATAAACCGTGACTCTAACCAATCATCTGGTATTTTTCCTTCGTTGTAAATTTTGTTGAAGAAAGTGGTTAAGCAAGCAATGCTTTCCTCATCCAAAAGTTTAAGTAGTTCGGCAGAGATTTGATCTGGTCCAGGTGCTTTATTGTTTTTGGCTTGCTGTATTGCCTTTTCGACTTCCGAATTCAGTATATTGGGACCTCTGTCCAACGGGTTGTCATAGGCAACTGGTAAATATATAAATGTTTTCCAGTTATGTACCATATAAATATTTAGGTATGACTATTGTTGAGGGTTACGCCGTAAATGTCAGAAGCCCCTTAAGTTAGCTAAGTCAGGAGGTTAGTTTTGTATACGATACTTCTCACATATCCCCGTAAGAAAAATTCTAATGCCAGACATGGATTTGGTAGTGGGGTGGTCGGTGGTGTTCCATCTTATTGAAACCATATCATATTCTCTGGAACTTGTATGGGTTTCCTGGATCAGGATACAAGTTGGCCAACGTTGGCGCTACATTATTTTGGAGCAAAGCTACATAATTATTGTCGCCATTCAAATTGCCATATATGAAAAAGGAACCTGTGATCTGCTCTTTAATAATTCCTTCCCACACGTTTACCTTCTCAGGGTATTAAGTATTGCCTTCTCTCATCCAGTGAGGATTTTCCCTAAAGCAATAGCGGCAATTTTGCCGATTAGCATGACCGTGAAGAGTAAAGGTGCACTCATCAGAAAACAAAATGTGTTCTAATTGGATCACATTGCTGTCTCTCATTGCCATCCTTTGTTCACAAAAATACGTTCTCCTGTCAAAATCATTTTCCATGAGCTCCTGAGTGTGTATAATTTTATAGAGATGTATTTTGTTTTATTGTAATATTCGAATAACCGATGAATAGCTAATATCGAGTATTGGGGCTACTTTTCGAACAGATGTATGTGGGTGCTCCTCAAACTCAAGCATTGGTAAACAGCCAAGTTGGTATCCTCACTTATTGCATTGACAGCTTCTTTTTTTACCTTCCTAACATGGCCCAGCTCGTGAAATTGCTTTTATATTTTACTAATTCTCCCTTTAAATATGTGCGGCAAATCAGAAAATGCTTCGTGAAATAAACGAGCAACTTCCATTTGCGTCCGTGTTTTATCGCCATAGCCAATCATCTGTATAATTGTAATTTTGTGCATTTTTGTTAAATGAACCATTTTTCTGGCTTGCGGTTAATGAAATTCAAACGACTATAGCACTGACAACTACTTTTGTCATGGAACAATAAAACATTGGCGTTTTAAACCAATGTAAACAATTTTTTGTTTTTTTTAACATATCAATAAAAAGGAATGGTTAAATAGTTTTTGCTTACTTTATCATTACCAAGACCTAAATGGGCAAGAAGTATTAAGACCGTGGTAGCGACTTTCGACAAAATAAAAATTTTCTTTTCTAAGTGTGAATTTTTGCATTGTACTTAATATTTCCGAAACAGTCAACGATAGGTATAGTACATTATATTCAAAAAATGTCTAAAATGATCTGAGGAATTTAAAAATTAATTAATATACAGGGTGTTCTATTTAAAATAAGCAAGTTGGTATTGGCCAACGTTATCTGATACACCCCGTATAAAAAGTTTTTATGAAAAAAAAAATGCGCAACTAAAAATACTAATCGACGTTTTCGACCGTTTTTTCGAATACTCCCTCATGTATTTGTTAGCTAATTTATTCCATTTGGGTGACACACAGTGTAGAAAAGTGGCAAATGGAACATGAAATTCATAGAAATAAGAAAATAAAGAACTTATAGGCTTTAATCTAAACCGGTATTGATTTTTCTACACATCAGTTGTTGCAGATGTCACTTCACAGTCAACAATATTATGAGACAGTTACTTTAGAACATTTTAATAGAATGTTAGTGTTAAATTAAGTTAAAATGCAAAAACTATTTAATAACGAGTCCATGGTTTTAGCAATTACAAAACAAAAGAAGAAAATTGTATTTGATCACGTATTCTTAGTTCATCTTTTTAATACTTTGCATCTTGTAGATTTTAAATTTATTTGGAATATGCATTTACCAATAGGTACCTTCATTTATTATTACGAAACTTGCTACAATCTTCATCTACCTACCTAGAACGTACATATTAAATTATCCATTTCCCATAAGATTATATTTTACTTTAGCACTAGTCTTCATCTTGTTTTATTTTGCCGTTGGCTGTTAGATCGATCACCCGCAACAACAGCAGAAAGGCGTGTACAGAAGCGTTGTTTCGACTCAAAGGAAGCGGGCCGTACTATCTTGCTTCCGTCAGGCTTCTTTGCACAGTTTGCCAAGGTTCGTTCAGTTTGTCGCTTTACCGAGAGGAGACTTTAAAAAAATTAATAAAAATTATCAGAAACAGTATTTATTTTTGTAAAAAATCACTCAACTTAATTTGCTGGCCACAATTTGTATACAACTTTGTAGCGGTAAAATTGAAATATAGGCCAGGGAAATAAGCAAAAAAAGTACCCTGTTTTTGACACTCGTCCGGCCAGGCAACCGACAGTTGTTTTGAGTAGTGTGGACCTGTGTAATAAAAACCTATATGTTTCCTGCAGTCGATTTTTTGGACTAAATTAGTTATTAACAAATTAAGTTCAAAAAACGGAAAATTTTTGCTTTTTTCGGCTATCAGCAAAAAGTGAAGCAATTTAAACAAATTTTAGAAGAGAGGAAACTTATAAGTTATATAAAAACCTTTCAAATGGCGTTTTCAAAATGTTCCTATCCTTATTTGTTGCTTAGAAAGTTGCAAAATAAGTCAAAAATTTCGGTTTTTTATAAATGTTAATAACTTTTTTGAAAATAAACTTATAATATTTATATTTTATGAAATGATGTGTCTTGTAGTGCTTAAAATAGGGTAAAAATTTTAAAGTGATCAGTCCAATAGTTTTAAAGTTATTTTATTTGTTTATCCCAAATTAACATTTTTTGCAACAATATAAGTCAGAAATTTATACAGTTTTAGAAATTGTAAGGGTTGTTTTTGGTAGAAGAAGACTTGTTTTATTATTTACATTTAAAAAAAATTAAGAAAATTAATTTTAAATATTGCAAACTAATTTTGCAAAATCATGTCGATTTTTTGCTTATAAACAATTACAATAACTTTTTAACCATTGACTGTAAAAATATTATTTTTACATATTTAAAAAGCCCAAATTTTTTCACAAATTTAAATAAAAAAAAGTTTGTCCTAAAATAATTTGGTACAAAGTTAGTTTCTTTTTTTATTTAATTCATAGCACCTTTGTTTATAACAATTAAGAAATCTTATTAGCGCTATTTAAAAGAATATACATTATAGTTTTAAACTACTAAATTTTAAAATTATTACCCTTTAATGGAATCCTCCACAAAGCGTCAAAATATATGTAAAATCCGTCGGCTTTAAAACTCTCGGGAGTTGAAGGGAGGGGGAAGGCGCTGTTAACTGTATCTCTGTTCCTTTTTTATGTATTTCAACGTTTCTTTTTGAACTTGTATGTACTTTTTGCGTACATTACGAATATGCATTATTTCAATAAATAAATTGTCAAATAAACCACATAATTTGTTTAAAAACAATTTTTTTTTTATTTTTTTAGTAGTATTTAAGTTAAGTTTGAATGTAAAACAGAAGTACTTGTCATTTCCTATATTTTGGGGAATAAGCCATAATTTAAGTTTATAATAAGTTTATTTTTGATGTTTCGATTTTTACTTCGGAAATCTTTCTCAGAATGCAGAACATTAATAAATTAATCAAATTTTATTTTTGGTTACTTAATATAAAATTTTTCTGATAACTCTTTTGGGTGATTGATTAGTATGAGGAAACTCAGTAGATCTGTTATAGTAAAAATTACAAAAAAAATTATTAAATTAACAAAAATTGTAGACAGCTTTAAACTCTACATTTTAAAATTAGTTACAATCTTACAGGGTGTTCTATAAGATTGTGGCAGACCAAACATATGTTTTTTTTTAATGAAACACCCTGTATTTTATTTTAAATTTGAAATCTGCTTCACTTCCACATCACAATAATGTAAAGTTTTATTATGTTATACCGGATATTTAAAAAGTTATAACCAATATTACCTGAAAATCGTATCAAGTTTAACTCACTGTATCATTAAAAAGGAGTATAGGACCATTGATCTATTGCAACCATAGTTTTTTAATAATTGTTAAAAATTGTAAAACATATTCGTTTTTATAATATTCGTTAATTCAAATACAGGGTAAGTCAAAATGCAAGTATTTTAACTCACTATCGAAAAGTACTAATATCGTACTTTACATTTTATGGAATACTCCCTATACCTAAAATTATCAATTTTCTAGATAAGTATTAATTTGGTACATATTTGAACTTTTAGCAATAATTATTGGGAGTTGGCCATGATTGATTTGTCAGAAACTGACCGTTTCACAATATTGTTTTTTAATTCAGTAACGAGATAACGACACAGAAAAGAAAACAATTTGTTTCAAATAAAATTTATAAAAAATAACCGACAGAAAATAAAAAAAATAACAACACATAAAAAAATAAAAAACAACTGTAATTTTAACTAATCATACTTAAGCAAGGTGTTCAAAATGACCTCCCAAAACATCTATGCATACTTGAAAGCGGTCATTGAAAGTTACTTATATTACTAAGCATTTGTAAAGAAATATTTTGAAAAGCAATTCGGATTCTATTTTTTATATCCCTTGTTATTGAAGGTATTTTATATACTTCGTTCTTAATGTAACCCCAAAAAAATGAGTCCACTTTATTGAATTCTGGTGACCTTGGGCCACCTCTTAAGATCCATCTTTCACCAAACTGATCATTAAGTTCACCACGTACTAATTCGTTGTGGTACGCAGAAGCACCTCCATGTAGAAACCACATTTGTTCACATATATTAAGTTTAACCTCTTCTAATAATATTGGTAACTGATGTACGATAAAATCTAAATAAATCTTACCATTTACGTTATATTTAAACAAATATGGTCCTACTGCATGGTTACCCACGATACTTCCCCACACATTTAAAGATTATCTTGTTTGACTATGTGTTACTATTTGGTATGGATTACTTGTTGAATAGTAGTGAAAGTTATTTATGCCTATTAACAGAACCGTTTCAGTGGAATGCAGCTTCATCACCAAATATGATATAATCAAAAAAATCTCTGTTCATTAATTTTTTTTAAGGCCCATTCACAAAATACTATTCGTTTCTGAAAATCATCATCATTTCATTCTTGGTGCTTTTGAATATGATAAGGGTGCATCTTGTTTTTAGATAGAATGTTTTGAAAAGAGTAATAACTAAGTTCTTGCTTATTGGAAATAATCCTTATACTTGTGAGTGGGTTTTCTGTAACTGCCATCAACACACTCATTTCGTTTTCCTCTGTCACACTAGTTTTTTTCGTTCATGTTTTTCATAATTCACTGAACCAGTGCTGTTAAATCGATCTTTCAATTTGTCAAATGTATCTTGTCTAGGTTGCCGCCTATCTGGAAACCGTTCATGATAAATTCTAGCTGATAGTAATGAATTTTTATTGCATTCCCCCAATATCCAGATCATATTTATCTATCATTTCATCAGTAGTAAAATTCATTATTGCTAATTTAAATTGAATAAATTATTGAATTGCTAAATAATAATTGTTGCTAATTTACGATGTACCCCAATACTGAATTAATAAACAATAATGTCAAACTGTCAGTTTCTGACAAATCAATAATGGTCAACTCACAATAATATTGGTAAACGTTAAAATACCTTCAAAATTTATACTCTGATGGAAAAATAAAAATATCTAGAAAACTAATAACTTTATGTATAGGGAGTACTCTATAAAATTTGAAGTACGATATTAGTACTTTTCGATAGTTATATAAAATACAGGGTGTTCTATTTAAAATTACCAAGAAAATAATGTACTTGCATTTTGACTTACCATGTATTTTATTTAACGAATATTATAAAAACGAATATGTTTTATAATTTTTAACAATTATTAAAAAATTATGGTTGCAATAGATCAATGGACCTATACTCCTTTTTAATTATACAGGGAGTTAAACTTGATACGATTTTCAGGTAATATTGGTTATAACATAATAAAAACTTTACATTGTTGTGATGTGGAAGTGAAGCAGATTTCAAATTCAAAATAAAATACAGGGTGTTTCATTTAAAAAACATAAGTTTGGTCTGCCACCATCTTATAGAACACCCTGTAAGATTGTAACTAATTTTAAAATGTCGAGTTTAAAGCTGTCTACAAGTTTTGTCAATAACTTTTTTTTGTAATTTTTACTAAAACAGATCTACTGAGCTTCCTCACCCTAATCAATCACCA
Source organism: Diabrotica balteata (assembly GCA_918026665.1). Taxonomy (NCBI): domain Eukaryota; kingdom Metazoa; phylum Arthropoda; class Insecta; order Coleoptera; family Chrysomelidae; genus Diabrotica; species Diabrotica balteata. Next base: position 106,391,177 of record OU898284.1, read on the forward strand.
GAAGAGTTATCAGAAAAATTTTCCAACCAAATTTTCTACCAAGTAACCAAAAACAAAATTTGATTAATTTATTAATGTTCTGTATTCTGAGAAAGATTTCCGAAGTAGAAATCGAAACGTTAAAAATAAACTTATTATAAACTGAAATTGTGGCTTATTCCCCAAAATATAGAAAATGACAAGTACTGACAGAGATACAGTTAACAGTGCCTTCCCCCTCCCTTCAGCTCCCGAGAGTTTCAAAGCCGACGGATTTTACATACATTTTGAAGCTTTGTGGAGGATTCCATTAAAGGGCAATAATTTTAAAATTTAGTAGTCCAAAACTATAATGTATATTCTTTCAAAAAGCGCTAATTAGATTTCTTAATTGTTATAAACGAAGGTGCTATGAATTAAATAAAAAAAGGGGCTAACTTTGTACCAAATTATTTTAGGACAAACTTTTTTTTATTTGAATTTGTAAAAAAATACAAGCTTTTTAAATATGTAAAAATAATATTTTTACAGTCAATGGTTAAAAAGTTATTTTAATTGTTTATAAGCAAAAAATCGACATGTTTTTGCAAAATTATTTTGCAATATTTAAAATTAATTTTCTTAATTTTTTTTTAATGTAAATAATAAAACAAGTCTTCTTCTACCAGAAACAACCCTAACAATTTCTAAAACTGTATAAATTTCTGACTTATATTGTTGCAAAAGATGTTAATTTGGGATAAACAAATAAAATAACTTTTTAACTATTGGACCGATCACTTTAAAATTTTAACCCTATTTTAAGCACTACAAGATACATCATTTCATAAAATATAAATGTTATAAGTTTATTTTCAAAAAAGTTATTAACATTTATAAAAAAACGAAATTTTTGACTCATTTTGCAACTTTCTAAGCAACAAATAAGGATAGAAACATTTTGAAAACGCCATTTTGAAGGTTTTTATATAACTTATAAATTTCCTTTCTTCTAAAATTTGTTTAAATTGCTTCACTTTTTGCTAATAGCCGAAAAAACAAAAATTTTCCGTTTTTTGAACTTAATTTGTTAATAACTAATTTAGTCCAAAAAATCGACTGCAGGAAACATATAGGTTTTTATTACACAGGTCCACACTACTCAAAACAACTGTCGGTTGCCTGGCCGGACAAGTGTCATGAAAAAACGCTTATTTCCCTGGGCTAATAGTAGGTTTAACACAAATCAAGTTGAAAACCGTAGAGAAGTAAAATAGAAAAGTGTCCAGCTTGCATGTAAAAAACACATTAGCTAAATCTATGAAACTTGTTTAGGAGGATTTTAATGGTCCACAGCATGAGATTATGCAGAATCGGAGGCAAATGAAGACACTGTAGAGACACTGAAACTCCCATAAAGTCTGGAAAAGGTGATACAACCTTAACATCTGTTTTCAAATGTCAACCAAAAGATCATCCTAAACACCGATATAATCATGTATTCAGCTATATTAGATGACAAAACATCATTCAGAAGGGGTTTATCTTTAAGAAGACAAAATTGGAAACGTATACTACTACGCTAGATTGTGAGATTCATCTTGATCAAGACCAGAAAATTATGAGCAATTTATTCAGATAATAAAGAGGAGGTCTAGAAAAATTATTCCCAGAGCTCAGATTCCAGTGTGTCTGTGGAATATCCAACAAACCCAAAGAAGTTGTAAAAATATATGACATACTTTATACAAGAGACTGTTTTACCTAAGAAACTGTTGACTGTGGAACAATCCTACTCCAACAAATGACAAAATGCATGGTCACAGCAAAATAACTCGCTATCTAAATGTTGTTGAACTTTCTATGAGAGAGCTTCACGATGTCATTAACATGTAAACAATGTAAAAGCTTAGATATGAATGATATATGCCTAGAACAAATCTTAAACCAGGAAATAATGAAGATGATCCTAGTAGCTAGAGACCCATTTGCATGCTATGTCAATTTTTGAAACTATACAAGAGATTGATCACCAGAATATAAATATTGACAAACACTTCATTCCAGCACAAGGATGATTAAGGTTTGATTATCCGGTATCGGTCAAGTTCTCACATTAACTAATTTAATGGTGATTTAAGGAAAAACTTTAGGAATTACCCTGGTAAATATAACAGCAACTTACGACACTATTAGATATAAGATACTGCTGAACAAAATTTCCAATACAGTTAATGATTATGATCTGATCAAGGTCGCGTACTCGGTGCTACAGAATATATGCTTTTTGGTTAAACTGGATAGCAAAATCAGCATATAGAGAGGTCAAAAAAACGACCTGCAACAGATGAGTTTTAGCAACAATGCTCTTCGACATATATACAAATGACCAACATACTCCAATTCAAACTTAGCACTTCCTTTACTTAAAAAATGTAGAGTAAAAAGATACGAAAGAGTGGATTCTGCTAGGAAGGAAACAGTACTACTCCAACCATTGTGTCCAACAAGGAAAAAAAATGAATTCAAACATTGGACAAAATGGCCATGATACGGCCATACGGCCTACGGAACAAAAATGTGTAAAGTCACATTAAACCAAGCTGCCATCTGTATTCTGTTCAGGTGAAGGATCCAAAAATTAATAGGAATCTCCATTACGAGACAAACCACTTGAAACTTGCACTATGAAAGAACTTCACAATGGTATGAATATGTTAAAAAAGGGACAGCTGTAGATTTGACAGTGAGTAAATCTCGATTTTACAAATATATGTATCCTGAATAAAGTATTTCTTAAATCAGAAACGGATCCAGAGCTTCCTAATAGCTACATACTCATCTCCCTGCTCTGCCATTTTTATAAAACTTTAATAGAATACATTGAAGGATTTGGAAAAAAGACAGAGCCTGTCCTCATAGATGTGACAGCAGCTTGGAGTCCTTTACGCAGATGATCTTGAAATAGGTATTCAAGAAAGAAACCTAGAAGATATGGAAGAGAAACTTGAAAATGTTTAAACATAATGACAACGGAATTCGTTACGGTCAAACCCTGTTAAAACTCAAGTCTATATTTTCCATCTGGCCACAAAAAAAAGCTAAGCGAAAATTTCAAATTTTGTAGAATGGGAATATTTTAGAACACACAGACGAACCTAAATATCTCATAACGATTCTAGATAAGTACCTAATCTACTAAAAGTAGTGCTTCAGTTAGGAAGCTTTTTCTTCTAAAAAGCAACTAGGTGCATGTCCTGGTGTGCTAAAAACAGTCCAGAAAACATATTTCCCAGTTACTGAATTAGGGTACCACGTCTGGAATAGATTTAAGAAAAGTTTCTTTGGAACAGTATAGTTCGAAATCTTTCCTGTTTTCCAGCTTCGATAAACTGGCTTAATCCTAAATTTTAAAACCTGGTATTTATGAAGAGAACTGGAACTGGGCTGTTCCAGTATACGCAAAGAAAAAAGTACTTCGAAGACTTGTGTTTTGTGTATCTAAATAAACTCTACGTAGCCCGAAACTCTAAACAAGTAATTAAAGTGTCTGTGACTACCAAATATTAAGTTTGATGCCTCTTGTACTTAAAACTATTCTCAGAATCACTCTTACATGAATTTACAAGAAATGTGAGTTTCAGATGAGTTTCACTCAATTCGGGTTTCGAAACGGACGAAAAGCTCTTTTTGCCGTAATTGTGTTAATACAACGATGCATATGCATGAATATGTATGTATATGCATGTTTTATAGATTATCAAATAGCATTTGACTACGTTAACCATCAAAAGATAATAGATGTCTTTGGGATGTATATATAAAGATGCATGATATATATAAAGATAAATGATAAAAAATATGAATTACTATGAATATATCAGAAGATACAGAATAAATTAGAAGTACGGGCCAGTAGAAAGACGCCAGAACTCATGGCTGAAGGACCTCAGGGGATGGATTGACCCCACATCCCAGAAATATTTTGTGTAGCAGTTTCTAAACTACAATTATCATTTGGATCTCCAGTCTTCAAAAGAAGACGGTACTCAGAAGAAGAAGAAACTGATCACAGAAAGATGTTGAAAATCATAATATTTCATAGGGGTACTGGAAATCGGCGGCAAAATTGGAGTAGTGAAAAAGTTACAGCAGAAAAGAATTTAAAAAAAGATGCTAATTGCACAATATAAAAATGAAAGAACAAGGAACAGAGAAATGTCACTTCGAGCTATATAATTGACAGAAAGAATCACGCAGACTGATTACTTTTCATAAAATATATGAATGTTGTGGTTTTGTAGTGTATTAACTCCGCTTCCGATTAAATACTAGAAACTTATCGACCAATTTCATTAATTCGTCAATTCCAATTTAAAGTCCACTTGGAATATAGATAATGAAAACAGTTGTCCCTAAAGAACTACACTATTCTTTAAAAGAACAGGAAACAAGTGGATTTATTCCGGGATCATAATATTAGTTCTAACTAACTATTCTATAGTTAGACGAATAGTTTTTAAAGGTTTTTAAAATGAAGAGCGAAAAAAATAAAAAAATTTAACGTGTAAAAGAAAGCAGAGAACTTTTGGCGCTATAGAGTAATTCTTTTTCTAAGTGTTGTAAAACTAAATTTTAATTTTTTAAAAGTCACTCGTTGTTTTTTGATATTTATTTAGTTCTGAATAGCATCCAATACTATCTAACATCATTTTTAACAGTTTGTGGTTGATTGTGTTTTACTAACAGGCTACAAAACCGAAAACTAATCGGGATTCCTGGAAGAGGGTTTTAGGAGCTGCCAGGAAAAGAGCAGCATTGGCTTGTTTTAGAATGACTCCTTTGTACAAGTTGAGCAGGTGTGTTTTTATTACTAATCATAGTTTTTTAGTGTATTGGTACAGTGTTATAACCAGCAGATACCTTTACACATCAATTGGACAAATATGCAAGTTTTTAGAGATGCTCAAACCACGATCTTTTATATTTATTCTGTCAGACTGCTTGTCTCCCTCTTTTTCTGTCTTCCCAGTCTAATTTTTGTTTGTTTCTGGCACTCATCGCTTTAGTCACGTGTTTTAGAGAGTCTTCTAACATCCTTTGTATGTGTCCATACTATTGTTACGTTATATTTCTAACTCCACCCCAAGTAAATATTACCGACGCCTTAACTTAACTGTAAACAAGTGTTTCTTGAAGCCGTGAAACAGATGTGACGTCATCGAAGGGTCTACTTCCTTCTGATACATTCATTGGAACTCATGGACTCATACATACATTCATTGGAACAGCATGGAACTGACCCCAAATGATATAAATACAGAAAAAATTTATGTAAGTTTCAGTAGGTGTTATAAATTCATTATTTTAAGTCTAAATCATCAGTCATGTTTCCTTTAAAACTTATCATTTATTTAATGGTGTTATTTGTAACTTTATCTTTTCTTGAAATCATGAGTGATCTTCTCACTGCATCAATTTCAACAGCTTCTAATCCTTTTATATATATATATATATATATATATATATATATATATATATATATATATATATATATTGTTATGATGTGTTGTTGTATGAGCAATGAGTAAATTTTAATGATATACAGAGTGCGGCAAAAGTCAGTTCCCCGATTTGCACGATCGAAAAATATCGGAAAATGAAAATGCAAAACGTTTAATTAAGTCGCAAATTAAACGAAAAAAAAAAATAAAAATATCGGAAAATGAAAATGCAAAACGTTTAATTAAGTCGCAAATTTGGGTTACAAAGGTGCATATAAAAATCTAAGCTTTATGTTCGAACTGGTGTCCATCTTCCTCGATACAACGTTCACAACGGCTCGCAACGCTACGGCATGTTCGGTTGAGGATTGCCTTGTTCTGACGGAGGTGTTCAAATTCTTCCTCAATAATTGTCTTCAACTGTGGGAGAGTTTGCGGTCGCCTAGCATACACACTATTCTTCAGCAGACCCCATAAAAAGAAATCGCACGGCGTGAGGTCGCAGGATCGTGCTGGCCAATCGATTTTCCCGCGTCTGCCAATCCAGTCACCAAAGTGCCTATCAAGAAACTCACGCACGATCAGCAACACGCGAAAGGCAGATGAACGAAACTCAAGGTTAACCCTACAAACAGTAGGGAACACCTGTTATGCGAAACTACATAGCGGGAACTGACTTTTGCCGCACTCTGTATATGTATGTATAGGGTTTTTATCGCGGTTCTCAAAGAATTAGTTTGTAAGTACTTTTTTTAAATTATCTTTATTATAAATATTATGAAACAAACCTATCTATCTAATATAAGCAATATCAATTCAAAACAATCTATCTAAAATTTGAAATTCTTACAATTATTAAATTATTAACAAAATTTGGTACCTTCTTTCACTGAACGCCTAAAGTTTTTCCGAAATTAAAGTTATTATCACCACTCGATATCTTCTTACTAAGCCTTGGTTATCCAACTATGTTAATATGTTCCTTATTAATTATCTCCACTCACCATATAAATATATATTTAACTCCTTGCAATTTCCATATACTTAATGTACTTTGAAATATACTGGATCTTGTGGTTGTATTATTGAATGCTTATTTCAATGAATTAACTTCAAAACTGTCACTATATTACTGTAGTAATAATTAATCTCCAACTGTATTTAACTTAATAATTCATTTAACTTAATCAATGCCTTCTTCTAGCATTGAATAATCTCTTCATAACCTCATAAATAACTGATTAATAATCCTTAAATTGTTATAACTAACTCCTCAAAAATAATCTTGTAACTGATTTAATATCCTCTAACTAACTCACTTAACTCAATTAATAATCTTCTTGTAACTAAATTCTTGAATTATAACTTTACTAACTGATAACTGAACTGGTAACTGAACTTAACTAAACTGCTAACTCAAACTGACTGACTGACTCAACTAAAACTGCTTGGCTTTTTATAGTTTTCCTTCTTTCCAGAACATTCCAGCAATAAATAATCTTCGAATCATTCTATTTTTTCTATTTGAAAATTCTGGAATCATTTCTTGTCTGTTATTTATTATGTATACAGTCCCATTGACATTTCTAGAGTTTTCTATCTATTTTAATTATTTTTTTAATAATATTATCTAATATATAACTTACAAATTATGTCTCTAACCACTATTTAAATAAATCTACTAATCAAAACTGCATATCTGGTTGTATATATTTCTAAGTTAATTTATTGTATTTCTGTTTTCATTGTAATATATATATATATATATATATATATATATATATATATATATATATATATATATATATATATATATATATATATATATATAAAGTAGTTAGGTTTTATTGACTGACACGTTATGTAAAATAAAGTTTTATTTTGAGTATGCAGTCATTTAAGTAGGGCAGGATAAGTTAAACTCTTTGTTCTTAAATCAAGCTTTCGCAAAATTTATTTGCTTCATCAGGATATGCTAAAATATGTTATGGTAAATACAATGAAATTAGAATTAAAAAACATTGTATAAAACTAATATAAAAACTTACAACATGAGGTTAAACCATTAAATTATTAAATTCACAAAAAATTCTTAACTTATCTAAATTATATTTTTATGTAAGTACAATAATTTAATTTTGAATATATTATGACATTGATTATTATAATGATGTTTGATTTATATCAGAAAGACACTCGTGTCTGTTTTTGTTATCAATAACATATATATATATATATATATATATATATATATATATATAATATATATATATATATATATATATATATATAATAGTGAACTCTGATCTAAAAGCCTAAATGTCCATAAGCGTTAAAAACCCTATACCCATTTATAACATCATAACAATATATATATATATATATATATATATAATATATATATATATATATACAGGGTGGTGAATCGTCAAACGGGCCATAGGAAACTCAATGGGAAATTCTAAATTGTTGAATTCCTGCTTCTCTAATTATTTTACACCAAAAGTCATTGGAAACTATTTGTAGAGGATTCAAATATGTATCGAAAACAATTGTTAAAATTGTTCTACGACTCAAACGTATTCCAAAATTTTGCTAAAATATAATACATTTTTCAGGCCACCCCTAAAAGTCAGGCCATACGCCGTGAAAAAAATGTGTATTACGTATTGCGTTTTGTCATATTGACGTTTCTAATATTTGACAATATTTAAATCAACTATATTATATTTATCTATGATTTAAATGGCCAACATTTTGTGATTTATTATTTAAAAGAAAAATTAAGTTGATTAAAAAATGTACTCAGTTAAGGAGAAAAGAGCAATAATAAAAATGTTTTATTCATGTTTTATTATAAAATTTGTTATAGTTTTATGTTTAGAAATTATCATATATTATTATTAGGAATAAAGATCACAGTAACAGTATATTGGAATTCATTAAATTGTCGTATAACTTAACATGGAATTAAATTTTAGTGTATTAGAATATCTTACGTTACATAAAGATCCGGTAGTGACAGGAAATAGTTCGCGCTATTGCCTGAATACAACATTATGCGATTTTTCGTCAACTGAGTACATTTCATTATATTGATCGATTTATAAACAATATAATTTATTGTTCACAAAGTAATATTGTTTAGTAGTAGTAGTATTTAGTAAAATTCATTATTTATAATTTAATCATAAAATAAAAAAATTGACAATTCAAATTGTCAAACATCAGACATCAATATGATTAAACACACACGTTACTTTATATATTCTTGTATTACGTGTGGCCTAACTTTTAGGGGCGGTCTGAAAAATCTATTATATTTTTGCAAAATTTTGAAGTACATTTGATTTGTAGAACGGTTTTAACATTCGTTTTTAATTCAGATTTTAGTCCTCTACAAATAGTTTTTTATGACTTTTGATCTAAAATAATTAGGGAAGCAGCAATTCAACAATTTAAAATTTCCCATTGAGTTTCCTATGGTCCGTTTGACGATTCACCACCCGGTATATATATATATATATATATATATATTATATATATATATATATATTATATTATATTTTCTGTTAGTCTTCAATTCTCGAATCTGTACAACAAACGGCTTTTTACCAAAGTTTTATACCATCAGTGGTCTTCATTTACCTCACTTGATCATTGTGTACACTAGGTTTTCTAATATGCATTTTTATTGTTTGGCCAATCGATGTGACAAAGGTAGGTACATATAACGAGAATCAGAGCCTAGTTTTAATTTGTTTTTAATGTACTATACAAAACTAACAGGTTTACAGCAAACTAAAATACTTTACACCATTCTAGACATAGAGCCATAAACATATTCATAAGAACATACCGTGATTTTTGGCTACAAGACGAAAACGTAGGCCAAGAAGTCATGATCGAAGATTTGACGTTAAGTTTCGAGGACGCTGAACTTAAGAAAAAAGACGCTGCAGTGGAAGACAACAAACCGGATCCTTTGACTCAGTTGGTGACTACTTTCTGTAGAGGAGCGATGACAGAACGGTCCGGAGCACTGCAGGAAGATCCTCTGTATATGAGCTTTGCCGAGATTATCGCTAAATCTTGTGGGGAAGAAGAGGAAGAAGGTGAAGAGGAGGAAGGCGGAGAAGGGGAAGAAGGCAAATCTTCTATTCATGTGAGTTGACTTTTTTATAATGTTTTTTTGTCAGTGTATTACTTTTATAATTTATAATAACAAATATATAAAACTACGGAGACGGAAGTTGTAGTTTACAATTTCTACTTGGATTTATGCTTTTAAATATGTTGGTTAGTTTAGCCACCGTTCCATTCGACCTAAAAGATCTATTGTGGCTTAATTTGGTCTTTAGAGAGATTTCAGTCTGGTCGGAGAGTACTTTCCAGTTCTAAGATGAACATCATCTATTATTGGATATCCAAGGTGGATTATTCGTATCTTGATTGCTGATTCGTAGCCTGATTATATTCCCAGAAGATGGTGATGATGACGATTTTTAGATGGTTTATCTTCTACTTTCATAGGTCTCCTTGTTTGTAGAACCTCGTCTAGAACTTTCCCTTAGTGTGTTACGGCTTTTAGAAGCCGTTTTAACTACTTCAGGGCCACTCCACAGATTATTTTCGTTTTCCCTTCGAGTTTATCTTGAGCGTATTCCAGGAGCTGTTCTTTCTTTACTGTTGGTTCCATATTGTTCTCAAGAGTAGCTAGGGTAGACATGTCCACTCGCTCAAAGTCTAGCTAAGAATAGCTCAATAGAGTTCATTAATCGAAGGGTAAACATCGATTCAGTCATTAGCAACTTCATTCTTCATTCAGATGAGTTGATTATTTATTGTAACTTCTAACGTATGACGTTTTATTTTACTTATTGAATCATGCCTGATGGAGTTGCCTGCTTTCTATATTTGTACTAGTTTACTTTTTCAAATCTTTGGCGATTTCTCACAATTTTAAATCACAAAGAAGCTTTAGCGATCGTGATGCTTTTGGTTTTATAAAATTAAAGTATAAAATAATAGTAAATATAGTAATAGTAAACGTACAATTTTTATTGCTGACATAGAGGACTATGCGTCAATTGATGGTAAGAACTGATATATTTTTAAGCATTAGTACTTTTATTTATCTATGATTTTAATTTACTTAATTTAATTTCTTAGTATACTAAGTGTCCCAAGTATTATTTACATGCAATACAGCAGCATGTTGACAGTTCGTCACGATTAAGTGACAGTCTCTGTCCAAGGACAGAAGATTTTAATCAGTTGCAACAATAGCAACTCTCGCATGTTTGTTGATTAACGATATACAACGGCAGTTTTATCGCGGAATTTGACAATATTAGTAATGTAGCAATAATATTAGTAAACTCCAACTAACGTTGTAGCCAATTGTTTCGGCTTCGACTAGCACTAGTCTTCTCGAGTGTAGGTAAGTTTTATCTTAATTGTAAAAATGAAAAATGGGTTTTTAAGAGACAAATAAAATATATTAACTAATCATCTGTGATAAAGTGTCTTATGGTAATCACTAATCAACCATTATTTTTTATATGTGTACATAATCTAAAAACTTCAGTTTGGGTACAAATTTTTCTAAAATAAATCCATACATATAAAAATTGATATAATCCTTTAATTTAGATTTCTTATTCCCAACGCAATTTTCAACTCTGTCAGATTAGATCTATAAATCCTGATATTGAAGATGGTGTGCATAGTTTAAATTCATAGGCTTTGATACTTACCGAAATATATGTTCTGTTTTGGAAATTCTTTTACTACAACCCAATGCACTGTCGAACCATTTTGATACAATTATTCTAAATCAGATACCCAAAGACTAACCAATACAATATTACTATAACTTTATCTTATCCAGTGGCGCACCCAGGGGGGGTTTTGGGGGTTAAACCCCCCCCCCAGAACCCTCTTCCGACACACTGTTATTCACAAATGTTAAGTACTTAAAATGGTGGAGGTAGCATATAAAAAAATTTCGGTGCCCAACCAAAACTCCCCCCCCAGAGGAAAATTCTAGGTGCGCTACTGATCTTATATAATTATGATTTAAAACAATTTTGTAGACATCTAGCAGACAGCACACACACTAAACTTTAAAAAATCGGCTTCACTTATTTTCCGGGAGTTCTGTATTTAGTTAATTAGTACTACTCTCTCTCTCTCTCTCTCTCTCTCTCTCTCTCTCTCTCTCTCTCTCTCTCTCTCTCTCTCTCTTTCTTGTCGTTTCCCCATTACTAAGGATCGTAATCTCTTCCAGTATTCCGAACAATTTTTCTCCTTTGGTCTCTATCTTCAGCTGCTTTAAGAGCTTCGCAGAATGAGTTTTCAGCTGAATTCTTAACCTGCAATTTTTTGGTCAACCAAAACCAGCCTTTTTTAATCTCAAGTTGGTTTAGAATTTAAACGTTTGTCTTAAGAGCTGTCCAAGGTATGCGCAGCATTCTTCTCCAGCACCACATCTCAAAGGCATCAATTTTTTGTCGCCCGCGTCCGCAAAGAGTCCAAGTCTCTGCCCGAATCTGGTCTCATCTTGATATTTTGAGAGATAGATCTGTCTTTCCAAACTTTAGTTAAGCGATTCATCGCATTTTTGCCATACCAATACGTCTACGAACTTCTGCTTCACAGTTACCATCGTTAGTTATACTAGACCTAAGATAGATAAAACTGTCCACTCTCGGGTATTCCTGTAACATGTTAGTCAGTTGAATAGTGTGGAATCGGTTGACCACCATTATTTTTGTCTTATCTTTATTGATTTTTAGACTAACTATATTGCTTTCGTACGCAACTCTTCGCAGAAGATTAAACATTTTTTGCTCATTTGCTGCTATAAGTCTAGTGTCATTAGCAAATCTTAAATTGGAGATGTTCCTACTGGCCACTGTTACTCCAGCGGCCCATCCATCTAAAGCCATCCTCATGACATGTTCACCATAAATGTTGAATAAGTCAGGTGACAACACATATCCTTGTCTAACACTTCGCTCGGTCTGGAATTGGTTTGAGAACTGATCTATACTACGTTCCACGTTAAGAAAATAACATTGCGGAGATAGGGATAGGTTGCCACGACACACACAAGCACAATTTAGGGTTGTATAATTTGTATTTTCGTTTCCACAGACATGAATTAAATTAATGTTTTTTAACGTAATTGACCAAAAGTGCCCATTCGAAATAAGAGATGAAAAGTAGGGAAAATGATTTTAATTAGATAAATAGTATTTACAAAAGATAATTTTATTTTATCTTATTTTAATTATAGTAACGACAGTTTATTTGTTTTTCGGTGAGAATACCATATGCCATAAATCATAGAAATCAGTAGAAAATATTGCTTAGTTAAACCAAGCATTTTGCCGCCTATTAAAAGCAAATAAAAATAAAGCTTGGAATGCGTATATTTAATTACTAATTGCAACTTAAAATAATACGATGTGCGTATGTCAACGATTTTATGTCGTTCTCTGACTACATAATGATAATAAGGCTTTTATTTAGTAGTTATTCTGACTTTACAGTTAAATGTTAATTGAAAATGAAAATTCAAAGGGAATATCTTGGACATCCGTGCAAAAGAAAGTGCCTGAGAATTTTGGCAACACTGATCTCCATAAGCGTAATGTTATTTTCTTAACTTGAAACAAAGATTTGTCGTACTGTTGCTATATTGGACTGGTACAGATTTTTAATAAGTATCACCAGGTGCATTGGTGTGCCTATTTCTATTAAAATGGACCACAGATTTATCCAGCTGATACAATAAAATGCCTTTTATTAGTCAACGAAGCATATAATCATAAGTACTTGAAATTCTCTAGAATTTTCAATGAGTTGTCTCAGGTTCAGAGTGTGTTCCCGTGTACCTTTACTCCTTACAAACCCCGCTTCTTCCTGAGGTATTTGGTAATGTAGATAAGTTTTTAGTCTGTTTTTGATGACATGCAATAAGATTTTACAGTTAGTTTTCACATCTGATAGTAGTTCCTTTTTTGTAAAGTGGGATATAAATTAAGGTACACCAAAAGATGACCATTTTCCTGAATTCCAAACAGCGATACAGATATAATGGATATGTAATCCTTTGTTATTGTTCAATTTTTCAGATACGAAAAACCATTTCATTTTTCCCTGTATTAATTCCTATCAATCTTTACCTCACTTTTAAAATTATTTCCCTAGTCCAACCCTTGATAATACTTCCCACGCCCACTTCAACCAAACTCCATTAGAAATACAGACAGTTGTAAGATAGTAAACAGAAAAGACTACAAGGATCTAGGGATCCCACCGTAAATTTTTACCTTTACCATGCGAGCTGCTCTATGCACCATTACGCAGATGATTTTAAGATTTTGACATTTTTGTTTCTCCTAACCTAACCTGTTTCTTTTACCGATTAAAAAAAAATGATCAATGCTCATCATATTAAAACCAATAAAAATAACCTTGGTCCATCCTCGGTCGTTTTCTTAGGTTGTTCAAAATTTCTATAAATATTTTGAGAACGATTTCAAAACGTCAAACTTTGCTTAAAGTGTGATTTTCATTACAACCAATAAATTGTGGCTTAATCCCATATAAACATAATATTTAAATTATTAGCGTAGGTGCAAAATTTCGGGCCAATGCTTTTTAAAAGCATTCATTTTATTCGAATCCTGAGAAAACTAAATAAATATTTTTGACAAATTTATACGCAGAATAAAAGCTTACATTATTACTGAGGCCGAAAATCCCTTAGATAAATAAATTCTTTTGAATGAGATATTTGAAATTAAAAATCACACTTAATTTTCTCTTCTTTTTCGCCCCTGTAACTTACTAAAATAAACATTATAGTTATTATTAAGTTTTCAGAGACTTTCGACCCTCAATAATAATGTAATCTTTCATTCTGCGTTTAAATTTTTCAAAAATACTTATTAGTTTTCTCAGAATTCGAAAAAAATGAATGCATTTAAAAAGCATTGGACCGAAATTTTGCGCCTCGCCTACGCTCAAAAAAAAAAGAGGTTTAATAAAGTTTCATTGTAAAAGATTTTGCTATTTAGTAGTGGGAATAAAATGTAAAGAAACACAAAAAAACCTCAATTTTTGTCAAAGAAAACAAGAAATAGACTTTTTGGAAGAGGAAAGAAAGAATTTTGGAAATTAAGATAATATATTATGAATGATATGAAGGATAAAATTTTCTTTTAAATTAAGAATTAGTTGTTTAATAAGTATTTGAATAAGTTTTTTATTTATGAGATTTGCTAGTCACCATTTTAGTCATAATTTCGATAAGACTACATAAATGAAAGATTGTAATTGGTTAATTAAATATCCAACTTAAATGTAGTAGTTGTCAAATAAATTGTCAATTTATTATTTCTTGAAGTCACGAAACAATTATCCATTTAATTTAATAATTTTAATATATTTGTTTGATAAAATTTATCATTGAGAAATTGTAATTTATATTTACCTAAATTTATGAGTACATTACTTCCAACCAAGCCTTATAATAAGCCTCAGCCATATCTGACATAAACACTTTTGATAGGATTTTATATCATATTTTTTCTTTTATACATTAAAAAAAATTGTATATAGCAACATATGACCGATTGGAAATGAGAAATACACACGGATATCCTTCACGTATATCATCCAATACAAGAAGGGTTTTAAAATCATAATATGCGTAATGGAGCATCGCGCAGCTCGCATGGTAAAGGTAAATATTTAAGGTGTGATCCCTAGATCCAAGTGAAAAGACTCTCTCTTGCCTGTTGACTATCTCTAGCTACATACGTATTCTCTCTACTGTTGATTGCCGCTATCAGCAGACATTCTCTCTCTCCCGCTTATGTTACGCGAAAGCGAATATTCTTTAAATCGTATACAGCGAATGTGTATGAAGCTAAGGATTGGTGAGACTTTTTATAAACTTGATTTGCTATTATCTGTATACTACTATACTACTCCTAATTTATTTGAACCAGCCCTATGTATTACAGTCCTCATACACTGAAATTATATTTATAGTTTCACATATGTGCACCCTTTTTTGTACACTTACCTAGTAACTGTAGTATTTCACCTAGTGTTGAATCAATACCTGGGGATTTATTTCTCTTTCATCGATTAAATTGCATTTTTGGCTTCAGCGAGTAAGACAGTAGGTTTTCTAGGGAAGTCAGAGGGCCGTTGATTTTCTGCTGGTACCTCGTTATTTTTATGTAGCTTGCCACAGTAGTTTCGTCATGTTTCCAATATTTCGTCAGTATCAGTCTTTAGATTACCTTCTTTATCTATTACAGACCACGTTTGAGATATAAAGCTCCGGCAAGGAGTTTTATCTGCTGAAATAAACCCCTCGGTTCGTTTCGACAGCCACGTTCCTCTATCTCTCTGCATATTTGAGAGATGTAATCAGTTTTGTCTTTGCGGCTAACTGGTTAAATGTTTTCTGATTTCTTTCGATAACGCTCTGTATTTTGCAGCCTAGATTATCTTATTAGTACTATATCTATGGCTATGGTTAAACTTATTTTCTTCCCACTTTATACATTTTTTCTCTTCTCTTTTAGTTTTTCTTGAACTTCGTTTAACCATCACCATATCTAATGAAATCGTAGGCTTCCACGGCCAGAGTCAGAATTATAGTTTATTCGTCTTCCGGGTTTGGACCGTGTCATTTGTGAGTGACCCAAAAGTGGGTTCATCTCGACGTTTCGCTACAATTGTATGTAGCTTCTTCAGGAGAACAAAAAAGGAAAAAGACAGAAAGAAGAAAACAAAGGAACAGGAAGATGGGTAGTTAGCAACGGTAACTCAGTTACTCAACGCAACCAGAGGCGAATACTAACTACCAAGATGGGCATTTGGTCACAGTTACTGTGTGCTTAACAAATTAAATAACTTTACGGGCTTTAAACATATCAATTTCAAAATGTATACACTTCAAGAACATTAAAAGACGCTTCTTTTAAAAAACAAAAAGATACATTCGGCTTACTGGTTGCCGAGATATTGAAGGTCAAAGTTGGTATACATTTGCCGTGTAACCATAAGTGATAGAGGGCTCGTTTTTAAACAAATACCCTCGTCTTGCCAAATACTTTTTATATGAAAAGTTTTACGTAATGCGCTTCATGGCAACATCCATAAAAAAGACAAATAAAAACCGTTTTCGCGTAAAATGTCGCTCGGAATGCATGAGAGGTGGTGGTGAGAGACATTCACTTCAAATGTGAATCGGCGAGTATCAAGTAGGGGACCATCAGTTTGTTGAATTTCGGGTTTTGAAATAAAAACAAATAGTAAAGTGCTCCAAAATCTGTAAGGGCTTGTAAAGTAAACTGTTACTTTTAGTAAACAAATATGTATTTATAAATTGTTAATAAATAATTTGAATTGTTAAAACGAAGGAAATTTTTTTTGCAAATATGAAACATTTTAAAATAATTAACATTAAAAATAATTTATTTCTGCAGTTTTATCATAATAATGACATTATTATTTGATTTGAGAATATATTTTGATTCGAAAGTGACGTGTATATTGTATATTGACGTGTTATTATACTGCTGTGTAATGCTCGAAATTGTTTTTTTTTTGAGCTTGCAATCTATACATTGAAGTAAATTGTTATTTTTAGTAAACAAATATGTATTTATAAATTGTTAATAAATAATTTAAATTGTTAAAACAAAGGCGAATGAAACAAAAATTTTCTTTTCATAAATAATTTTTATTTTGACTCAATCTTCAATAATTTTTTTTAAGTCTTTTTCTTTTTTTGGAAGGACAAGAATCTTCAGGTTTTATTTCTGCCTCAAAACTTTCATTTTCCATTTCAATATCTTCATCCTCGATCTGTAAATTTAATGTTTCTTCTCCTTCATCTGTAGCTATATCTTGTGCCTCCAAAAAATCTAAGGAATCCATCGACTCCATATCCACGTCTCGTTCAACTTCTTCCAATATTTTATTGTGATCAATATTTTTACATGTTTGACCATTGCAGTGAAGACAATAGACACAATTTGAGACCATGTTTGATACAACTGCATGTTTTTGTACAAAGTTTTTTACATTTGCAACTAATATTTCTGAATAATGAGTCAGGTAGTAATACTTGCTCAGTTTGTATTGGCTCAAGACCATTTTGAGTTAGTTCCCACCCCCACTCAGTAGCATTCAGGTTATTTCCAAGCCACTGCTGTCCTGCCTTTGCAAACTGGATTGTATACATTTTGTTAAACTGTCTTGTTTAATTACTCGAGTTTTACATATCGACAATAATTCGTCACAAAGGAGCAAGATTTTTTCACTCATCTTTTCAAATCAATAAATCTAAAAAAGTAAAATAGTTTAGCCTCTCAGATTCCAAGTATTATCTAAATTTTAAATTATATGAATTTAGAATAATTTTGTAAAAAAATTATTAGTAATATTTCAATCATTTTATATAAAATATTTAAAAATATAAAATATATTATACCTTTCAGAACTTCTCTTAAAATGGAGTCGGTGTGCTCGTACAATCCTCACAAAGCAACGCGAAATATATAAACTTTTTATTAGTTTTTGAAATACAAAATATTTTACTGTTAAAACTCACAGATTTGACAATATAACTACTATATAATAGCGTTGAACATAATATGATCAAACCACTGAAAAACGTGTTCAGCACGCCTTTAATACAAGCCCTTAAAGATTTTGGAGCACTTTAATATTTGTTTTTATTTCAAAACCCGAAATTAAACAAACTGATGGTCCCCTACTTGATACTCGCCGATTCACATTTGAAGTGAATGTCCCTCATCACCACCTCTCATGCATTCCGAGCGACATATTACGCGAAAACGGTTTTTTATTTGTCTTTTTATGGATATTGCCATAAAGCGCATTACGTAAAACTTTTCATATAAAAAGTATTTGACAAGACGAGGGTATTTGTTTAAAAACGAGCCCTCTATCACTTATGGTTACACGGCAAATGTATGCCAACTTTGACCTTCAATATCTCTGCAACCAGTAAGCCGAATGTATCTTTTTGTTTTTTAAAAGAAGCTTCTTTTAATGTTCTTTAAGTGTATACATTTTGAAATTGATATGTTTAAAGCTCGTAAAGTTATTTAATTTGTTTATAAGCCTAAAAAATGTTTATAACTTAAAAAAAATTTATAGGCTTTCCTAGTAAACCGATTTGAATTTTACAAAAAGCGTTTGAAAGTGTGAGACTTCCTTTATATGTAAAAAAAATTGCAACTATCTGAGGGCCTTATTTAGGGCCTACTATGAATTTGAAAATTTGCGATTTTTTTTCAGTAGGCTGGATTGCAAAATTATTATGCAAAACCTATCCTATCGATCTTAACAAAATTTAGCACACGTTTTAAACATATTAAAAAGTTTTTCTAGGCGGAATATGGAACTTGTAAGTCAAGTTTAGAAAGTCGAAAACATCTAAAGGATTAACTTCATTTTTTTGTACTTTTTTTTCCAATTATTGCTTTTTTTTCAACAATAACCATTAAATTTTCAATTTCTAGCTAACAAAATATTGTGTAAAATTTAATAACAACACTTTTAACCACTTATAATTTTTTCTCTAAGATCAATATTTTTCGAATTATAAATGAAAATAGGAGCAAAAAAATGAGAAATTTTCAATTGTTTTCAGATTTTGTTAAATAAAATATTTAGCACAGGGTTTGCGACTGGCGCATATCGTGATTATCGATACTGGGCATATCCTGAAGGGATTCCAGCAAAAAAATAGCTTCCCTCGAAAATTTCCATTATGGTCTGAATTTCTACAGATGCCGCCTAGTCTAAATCTCCATGTGTTTTTTTTTTCAGTAAATCGTAAAAATTTTTATTCAGTAGCTACAATTTATTTGTTCAAACCAATTCTATCTACCGTTATTAAAATTTTGCTTCCCTTTAGATCATTTTCGGAGTGCCTCAGAAGCTTTTTATCTTTTCTATTTTTTAAATATTTGAAATTTACATCCAATTAATCCATATTTGCTATTTATTATTATGTAAAAATTTCTTCATGATAAGTTGACGTGTTTAAAACCATCAATAATATTTTTTGACAAATGTCGTTGGTATTTTTAGACAATTCAAATTTTCTAATATGTTTATACGGATAAGGATATTAAAAATCATATTTTTTTCTTTTTTTGACATTGTTTTTGTATTAACTTGTAACATCTTATTGACATAATGTGTCGCTTTATTTAAAACAAAGTGGAAAAAGTATATGAGTGTAATTTGAAAAAGAAAATAATTTTGATATTAAAAAAAAACCTAAGTTTTTGAACGAGTATTGGACTGTCGATAAAACAGTTTTTAATTGATAAATTTAACTTAATAAATAAACGGAATCTTGGTCATGAACGATAACTTGGGACACTCTGTATAGATAGAACAATTCCTACAAGCTTATGGTTATTTTCACAGGAACAAGAAATGGAGAAACAAAAACTTCTGTTCAATCAAGCGAGGCTCTCGAACCGAGGTGTGGCTGAAATGGTCCTTTTACATATATCAGCGTGCAAAGGTCTTCCTTCGGACATGGTCATGAAAACGTTACAATTAGGTATTTCGATCTTGCGTGGTGGTAACTTCGACATTCAAATGGGCATGCTGAACCATCTGAAAGAGAAAAAAGATGTAGGATTTTTCACCAGTATTGCTGGTCTCATGAACAGCTGTAGCGTCTTGGATTTGGACGCGTTCGAAAGGAATACGAAGGCTGAGGGCCTTGGTGTAGGATCAGAAGGTATAGGGCATTAATTTTTAAGGATTTTACCGACAAATTTTATAAATTTTGGTTTTTTAGGTGCT
This sequence comes from Diabrotica balteata, assembly GCA_918026665.1. Lineage (NCBI taxonomy): Eukaryota > Metazoa > Arthropoda > Insecta > Coleoptera > Chrysomelidae > Diabrotica > Diabrotica balteata. The sequence continues at coordinate 106,411,534 of OU898284.1, forward strand.
GCTGGGGAGAAAAATATGCATGATGCTGAATTCACCTGTGCGCTTTTCAGATTTATTCAACTGACTTGTGAAGGGCACAATTTAGGTATGTTTATTTATTTACTTATTTACGAAATAACTCAATTAACTGTAAATATACAATAAAATATTAAGGTAGGAGGATTGATCTAGAAATAACGGTCCCATCAATTTTAAAAATAGCCCACATTGGTAATTTTCATAGCAATTACATAGTTGGACCACTTACTTTATACGTCTACAAAATCGCCATCTTTTTCTACGCATTTTTGTAGACGGTAATCCAATTTTTGTATCCTAACATCGTAGAACTCCGCCGTCAGTCCGTTGAGGAAGTGAAATTCATTCTGTTGCCTTTTATTTCACCGATATGACGACGCCAGGTGAGTTAGTCCTAAAAATTTGTAATTTACTCTAAATTTACTCCGATTAGTGTTATTTTGGGTATTTCTGCGCTGTTGTATCCCCTGATGAATTTAATTATATTGGATTTATTGGAAGAGAACCTGGTGCCAGTTTTCTCGGACCATGAAGTAAGGGACTCGACAGAATTTTGTAATAAGGATGAGATTGCAGCTGTGGATTTTCATTGGCAGTATATAATAAGGTCGTCTGCGTATAGGGCAAATTTAACTGGAGATTTTATATGAGAGCAAATATCATTGATGGCTAGTAGACAGAGGGTACAACTCAAAGTAGAACCTTGGGGTACACCATTTTGAGTGACAGTTGTCGGAAAATACTCCGTTAACTGTGATTCTGAAATTTCTATTATTTCAGAGGCATTTAAAATGTATTCAAATAAATTTTCTTAAGGTATAGCTAAGCTTATTTTAGCTAGGTTCATTTTTACATTATTGTTCAACTATTGACCCCAAATTCGACTTACAAAATTATTTTCAATTGTTATATAAATCAACAAATCATTATAAGTGTGCTTATCTACGTATTTCATCAATGTACATAACTGATATTATGTTTCGGACTGTTTCAGAATGGCAAAATTACCTAAGGACTCAAGCTGGTAACACAACCACAGTGAACGTCGTTATCTGCACAGTCGATTACCTACTAAGACTACAAGAGTCCATTATGGACTTTTATTGGCACTACTCTAGCAAAGAACTCATAGATCCCGCCGGTAAAGCGAATTTCTTTAAAGCTATTGGCGTTGCCAGTCAAGTTTTTAACACCCTCACTGAAGTTATCCAGGGGCCTTGCACCCTTAATCAGCAAGCTCTAGCACATTCCAGGTAAACTTATTATTTTTTTAGAATATTTTATCTAGACAAACATTAATAACTTAATTAAATCCTCAATTTTAATTTCTTAATTCTTAATATAATATTTTAACTATAATTTTACTTTTAGATTGTGGGACGCTGTAGGAGGTTTCTTCTTCCTCTTCTCCCACATGCAAGACAAACTTTCCAAACACTCCAGCCAAGTTGATCTGCTTAAAGAACTTCTCAATTTACAAAAAGACATGATTACCATGATGTTATCTATGCTTGAAGGTAACGTAGTGAATGGTACGATCGGTAAGCAGATGGTGGACACTCTGGTTGAGAGTGCTGGCAACGTAGAATTAATTTTGAAATATTTTGATATGTTTTTGAAGTTGAAAGTGCTGACGTCGTCGGCTGGATTCCAGGAGATCGATGTTAATAGTGACGGATGGGTTTACCCTAAAGATTTCAAGGAGAAGATGGAACAGTCTAAGAACTATACATCGTAAGTATACGTTTGTTTAACTAAATCAAACTACTCACTGTCAGCCAGGAAATTAAATGTCTTTAAACTTTGTTTGATTTGTTTATGAAATGATTTATGTTTTTACAGGGAAGAAATCGAATTTTTATTGGCTTGCTGCGAAACCAATCACGATGGCAAAATTGATTATGTCGATTTCATCGATCGATTCCACGAACCAGCAAAAGAAATAGGTTTTAACTTGGCAGTTCTCTTGACGAACTTGGCGGAGCATATGCCCAACGAGCCAAGATTAGCCAGGTTCTTAGAAACTGCCGGTTCGGTTCTCAATTACTTCGAACCCTTCTTGGGCCGTATTGAAATTTTGGGTGGTAGCAAACGTATTGAACGAGTCTACTTTGAAATTAAGGAGTCCAATATAGAACAATGGGAAAAACCTCAAATTAAGGTAAATTTTCTCTTTTTATCTCTAATTACAAATTCTATAAATGTACGAGTATTTCGTTTTATATATCATTATAAAGTCACTGCACATAAATGATCACTGCTTCCGATTTGATAGCCGAAACGTATTTCCTAGAATGTATTTTTTATCTGCTATATTTCTTTGAAATTAATCACAATTTTAATTTAAAACCCGTTTTTAAGCATTTCAAGTTTAGAATATGGAATTAAATGTGGAATTTATTTTTTTTTAGGAATCCAAACGAGCCTTCTTCTATTCCATAGTCACAGAAGGTGGAGACAAAGAGAAACTGGAAGCCTTCATCAACTTTTGCGAGGACGCTATCTTTGAAATGCAACACGCCAGCGGGTTAATGGCAGTGGAGGACTCCGGTGGTGGAGGCTCTACGAGATCTACCAGTTACAGTTACATGCAACAAGAAGACGACGAGAAAATGACCAAAAATCCAATCCAACGAGGATACCAGGCGATCAAGGAAGGAATCTCATTCGGTTTATCAACTTTAAGTCCATCAAATATCAAACATAAGATTTCTGAGATGCAGCAAATGACCTTTACTGAATTGTTTATTGGATTCTTTAAGATGATCTTCTTTGCGTTCTATTACTCCGGTTTTGGCGTGGCTGTGGTTATAAAATATCTGCTAGGTTAGTATTCAATACCTAAATTTCTTTTTAATTATTATATCTTGTGTCTATAAGAGCAGGATGGAACATTTTTGGTCTAGTAATTTAACTTGTAACAGCATAATATAACGATCAGGCCAGGAACTACTCACCTAGTCCTCGTATTTCTGTAAAATTCAGAGTAAGTTTGATTTCCTTCATTTTCTAGGAATTCTAATGTCGTTAATGAAGGGTCCGGCCGTTGAAGAACCCGTCGTTGAACAAGTCGAGGAAGAGAAAGCAGCACCATTGCGAGTATTACCATCTTTGCCTTCTACAGAGGAACAAAATACGCAGATGCAAGCGTTTGGCATGGATATAACGAAGGAAGACGACGGACAGTACAAGATGGCTCCTCACGAATCACCTCAAGGAAGCCAACCGTCTTCTGGAGAAGGGGAAACCACTCCTGAAGAAGCTGGTGAGCACACAGAAACAGAAACGCCTCCAGAGCAACAACCTATGTCATTGTCTGACCTTTTAGGGTAAGTATTAGTTTGTCTCTTTAAATACTAGCAAACTTGTGTGGTTCATAGAAGGAGGTTCAAGTTTTCCGAAAGTTAAAATATCTAGAAAGATGTAGAAATTTTCTCTATCTTTTTAGAGGTGAACAGGCCAAACGAGCTCAGCAAGAAAAAGTCGAAGCCCAAGCAGCTCAACAGGCAGCTATGCAGGCCATCGAGTCAGAAAACAAGCAAGTCCATCAAGTTGACACTTCCGCAATGTCTCAAATCAACTTCGCTTCGTATGGGCATAGAGCAGTTTCGTTCCTTGCTAGAAATTTCTACAGTCTTAAGTATGTGGCTTTGGTTTTGGCTTTCTGTATCAACTTTATGCTTCTCTTCTATAAGGTAAGTTATTCAAAGTGTTAATTATTTTGTATATTTTGTTTATTAGAGACTATTATTATGTACTATGTTAGGATATTTATATCAAAGAATGTCACGAAAAGGGTTTTTGATTTTCTAATTTCTCTAGTGTATGCAGTGGATTTTAGTTTTAAACCTTTTCATTATTTATTAAATTATCAAAACCTTTAATTTGAAATTAACATTGTGTAAACTTTTAGGTGTCCAGTTTAAACGAAGACTCCGGCAGTGGTAGCGGTAGTTCAGGCATTCCAGATATAATCGAAGGTTCCGGCATCGAAGCCGGCAGCGGTCTCGATAGCGGAGAGGGCGATGACGATGATTTACCGGAGTTGGTCCACGTCGACGAAGATTTCTACTATATGGCACACGTCATGCGGTTAGCGGCAATACTCCATTCGATAGTTTCTCTAGCTATGCTGATAGCGTATTACCACTTAAAGGTACCGTTAGCTATATTCAAACGAGAAAAGGAAATTGCCAGGAGATTGGAGTTCGAGGGATTATACATAGCTGAACAGCCAGAGGACGATGATCTGAAATCGCATTGGGATAAATTGGTTATTTCGGCAAAGTAAGTAGAGAATATGTGTTACACCTTGTTTACGCAGGATAATAATAACACTATTATTATTTAATTAGAAAAGAAATAAGTTTTATTTACAAGTAAAAGTGTAACAGTGTAATGACAAGTGACAAGTAAGTCATAAGACATCAACAATGTAAAATGTGCTGCCAACATACATATAATAATTATATTACTGAATTGTACAGCAACACCCCCTCTCAATTCTACAAAAGTACAAATGAATAAGTACAAACTGCAAACAAAATTACAATACACTAATAAACTGTAAAATTAAACATTAGTTTTAGAAATATTCAAACAATTTCTCAATAATTCAAATTGAGTAACAGGCAATGCCTTGGTCATAATATCAGCTAACTGTTTGTTTGTAGGAACATACTCAATAACAAAATTTCCTTTATTTACCATATCTTTTACAAAATGATGTTTTACATCAATATGTTTTGAGCGTTTGGTCTCATAAGTTTGAGCCATTTTTATACAACCTTGGTTGTCCTCAAAAATTTTAATAGGATATTGAAAATCAAACATTTCTTTTAAAAGTTGACCTAAAAACAAACACTCAGTCATACAAGCAGACAGAGCCAAATATTCAGCTTCACTGCTACTAAGAGCAACTACAGATTGCTTTTTAGAACACCAGTTTACAACTTTATTATTACAAAGAATAACATATCCAGAAACACTCTTTCTGTCATTAGCATCACTAGCAAAATCTGAGTCAGCATATGCATGAACAGAAACTTGATCATTTTTAGTAAATTTATTGTATATTAATCCCAACTCATTAGTATAGCTCAAATAACGAATTACATTTTTAAGATGCTTCCAATGACTACTATTAAAATTATTTTGAAATCTTCCAAAAAATGAAACTGTTAAAACACAAATCTGGCCTAGTGCCAAGCATCAAATACATTAAACTACCAAGTACCTCCTTATAAGGGACTTTAAAATCAATTTGAGTTTCCTTTTCTAAATTCAATTTAGGTTCCATTGGAATTTTACTAGTCTTGCAATTGACCATGTTAAAACGATTAACAATTTTTGTAATTAAAGTTTTCTGGCTAACAACTAAAGTCTTATCTTTCCTTTCAATCTCTAATCCTAAAAAGACAATTTTTGTTTCATTTGATAAATCACTTAATTCTAAAATTTTCTCTAAATTTGATTTTAAAAATTTGACATCATCTTTAGAAATTGAAATAACAAAAATATCATCTACCCATATCAAAACATAGGTTTTTCCATTGAAATACAAGCAAGGATCAACCTTAGATCTTTTAAATCCTAAATTACATAAATGCCTATTAATAGTTGTATTCCAACATTTAGGGCTTTCTCGTAAACCATATAAAGCTTTTATCAACTTACATACTACACCAGGTTTAACACAAAGACCATCCGGTGGCTTTATAAACACATCACTAGAGACTGAACTTTTCAAAAAGGCACTTTTCACATCAAGTTGATGAATATCCATATCACGATCAACAGCAATGGATAACAGTACCCTCAGGGTGGTTAATCTAGCTACTGGTGCATATACGTCTTCGTTGTCTAATACTGGCTGCTGATAGCCTCTGGCCACTAATCGAGCTCTTTTCACCAACTGGCCATCAACATTTTTCTCAACAAAAACCCATCGCGAATCAATGATTACATCATCAGCCTTAGGTTCTACCAAAGTCCAGGTATTGTTGCTTTCTAACGCCAAAAGTTCTTTATCTATGGCCTCCTTCCATCCATTCCCCATCGAAACAGCTTCAGTATAGTTTTTAGGTAATTCAGAAGGTAGACAGCCAGCAGATAAAGCCATCATCATACTCACTTCATAGTCATCAAGATAAGAAGGCATACGTCTATCTCTTGCACTTCTACGTATCTCATGCTCTTGATTACTATCAGGTGGTATTACTTCAGGTTTAATTTTAATAGGTTCAGTAATAAATTGCTCATCCACATCTCTGTGTCTCATCACATGAACTGGAGATTCACTTTCATAAGTTTCATCAAATCTAACTGAACGAGATGTAAACACTGCTTGTTTTAGAGGGTCCCAGAGACGGTATCCATTGTCACAATAGCCAATAAAAATACATTTTCTTGATCTCTCAGCAAACTTCCCAGATCGATCCTCTTCAGGAATATGTGCATAAGCATTACATCCAAAAAATTTAATTTTGCTCATATCAGGTTTGTAACCATACCAAACTTCAGCTGGTGTACAGTCATTAGGCAATGTACTTGTAGGAGTTCGATTTGTTAAGTACACAGCAGCCAATACAGCTTCTCCCCAAAATGACTTGTCAAGACCACTGTCCAAAATTAAACATCTAGATTTATCTAAAATAGTACGATTGTATTTTTCTGCTAATCCATTCTGTTCTGGATTCCTTGGTACAGAATATTGTATAGTTATTCCTTTACTAGTACAAAAATCTTTAAAGCTTTTAGAACTATTCTCCCCAGCATTATCACATCTCAAATACTCTATTTTCAGGTTGAATTTAGACTCAGTTAATGCGACAAAATTCCTAAAGCATGTTTCCACTTCATTCTTTTCTTTAATAAGGTATAACATTCCAAAATGACTGTAATGATCAATGAATGAAACATAATAATTTTTACCATCATGAGTAGAAGGGCTAATTTTTCCACACACATCTGTGGACACATATTGAAGTAAGCGCCGAGCTTTTCTGTCACTTGGGATGCTCTTTAAAAATGGAGAACGTGTCTGCTTACCTTTCAAGCATATCTCACATACTGAATTCACAGGAAATCTACAAGAGTGTCCCATCCGCTTGTGCCACAACTCAGGTGTATCTCGAACAATATTAACCACATCTGAATACAATTGCAATTCTATAAAATATAAGTTACCAATCAATTTTCCAGTAATAATTGCAGTATCACCCATCATGATTTTTACTTCCTTATTTTCAAAAATCACACTAAAACCTTTTTCTTCAATTTGTCTTACTGATAATAAATTGTAAGAAAGATTGTCACAAACAAGAACATCATTCAAAGCAACTGAAACTCCTTCTTTAGATATAGCTGAGAAACTACCTTGAAATTTTGCTGCTACAGTTCACCAACTTTTGCTACATTTATTTGTCTATCTACTGCTATGGAATTAGTCAAAAATTGAATGTATTTTGACATAAACAGGTGATTTGTACAACCACTATCCACAACAAGATGTACAGTATTCATTACATTTGAATCACAGCTGACTGCAACTTCCTGTTTTGTGTGACTACCAATAAATGCAATTTCTTTATTTTCAATATTACTCATATTAGCAGTTTCACGATTTTTTGACAATCTTTTTGGACATTTTGAGCGAATATGCCCCATTTCATGACAATGATAACAACGAACTTTAAAAGTATGTTTGCTCTTACCTTTGTATTTATCCTGACCAACAAAGGCATGTGAAGGAACAGGTACACTAGTAACTTCCTTTGTTTTTAAACGATCATCTTCTGCCATTAAACTGTTTTTCACAAAATCTACAGTAACTTTGCATGGATCAGAACGAAATAAAATATCAATAGATGTTACAACTGAACTAAATCTGTCAGGCATTGCAGATAAAAGTGTGGTTATCTTTTCACTATCATCTATTTTACCTCCTGCATCATTTAATTCCCTTAAGGTTTTATCAAAATCCACCAAAAACTCACCCAAATTGCCATCTTCTTTAAGAACTAAGTTGCGCAACTTTTTCTGGATTTGTACTCGAGACTAAAGTCCTGTCTTTTCATAAACAGCTTTAAGAGCTTCCATCATTCCCATTGAAGTATCTTGGGTTTTAATTATCTCCAAAACATTATCCCCAACTAACTGAACAATAATATCTTTTGCAGTCGAATCACTTTTAACAAAGTCTTTGTACTTATCGTCAGTCCTAGCAGGTTTGTCTTGAGAAATGACATCAAGGACACCATGTCGTTCCAATGTTCTTTCCAATCGAAATTTCCACGAATCAAAACCGGCTCCATTAAATTGTTTTACATTAGCCATAAAAAAATTGATTGCTGGAGGAAGCCATAACTAAATGAAACACGTGCAAAAATTGTAAACACAATTTTTCTGCAAACTACACTCTTTAGCAGAACAAATTTTACTTTGAAAATACAAACTTAAAAAACACTTTTCTAAATTTCTGCAGCTGGGCCCGTAACCTGTTTACGCAGGATAATAATAACACTATTATTATTTAATTAGAAAAGAAATAAGTTTTATTTACAAGTAAAAGTGTAACAGTGTAATGACAAGTGACAAGTAAGTCATAAGACATCAACAATGTAAAATGTGCTGCCAACATACATATAATAATTATATTACTGAATTGTACAGCAACATTTTCATACATACATCAGTTCATTTTCTAATTAATATTCAGGGGTGATGACAAGTAAAGAAATGTTTTGAACTGCAACTATATCATTGTCTTACATTTCTCAGCCCAAATACCCGTCTTTTTCCCACACTGTCTTTTATTTTATACTTGAGTAGGAGCCGCAACATTGTTATTCTCCATGTTGAAGTTTTTTTCTTTTCTTATCTTTTTAATCTCATTCTTTAACATTTCTGTACGTCCGTTTTCGGTTTTTTCATACTCTTCTGGCTCATTTATTTTCAGGCTTTTCCAACATAATACACCTTCTTCTCCAATTTTCCAGGAAATTCCACGAGCACAAAATCATTTTCTATGGGCTTTCTATGAAGCTCCTCAAATCCATCTGGATTAATGGTATAGTAGCAGTCATCCCCTGAGGATGAACCAAGTTCATGTTCCTCCTCTGAGCTTTCAGAACTATCTTCAAATATTTGTTTCTTGACCTTTTCTACTTTTTTCACTTCGATTTTATCAATTTTTCTTTTCTTTTCGGTCTGATATTTTTCTTTCATGCCATTTGACAGGAATTTTCTTTTTATTTTCGATTGATATTTCATAAGTAAGTTTTCTACAATCGTCAACAGACAACCCATAAAACATGCGTGAGCAGCTTATGATATAGTTTTCTGGAGAATCTTCTTCTGCGGATGTAAATACTTTATTAATACTGTAGTTGGGACTCATCCGTATTTGACTAATGTCGTCAACGTCTCACCATATCTAGCCAATGTCTGAAATGGTAACTTTCAAAGCAACTACTTTTCTCAAAGATCCTCCTTCTCTGACCACACTTACTGCTTCTCTCATTATTTCCTCTGCGCAATTTCCAATTTTTCTTTTCTTTGGATCCATAATTATCCTGCAAAAAAAATTGTCTCACTGTTGGGCACGTGTAGTCAGCAGCCATTTTGTAACCTGACTTATACAATAGAATTTATAGAGACAAAATGATCCCACTTTTGTAATCTACATAAAAAACACTTACCTTTAACCTAAGCAGATCATCAAAATACTTTCTTTTATTTCCGAAAACACGAACTTACAAAACTTGAAAATATTTACTTAGGCACGTGGAAATTAAATTAATTTAAACGGTGCGTGCATCTCTGCTATACTACGTTCCACGTTTAGAAAATAACATTGCGGAGATAGGGCCATGTATTTCTTATGGACGATAGCAACGCGGCGTTGCCACGACACACACAAGCACAATTTAGGGTTGTATAATTTGTATTTTCGTTTCCACAAACATGAATTAAATTAATGTTTTATAACGTAATTGACCAAAAGTGCCCATTCGAAACAAGAGATGAAAAGTAGGGAAAATGATTTTAATTAGATAAATAGTATTTACAAAAGATAATTTTATTTTATCTTATTTTAATTATAGTAACGACAGTTTATTTGTTTTTCGGTGAGAATACGATATGCCATGAATCATAGAAATCAGTAGAAAATATTGGAATACCGCTTGGAATGCGTATATCTAATTACTAATTGCAATTTAAAATAATACGATGTGCGTATGTCAGCTATTTTATGTCGTTCTCTGACTACATAATGATAATAAGGCTTTTATTTAGTAGTTATTCTGACTTTACAGTTAAATGTTAATTGAAAATGAAAATTCAAAAATTGAGCAAAGGGAATATCTTGGACATCCGTGCAAAAGAGAGTGTCTGAGAGTTTTGGCAACACTGATCTCCTTAAGCGTAATGTTATTTTCTTAACTTGAAACAAAGATTAGCCGCGTGTTCAACACTGTCAGCGATTACTTGTTGGTACGTAAGGTTTTTGCTCACCAATGGAAAACCTAGTCGGTCGCGTGATAAATGGGGGAGAAACAGTGTCTCGCCGTAGGACCTGACTCACTGTTGGGCTGGCTCCCCTAACAGAAAATATAAGAATAAAAAATTGCTGTATATACAACCCAATTTTTTTTATTACATTTCAGGTCTTTCCCAGTAAACTATTGGGATAAATTTATAAAGAAGAAAGTTCGTCAGAAATATAGCGAGACGTACGACTTCGATTCAATTAGCAGTCTTTTGGGAATGGAGAAGACGTCGTTCCAACAACAAGAATCCGAAGAAAAGAAGAGTCTTCTATCATTGTGAGTAATTTAACTTAATAGTAACAGTTTTAGGCATAGGCATAATACACATAGACTAACTGCTGTAATACCGTCGGGTTCCCCCAGTGTGACAGACAAAACTGTCGCCAAGCAGTCCCTGCATATCTTTCCGAGAAAACTAGAAAACACGATTATTCATAAACTATGATCTTCTTCGCGTGCCATATCAGAATTATCTGAAGTTGGCGATCACCATTGCGAAGGCTTCTCGATCTTCTGAAATATAGGATAATTGTCCTGCATTTGATATCTGAGTCCATTCACGAATGTTTTTTAACCAAGAAACTTGTTTTCTTCTTTGTCTTAGTTCTAAACTGAGATGATTATTGCAAAGAAATGACTTCATTTTCATAAAAGTAGTTTTCGTCATTGCTATTCTACGTTTTCTATGTCTGGATGTAGTTGGTCCGTTATCACAGTTCCCAAATATGTCATTTTGTGAACTTTCTCAACTTGGACTCCGTTTAATTGAAGCTCTGCAACGGGATGTGGGTCACGACTAAACACTAAAAATTTGGTTTTGTTTGAGTTCATTTGAATGCCCATTTCCCCTCCTACCTGGTGAATACGATCAAGCAGAATCTGGAGACCTTCAATATTATCTGACAGAATTACTGTATCGTCTGCATTATCTGTATCTAATCACATTAAGTAGTTCCCCATTGATTTTTATTCCATATGTTTGTCTCTCAAATGCCTTTTTAAATAACTGGTCCGAGTAAACATTGAACAATGTTGGCTACAAAATGCAACCTTGTCTGACTTCTCGTTGTGTGGAGATTTCATCGGTGTAGTTATCTCCAATTTTTAAGATAGCAGTTTGATTCCAGTACAAATTTTTAATGACACGAATATCCTTGTCATCTATTCCGATATGTTTCAGTATTTGCATTAATTTTACATGCTGTACTTTATCGAATGTCTTTTCGAAGTCCACGAAACATGCAAATACATCTTTTCTTTGGTCACAGCATTTTTGTAATAAAATGTTAAGCTCAAAAGTGCCTCCCTGGTTCCCTTCGAGATCTTCTCATTCGGGCTCATTAATCGATATTCTGAGCATTTTCTCGCACTGTGTTTTTTAGGTATTGCGACACAGATAGATTTGAGCCAATCTGTGGGAATCACTCCGGGGTTATATATTGAATTAAAAAGACTTACTACTATTTTTATGTTTTCATCCTCTATTAGTTTTAGCAACTCAGTTGGTGTATCATCTGGACCACACGCTTTTCTAATTTTATCATTATTTATGGCGTGTTCTACCTCACATAGAATTCGGCAATATTATTCCTGTCATCTTCAAAACACTCTGATATATACAGCTACCATTCTTTTCTTATTTCGTGCTCATTTACAATAATTTTGTTATTAATGTCAACGAGTACAGAGGGAACTCGTTTTTTAAATATGTTACTAATTTCTTTTAGTTTTTTCTGCACATTAAATAAGTCGTGTTTAGATATATTACATCCTCCATTTCGCCGCACCTTTCTCTCATCCATTTTTCTTTGGCTAATTTGATCTCCTTTTTTATTCTTCTCTGCAGGTGTCTATATTCTGTTTCATTAGATTTTATCAGTCGATGTTGTTCCATTAATTTCAAGATGTCGTCTGTCATCCATTTATTTTGCTTGATTAAGTTTTTTCTATAATTATTGTTTGTGGAGATTTCGTTAACTTGGTTTTTAAATTCACTCCATAGTTCTTCTAGTTGTTCTCCGATGTTTTTTAATCTATTGTTATATTCTTTTTTAATATTATGTTTTTTGTTTATATCGTCAAAGTTAAGTACATTGGTTTTTGGTTTTTGTCGCTGAATTCGTTTTAACCTTAGTTTAATATCTGTTACAAGTGGTTGACGATCAGATCCAGTATCTGCCCCAGTAAATGTAGGGACTTTTTGAGGACTCAGGCTTATTACCATCATCAAATGGGGCTTTCTAAGTATATAGTCATCGCTTGAGTAGTTTATACCAGGTGTTTGCAATGATCATATCGTTTTCTTTACAAAATTCATACAATCTCTGTCCTCGATCGTTAGGTTGCCCTAGACGATAAGGACCTACAGTCTGACCTCGTCGACCCTCCTCAATTTTTGCATTGAAGTCGCCTATAATACATAAAATTTCGTCTTTAATAAGTTTCTGTAAGATGTCTTGGATCTGATCATACGACTTCTCGACTTCATCGTCATATTTTCTATCTTCAGTCGGAGCGTAGATTTGAAGTATGTTAGTTTTAAATGGTCGAGTATTTATTTGGAGTAATATTATTCTAGTCGGTCAGATACCTCAGCGGGCTGTGCGGCTGCCTCTCATTCGCTTCACTGTCGAATGGTTCAGTGGATGTGGGATCGAGCCCCAGCTCGTGTACAGAAAACAAAAAGTCTAACGCAGCAGTTTAAAATTCTAGATGAATCTGCGGCTTAGACTAGGATATGCTGGGATCTGATCGGCCTATGGTGGAGCAGTACGGCAAGAGATAAGGGCTTGCGGCTCGGTGATACTCCTCCATAGATCCCTACCGGACGGGCGTAACGCCTAAAAAACCGGATATATATATATATATATATATATATATATATATAATATATATATATATATATATATATATATATATATGTATATATATATATATATATATATATATATATTATTCTATCCGAGACTGGTACGATATTGGTCTCATATTAACTCAGTTCTGATGTTACTAATATACTTACACCATTTTTGTGATGCGGATCTTCTGTACTGTTACCGGAATAATATAATACACTTTCGTCCTTTTTACATGATCCTGACTCTGGCTATCTCATTTCGCTGATTCCCAGTAGGTCTATTTTCATTCTTTTCATTTCTTGAATTGCGTTGTCAAGTTTCTCAGTCGCAAATAGACTTCTAACAATGCATGTGCACATTCTAAAATTAGATTTCTTTATTTAGGATTTCTTCACGAGGTTTTGGTAAAAATACGACCTCGTGGTATAAATATGTTTTTCCTCTCCTGCCGAATCTTGTCCTCCGCTTTCCATGATTAGTAACGGTTTGCAATTGCAGTTTCAATTCTATTTTTCCTGGGGGTGCTCTATGAGCCGTTAATGCAGTGGTTCCCCTTTGCCTTGTAACAAACAAGTTTTTGTATAAACAATTTGGTCTTGTTGTGCTTATAATAGCACACACTAGCCTCGTATTAAAATAATTATTTGACACATTTGTTTAATCTGAATGACTATTTAAAAACGTAAAAATAATCTTGAAATAAAAAGCAAGGTATAGTACATTTTTCTGTTTACAAAGGATGATAATCTATCCTGATGTCAGCCAAATTTATTACAGAATGACTTATATCGATCCACAAACTCTTGTGAAATTATTTTTGTATTTGTAATTTATCACAAAATATTTCTCTAGGATCATCAATATTGACTGGCGATACCAAATATGGAAATCCGGAGTGACAATCACAGACAACTCGTTCCTTTATTCTTTGTGGTACTTCACCTTCTCCATCCTGGGAAATTTCAACAACTTCTTCTTTGCCGCCCATTTGCTGGATGTAGCCGTCGGTTTCAAGACTTTGCGGACCATCTTGCAGTCAGTAACGCACAACGGCAAACAATTGGTGTTAACGGTGATGTTATTGACTATTATCGTATATATCTACACAGTTATAGCGTTTAACTTCTTTAGAAAGTTCTATGTACAAGAAGAAGATGAAGAAGTTGATAGGAAATGTCACGATATGCTAACGGTAAGTACTCTGCTTATAGCCAGTTTATGTATTTCTAATATGATTTATAATAATTGCTAAAAATTCTTTTATTTGAGGTTTTATTGCGTTTTCAATAAACATCTTATGTCAAAAAATAGAAATATTAGAGATATTCTTGAAACAAGGAACTAATATATCGTGTACTGTAGTAAATTATCAACATTGTTGGCACTAAATTCTGAGAAATGATAATTGAGTTTGAACGACTACTAAACAATAATTTATCACTTCTATATTAATAATTCAAATACAGTACACTCCCTCACCGGTCCCGCATTAAGGCCGTTCCTCGCGATTCTGGGCATAGGTAAATTCCAATGTAAAAGTTTATATCAAATAACGCAAAAACTATGGCAGATATTGAGATGATTCTTTTTTTATATGGAAGGTCTAAAAAAGTTCTAGTGCACTATTTGGTTGTAAATTAATAAATTGTTTAAACAATATTTTTTTTTCAAATATTTTTGGTTAAAATAAACGTAATTTTTTTTTTTAATAGGGCACTACAGAATTTGACCCACTTTCCGAATCTATTTTTATTTTTAACATAAAGTGTAACACAAAGCAGCTATTTGATATAAACTTTTAAAAAATTTCAAATTTCTGCTAAATGCAATTTTCTCTCCGTCAGCACAGGGTGTTCTTGTCGGTAGCTTCTGGATTCTCGCCAGATAGGTAAAACCCCTGGAGGAGGATAAATCAAGTTGAATAACATTAGGGCTTATTTCGACTTTTGACAAACCAGTGTGTTTATTGTATTTAAAATAGGAAAATTTTATATAAATAAGCAGTAAGTACCTATAATTTTATTAAATTTTTATATGAATAGAAATATTTTCTGTTGATTTTCCATTTTCCTTCTAAATATTTATACTGTTTTTATAATAATACAATTGTTTCAGTATTTGCTTATATAATAATAATTTATTATATAGAAACAGCGTAGAGTTTTGGTCGATCATCCAGTACATTTTTTTTGTATTTCAATCAGAATTATTATTTTCTTTTCTTCTTTACATGAGCTCAGAGTAATAACCAAATATTTTGCAGTATTTGAATATGAAATTTAATTATTTATATTTATTGCTCAGCAACCTACCAATCGTAAAATCTAATACTGCTCAAAGAAACAATGTACAGTCTCGGAACTGGATTGATACTATGAAGACGACTACGGCAAGAAATAAGGACAAGCGAAAAACATCCAAAACCCAGATGAGAATTACTTGGAATATCAGATCACTTAACTCAAGGGACCAAGAAATAACCCAAGTGTTGAAAGACAAAGAAATAGATATTTGTGCTCTACAGCAAACAAAAAATAAAGGAAAAGGTCAATCAAAATTAGGTGAATACATACTAATCTACAGTGGAGTAGCAAAAGAAAACAGGACCAAAGAAGGTGTAGCCTTACTAATACACCAAAGGTATCAAAATTACATCAAAGAGTGTCCATACATATCAGAAAGAATAGTAACATCAAAGATAAGAATGGAGAAGGAAAACCTGAACATTATCGGAGTATACGGCCCAGAAAATAATAAGCCTCAAACAACAAGGGAAGTGTTTTACGACCAATTACAACAAGTAGTAGATCAAGTCAAAGAAAAGATGATAATTCACAGCTAATTTGATTATAATAATTAAGGAACCTCATTTTTTGCCATGTTAAGAAATGGAATTTGTATTTTTTGTTAAAAAATTTGCACAAACATTGTACCTTTACAGGGCCCTCTACGACTTTTCAAAAATGTAGTTCAAATGGTGACTAGGAAGAACCTACAAATCCATAACGATCAAGCAATTTCAAACTAATAAAATTTTCTATATCTCCGGATCTACTCAATGGATTTTGATCATTCTTTTTTTAATTTGTATGTAATTTCTACGTACATTAGGAATTAGTAATTTGTTTATATATTAATTAATTAATAAATAGTCTAGTTTGTTTAAACAATTCGTGCAAAACAATTTTCTTCCAAAAATCTATTTTTTTTAATACTAGTATCAATAATCATAGAAACAGTCGCGTTTTTTGCATTAAATTGTCAATAATTAAAAAACAGCTCCAGATTCAAGGCAAGAAACAAGTAAGTTTTTTTCCTAGAGGTCTACAATAACTAAAAAAGCTGTCAGCGACCTGGATTATTAAGTGTCACGAACATGGTCTATTTTTTGCTTATTTCCCTGGAGTATAATATTTGATTAACATCTGTGTAATTTCTTTGTCGCTTCCTTGCTGGTTTTGCACATTGCTATGATAGCAATATCTTCGATAAATGTTGCAATTGTATATTTTCTAGGACAATAATACAATACGTATACAAAAGGTACAGACACTTCTTTGTGGCAGCCCTGTATGTTTTCTCAATTCCTTTCAAAATCTCAATTCCATGTATGTTTCTTCCTGTTTAATTCTGAAATATCTTTCCAAGATGCAGGAGTCAATTATTTGAGAGTATCGTTTTGGTAAATGTAGTCTTAGTTTATAGTTATGGCGTCTTTGCCATACTTTATCATATACCTGAGTCACATCCTAAATTATTGATATAAGGTTGAATGCTCGAATAAACGAACTTTAAAAAATGAAGGTAAATTTCGAGCACAAATTTAATAATCAAATCTTGCCCAAGTACTTTCGCTTTCTACAGCATCAACAGGGGCATCTGCGCTTGCTGGCATAGCCCAAATTTGACGAAGTAAGTCTAAAATGTTAATCACAAAAAACTTTTATCATCCATTAACTTCGAGTTTTTATCGAAGTTTATTAATTTTCTTTATTTAAAAAAAACTTTTCTTGGCTTATTTCAGATGCACCTGATGATGCTGTAGAAAGCGAAAGTACTTTTGCAAGATTTGATTATTAAATTTGTGCTCGATATTTGCCTTAATTTTTCAACGTACATCCTAAAATGTCCATCATATTATCCTTCATGATCCATATTTCACATCCATATAAATAGTTATACAGTATATTTCATCATCATCATCATCAATGGCGCTACAACTCTTCGTAAGTCTTTGTCGCTGTTACTATTGCCTTTCATGTTTGTCGGTCCTGTGCCAGTAATTCCCATCGTCGCACTCCCATTTTCTCTAGATCTAGGAGTATATTTACATATAACAAATTAAATCCTTAGTTGTAAATTTTTGAAATAAGTACTCAGTATACATCTAAGTTTCATTAATGCTCCTCATAAATCTCATAAATCTAAACTTTTGTACTCCGTTCTTTATTGACAATTAGTTGCATAGGGCCGACGTTTACTAACCACAAGCACACAAGTAAATTATCTTATTTCTTTCATTTGACAATAATAATTGTCTGTTAGATTAGCATTGTAAGAAGTAAATTAGTCTCTTACTGAATGATAATAAACAACACATCAAACTTATTCTGAAACTATTTCTTGTGTCATGGTATATTTTATTAGATTTTGGTGTAATAAATTCATGGTGTCACAACCTATCAAATTCAATATCAAAAATCAAAATTGGAAATGATAGCGTAATTAAATTATTCCTTCCTTCAAGAAATTTTAAAAAGAACTGATTTCTATTACTGTCCAGTGCAAGGACAGTTATTTTGTTATTTATATCGAATAGAGAATACTGTTAGTTTACGGTATGGACCCCAAAAAATATTTTATTCGAAAAGATTGATAAATAGATGGAACTGTGGGAAAATATGCTACAAAAATTTCAAGATTTTTATTATAATTTTTATTTGAAACACCTTCTGAAGAAACATTAGACATAATTCTATATTTATATAGTTTCATTTTATCAATTTTAATGATCGTGATACTAATTAAATTTTTATGATATATAATAATAATACTCTTTTTTTATAATTTTTATTTTCCGTAAACTTTAATCTACGTTAAACTTCAGACAGCCAATTTTTCCGTAAAAAAATAACAACTTTGAACATAAGGCTATTATCGAGCACAAGTTAATTACTTAAGTTAAGTACTTTCGCTTAAAATAGCATCTTCAGGGGCATTTCGTCAAAATAAGAACTATCCGGCAAGCGTAGAATGTGGAAAATTTTCCGCTTAGATCATTATCCATCCAGATACTGACAGAGAATGTAGCGTAGAAGTAATTTTAAACTGTTTGTCCTCGTTTTAGTGTAGTGTTTTTGTATAATTTATGTTATTTTTTAATGTTTCCACATTCTACGCTTGCCGGATAGTTCTTATTTTGACGAAATGCCCCTGAAGATGCTATTTTAAGCGAAAGTACTTGGGCTAGATTTAATTAACTTGTGCTCGATAATAGCCTTATTTTCAAAGTTCATTTATTCGAGCATTCAACCTCATTTCATTTAAAAAAATAACAAATAAATTATGTATGTACATTTGTTACATTGTAAATTTATGAATAGATTATATTACTTTGATCTGTTATTATATTTACTCAAAACACCACTAAAGAGATTTATGGTCTTATTGTAAGCCAAAACCTGTCACTGCAGGGGTTGTCTCGGTGTATAATCGGCTCGAGTAAAAGGTAAACGCATTTTTGACCTGGGCTTGAGAGAGATACGAAGTTTAGAATATTACTTCATGACAGATTTGTTTTCGTAAAGAAAGAAATTTTTGAAATAGAGATAGCAAACTGAAATTTACCGTTAGGATTTTCGAAGATGAGCCTTAACCGGCCGTCGTATTAACCGGCCACTCCCCCTTCCTATTGTTTTGTGTACGAGACGATCATCAAGTGCCGCTTGATGATCGTCTTTCGCCCCGGTTGTCAGTTGTGTTTTTGCTTTCGAGGAGGATTGAATTCGTCTTGTGTGAAAATGAGTAAGAAGCGTAAACGTATGGTTGTGACGATGGAAAAACAAAAAAAAAAAACGCGGAAGAGATCGGCGTTTAATCGAGGATTTCTGCGCCCAAATGGAATCAGATAAAAATCTAAAAACTAGATGCACTAAAAAACGAAATTCGAGATAGTAGATAAAGCTCTTTGGTTGTGGTTCCTTCAAGAACGGCGAAGGGGCACACCTATTAGCGGCCCGATTCTAAGGGAAGAGGCTTTATGTGTACACATCAAAATTATAGACGGAGGCGAATTTATTGCAAGTGAAGGTTAGCTGACTCGCTGGAAGGCACGTCACGGAGTTAATTATGCACAAGTAAGTGGAGAATAGTTGCGACTAATTCCGAATGATCAGCTAATTGAGCCAGGTCCTAAAATTCTTCTTAAAGATAATTCACACAAGAATATACAACAGATGTGAAAGAGACATTAGCCCCGCGCAGTTCGGTTTCAGACAAGGATTTCGCACAAGGGAAGCACTTTATAGCTTATCTGTCCTACTTCAGAAATACAGAGATCAGCAAAAAGATGTCTTCCTATGCTTTATAGATTACCAGAAAGCGTTCGATTGTGTTAATCATTCGGAATTAATAAGATTGCTCCAGGAACGTTCGATAGATGAGAATCATCTTAAAATAATAAAGAACCTTTATATGAATCAAGTGGCATCTGTGAGTGGAGGACTGGAATATACATCATATTTCTCAATCGAAAAAGGTGTACGACAGGGTTGTGTTCTGTCACCCCTCATTCCTTTTCAATATTTACTCTGAAACGATTTTCGATAGAGCCTTAAGTGACCCTGAAGATGGAATCAAAATCAACGTACAGACTATTAGTAATCTTCGCTATGCTGATGATACAGTCATAATAGCTGATAGCCAAGAAGCGCTACAACGACTAATAGATAAAATAAACACCGAAGGAGAACGACTGGGCTTGAAGATTAATATAGATAAGACGAATGTAATGGTGGTTATTAAAATACGAAATATACAATTAAATATAAGAGTAAACAACAAGAACATCCAAAAGGTCTCAAAGTTCAGATATCTCGGTAGTTGGATAACTGAAGTTCTAGACCCAGACATAGAGGTACTTAGCAGGATTGAGCAAGCCAGAACAGCATTTACCAATATGAGAACCTTACTAAGCAACAGCATCCTCAACTTAACGCTTCGATATCGCTTTGTAAAATGTTACATTTACTCCATATTGCTATATGGTGTAGAAACCTGGATCATAAAGGCCAATATGATGAACCGATTGGAGGCCTTTGAAATGTGGGTATTTAGAAGACTACTTAAAGTTCCCTGAACAGATCACACAACAAATGTCGAAGTATTAAATCGAATGGACAGAGAACGAGAATTGCTGCAAATAATAAAAAGAAGAAAAACTGCTTATCTGGGTCATATATTTCGAAATTCCAAGTACCAGTTCTTAAAGCTTATTATGGAAGGGAAGATAGAAGGAAAACGAGGCATCGGAAGACAGAAATACTCATGGTCTAAAAACATAAGGGATTGGATAAACCTCAATGCCCATGCCTGTGCACCTCAGGAACACACAAAATTCCTCTTTTCGTTGTTGGTAAGTCCGCTAAACCGTGTACATTTAAAAATTTACATCCATCGTCCCTCCCCGTATCAGAGATCACAAAAATCAGCATGGATGAGCGCTGATCTATTCAAAGAATGGTTTGAGCGTGAATTTGTTCCGAGAGTAACGCGCCATCCTGGAAACCTAACATGTGAGACAGATGACATAACAATTTTATCTCCTCTCTTTATTTTATGTGATTTTATCACATCCTCTTAATGTGACAAGCTTGGTGTAACCGATGGATCAAGGTTATTGAAAGCTTGAAAAGACGATATGATACACAATTACTGTCCGAAATTTTACAATGCGCAGAAAGTGATATCAAATCTTATTGATATCATCAAAAAAATTAACTTAAAGGACGTAATTTACATGTGAGCTTCCGCCTTCCAAGAAATTCCTGCTTTTACTTTCGTCTTGGCGAAAACTTTGGGCCAACATTGAGGAACTTGTTGAGTGTGAACAGTCACACGAAGAAGATAATTCTACCACCATTCTTCAAGATCTCCAAACGCTATCCGAAAATGTCTAATTGCAGGTCGAAGATATTGAAGAATGAATGAATTGTGACGAGGTACTTGAAAACGAATTTTTGAAAGACTACGAAATAATTACACTAGCAACACATAAAGAGCCCTATGAAAATGAGGAGACTGATGATGATGTTGACGGAGAAGAAGACTGGCCACACTGAAACCAGGGCTGCAATAGAGGTGGCATTGAAGTATATTGAACAACAACCTGGGTCATTTTCAATAGACGTCTTGGTTTTTAAAAAACAGAGAGATATAGCTTTTAAAAATTCTCTTGATGTCAAGAAACAGAAGAAAGTTACCGATTTTTTTTTAAACAAGTTTGTAAAATATTTAAATATGTATATATGCACATAGAAATAAATAGTATTTTTCAACTGTATACTCGTGATCTTTATAAATATACACCATTCGTGCACATCTGTTCGATCTCCAGCTCGGTGTATAGAAAACAAAAGGGTAACGCAGCAGTTTAAAATTCTAGATGAATCTCGGCTTAGACTAGAATATGCCGGTGTCTGATCGACGTATGGTGGAGCAGTACGGCAAGAGATATGGCTTGCGGCTCGGTGATACTCCTCCATAGATCCCTACCGAAGGACATGCCGCCTAAATACCGGTGTATATGTATGTATGTGCTTGATTTTTCTCATGAAAATGCCTGCACATCGGATCAACCGGCCAGGCTCTGGTCCCGAGGTGGCCGCTTAAGAGGGAGTCTACTGTACAGTCAAATATGCATAGAATAACAGATTTTTTATTTTCCTTTCCGTGAAGGTATCCTTTCGGATGCATGATATGGACGATAAGCTTATACACATTTTATGGCATTACAAATGCCTGTCTAATTTATTAACAGTTAATTAAGATACATTTGTTGTTTTCTCAGTGTTTCGTCTTCCATCTCTACAAAGGTGTCAGAGCTGGTGGTGGTATTGGTGACGAAATCGAGCCGCCAGATGGCGATGACTATGAAGTGTACCGTATCATGTTTGACATTACGTTCTTTTTCTTCGTTATTGTCATTCTATTGGCCATCATTCAGGGTAAGTCAACGTTAAAATACTATTTATTAATTGATTTTTAATTTACTTCTTTTAATACTTTTCGATTATTCTAAATATCACTGTTACGGTATTTCATTAATAATGATGTACTAAAACGGGATATGCGTACAGGAACTAATAAATGGGAACTGCAGGAACAGATATATACAAATTATAAAGCTACTGGAATCGAATGGGATTGACTAAATTAATTTCCAACTCTCTGCAGAATCTGATTCGGATCGGAAAAAGTAAGTTTAATCTGGCTGCCTGTACAGATTGGTATCGAAGTAAACGAACAAACGGATCTACTTGTCTGAGAATGGTCAAAATAAAAACGTGCACATGCCCAGATCCTTTCGTAGACGTAGTAAGAAACAAAGCCAATCGAACGATATCGGACTAGGTGGAACTGATAAAACGGAACTACAGGCACGAACAAATGAGTATTATGAAAGCTTTTATAAGTGAACTTTTGAAAAAGAGGTCCAAAGATCTACTAAATATGAATAGGAGTGGTCTGCGAATTTTCGTAGGTCTCCTAACAGGATACTGTCGCTTCAAGGTGCAAATGAATAAAATCGGACTGACAGAAAGTGTGGATTGCAGATTTTGTCAGTCTGAAGATGAGACAGTAGAACACTTTCTGTACAGCAGAACATTTTCTGTACAGCTGCCCAATCTTGGTTTGGATATGGCTGAATACATTTAAGCATTATCAAATCGAGCCCCAAATAAGTAGAAGATAGATAATAGACTATTAAAAAGACTGGACTAAAAGGACCACTTTAACCTAGGGATGAGCCACACTTGGCGGGGTTTATCGACTATGTAATATACTAAAAATGTCCCCGAAGGTCATACATCGAAGAATATATAAAATACTTAAAGGAAAATATACTCATACAAAGATGCATGTATTTCAATGAACCAGTATAAAGCTTTTGATATAGTTAGATACAGCCAACTTATCCAATTAATAGAAAAGAAAAACTTGGGCACGAAGGACAATCACGATATTAGCAACCTTTATTACAATCAGAAGACCATAGTAAAGCAAGAAAATGAATTATCAGATGAGATGAAATTGAAAGGATTCTCAGACAAGGATGTGTGCTGTCGCCTGTACTGTTCAGTTTCTATTCAGGAGAAATAATTAAGGAAGTAATCGAGGAAATAGCAGGCATAAAAGTAAATGGACAGTCCATTAACAACATACAACTATAATTAACAAAGTCTCAATTTTGATTTTAACTTTTAGTAATTTAACTGCATATTCAGATTTTTCCTTTTTTACAGTACTGATAGCGCTTGGTGGACCATTTTATTGTAGTCAACCATCCACTGTCTAATATATTGTATAGTCTTTTCTTACATTCATACTTTATGTCAACTTCAATCGCTCTCAAACTAACATCCTAATTATTATAGACAGGTTTGAGTGTGAGATTTGGATTATTCAATCTACATAAAAATATACTAATTTTATAGTTCATCAGTTGATTTCCTATAGTGGTGTCAGTTGGACCTTTGGTCAATACTTAGTTTCATAGAATTTTGAAAGGTGCAGATCACATAACTGTCCTTTACAAGCTGTCATTTGTCACATGTCATCTCAATATTTCCGCAAGACCGGGAGCCCATTCTGTCTCCGGCTTCTATATAACATGTAGCTTCTCCTTTTTAAAAAATTTTAAAGTGTTTGTTTGTCTTTGTGTATTGTATTGTTATGTCCAAATTTACATGTATGACATTCTACTCATGTCGGATAGGCCACAACTGACGAAGTAAGTCTATAAACGTTTATCACATAAAAACTTTTTTCAACCATAAACTTGGAGTTTTTTATCCAAGTGAATTAATTTTCCTTCTTATAAAAAAACGTTTCTTGGCTTATTTCAGATGCCCCTGAAGATTGATCGAAAGTACTTGGGCAAGATTTAATTAATCACTGTGTTCGATAGTTGCCTTGTATACTATCAAAGTTTGGTATTTGTTTATATTAGTGAGGGTTCCTAAAAATGCGAATTTTGCGAAATAGAAAAAAGGCAACATTTTCATGTTTACCTCTACGGAAATATACAAAAAGTGAAAAAAAGTAAAAAAAATGAAACTTCATAAAAAGTATAGGAAATCAAAAGTTAGCAAGAGAAAAATGTTATCGAAATACGAAATAGCCGTAATAGTTATATAAAATTTATAAATTAATTAAAAATACCTATTATTTTCCCCGTTAAATTATCCAAAAATAAAAAATATTGTAAAATGTCCAGATTCATTTTTTTGGAAAAACAAAAAGTTAAAGTTAAACGCGTTTGCGCACAATATAAAATATTCCGCAGAGGTGCAATGTTGCCATATACACATTTGTTTTGAGTATATAATATATATTATATACACATATATTTGAGTAAATATATTGAATTTAAATTTTAATAAGAATATACTCCATATGGCTTAATATTGTTTTTTTTTTCAGAGTAAGTAGATTCATGCCAATCAGCCATGTTTTAGTCGGAACCAGTGCTATTGTATATTTACAGCAACAGCTATATTTACAGCAACTACAGACAATACAGACATAACCTGCACTATTTCATTCGTACTTTTAGTTGAAGAGTAGATTAAATTATTCCAAATGTACTAAATTATTAATCTACAAATGTAAATGACAGTTCTGTCGTCGCTTGTCAAAAATTGCTCAATCTGAGTCTATGTTTCCGTCTAAAACATGGCGTACGCGTGCTGACAAACTTCAAAGGCGGCATCTGAGAGTGGGCATTCTGATTGTTATTTATTCTGTGGTAATATTTTATTCATATTAACTCGATGATTCATGTATTATTAATTTGACGTTACAAGTTATGTACTCCTGTAAGGTTTGCTAAATATTTAAAATTGTTGATATTGCCACGGTAACTTAAAACACGCGCGTTTTTTTTTTTTAATTAAACACGCTACGGCGTACTTTAAATAAGCAAAATAGGGTACCAAGAAAAAACAAATTAAAACCTAATACACCATAAAACGAAATAAACTATAATCTATATGTAATAACATAAGTTAATAACAAATGAAATACAGATATATGAATCCCTTAGAAACAGAAAATGGAAATAACTCATTATCATTATTCCTTTATGATTGTACTTGAGAATTAACCCATTTATGCCCAACGGGTCGTTAACGACCCAACTAACAAAAATATGTTCCAAACAAATATGTCGAATTTACCAGTCGCCGTATGTTTACAAGTTCATTCCTGACTATGCAAGTAAGCAGTTTATTTAGTGCAAAACCGTTTATTTCGCTCGTAGTGTTCGTAGAGTGTACATCAAAATAGAACTTGAATAACGTTCACAGCATGGCTTCATTCAAACATTTGTAAGTACATTTAAATAAATTATTTGATTATTTAAATTCATTTTATATAGTTAAACACAAGTTGTGTTAACACATTATAATATTACTAGTATGAAAATAATTTGATATATGTCATAATATATTATATATAATAATAATATTATATTTTGATGGGTCGTTAACGACCCGTTGGAAATATGACATATCATAATGGGAAAATGTTTTTTTAGTAAGAAACCATTATCTACGGCAGAAATTCTGGAGGAAATAGAAAAACTTGAAAACAGTGAGACTATACCGGATGATATATATATTTTGCCTCCAGATAATAATGGCTGGTTAACCGATTCGGATTCTGGAGACGAAGAATGTAATGATCCGGATAGACTAAATAGAGGTCAATTAAATGCCTGCGCTGAAGTACAATTTCAGCGTGATGAGGAAAACATAGAAAATGAAGTTCTTCAAGAAGTATCTGATTTTACAGTACAACATCGAACAAAGAAACTAAAGAAGACGCCCCGAAAATGGTCGAACATGATAAATTTACCAACATTACGTGCGGATTCCGATCTACAGAGATTACCAGTTTTGACACTTACTTCTGAAAGTAATCCAGTTGAATTTTTTGAATTGTTCATGAGCAGAGAAATAATAGAGTATTTAATTAAAGAAACAACAAATTATGCTGCCTCGAAAAATCAAAATATTACAATAGACATTGACGAATTTTATGTATTCTTGGAATTTTAATTTTAAGTGGTTACGTTCCATTACCAAGGCGAAGAATGTATTGGGAAAACTCAGATGATACACATAATATTTTAGTAACGAAATCTATGAGACGCAATAGATTTGAAGAGATATTTAGATTTTTTCACGCTGCAGACAACAATCACCTTGCTGAAAATGATAAATTGGCCAAGATTAGACCTTTCATCGAAAAATTAAATACAAAGTTTTTAACGTTTGCACCCATTGAAAATCAAATTTCTATCGACGAATCTATGATTCCTTACTTTGGTCGTAATGGGTGCAAACAATTTATTCGCGGCAAACCAATAAGATTTGGCTATAAAGCATGGGTAATGGCTTTATCAAATGGATATTGCCTAAATTTTGACATATATCAAGGCCGAAAATTAACAACTGGTGCTGATAAAAATTGTGGATTAGGAGAAAGTGTGGTGTTGACTTTTGCAGAGATTTTGCGAAATACATATAAAAATATAAAATTTTCCTTCTATTTTGATAACTTTTTTACAAGTATGTCTTTGATATCATCAATTGCAGAAATGGGGTTTAGTGCCACTGGAACTGTACGCGAAAACAGAACAGAAAAGTGTCCTTTAGAAGATAAGAAAAGTATGATGAAACAACCAAGAGGATATTATTGTAGCTCTTTTGATGACAGCAGTAAAATTGCGGCTGTAAAATGGAAAGATAATAATGTTGTCACTATGTTATCTAATGAGCATGGAACTGAGCCAATCCAAAAAGCAAGCCGATATTCAGCAAAAGAAAAATTAAAAATTCAAATAGATCAACCATTTGTAATTTCGCAATACAACAAATTTATGGGCGGAGTCGACTTGATGGACAATAACATTTCAAACTATAGAATAAAAATACGTGGAAAAAAATGGTACTTTCCAATATGGATATGGATGCTGGATGTTTGTGTAACTAATGCTACTGGACCTCAAAATATTGCAATTCCTGCTCCGTCCACATCAACACAACATCTAATTGAATCGGTTATTTATGAAAGGCCTCATGTCACTTTTTTTAAAATTTTCGTTTAAACTTGTCACTAATGATAACCCGTATGTTCACACATCGTTTGCTTATAAAAAGCCTCATGTCTTGTTATTCCTTTATCAGATATATTAGTTTAAAATTATTGTTTATTTATGAAAAGCCTCGTGTCAGTGACAAGGGGCTTTTCATAAATAAAAGCACTGTTGGCAACATTGCGCTGTCCGCTGATTGTTGACAGATATTCAGTGTTTGGAGATTAAAAATTAACCTCTTGTTGTTTTATGTTATAATCAACTGTTAAATAATAAAGTAAAATATTTCTCTTCAGTTATTGTTAAAGTGATTTAACTTATGATTTGAAATAATGTCAAAGAGTGAAAATCTCGTTGAAATTGAAGCAGATAGCAAGAAGCGAAAGAGGGGTGTTCGTTACCATGAAGAATATAAATTTAATCGAATTAAGAAAGCTAGATGTCATGATAAAGGATATCTAAATTACAGAGGAAATGTTGAACCACGCAAAACAGGATTACCATGCTCGTAAGTTACGTTTTATCTTAGAACGTACTATTTTAGACAGGAAATAAGATGATAATTAGAAGTCAGTTTTAAAACCTTGCTTAGTTTCACAATAGTTACCTTTTTCAAATATTGTAGATGCAGATTAAGATGTTTCGAGAAGTTATGTGAATAGGACAAAGTTGAAATTTTATGCAGAGGTGCAAACTTTGCAAACAAAAATGAGCAAGACCTTTTTTACCAGTCCTTAATAGAAGTAGGGCCCGTACGGAAGAAGAGATCAAGATTAAAACAAAACACTTCCGAAGATGAAGATAAAGATGTTTTTTTAAGCCCAAACATTTTATTCTATGCCCAAAAGTTCTTTTAAATTCTATGTCTTGCTTCGTGAGAAAAGGATTAACATCTGCAAAAAGGCTTTTTTAAGTCTGCACGGTATTGGTAAAAAAAGAGTAAGAAGACTCCAAGATCTTTTTGTAAAAGGTAAATTTCCTAGAGATTTAAGAGGCCAACAGAATAATTGGAGGACCCTTCCACATGATAATACGGATCTTGTAAAAGAACACATTCAGTCATTTCCACTGAAAACAAGTCATTATTCTTCTAATGAAATAGAATCTCTAGATGCTAAGCTGGACATAAAAAAAATGTTCAATTTGTTCCAAGAGAAATATAACGACTTAAACGTGAAGTATAGTTTTTACTACAAACTTTTCAAAGAACATTTCAATTATAGATTTGGAAGGCTTCAAATTGACACTTGTTGTGAATGTGAACTGCTCAATATTACAATAAAAAATCCTCAGTTAAATGAAACAGCAAAACGAGTTGCAGTTGCGCAGCTACTTGTGCATAAGAGGCGTAGCAAAAAGTTTTATTCAACCCTTCGACAGACGAAAGAATCGATGTTTGATTGTATGGCAAACATATCGCTTCTCACAATTCCAGTGCAAGAAATATACTACCTTAGACAACTGTCCGTCTATACATTTGGCATATACTACAGTAATAATGACACTGCAACATTTTATTTATACCACCAGGGAGTTGCTGGAAAGGGAAGTAATGAAGTTTACTCTTTCTTGAAAAAGTATATTGACGAGAATGTTCAAGCTAATGTAGATAATTTGTACTTATCAATGACAACTGTACAGTACAAAATAAAAATCATACGATGATTAGGTTTTTAATGTCACTTACAGATAGTGGAAGAATAAAAAACGTTGTCTATAGACTTCCAATAAGGGGTCACTCGTATTTACCATGTGACAGGGTCTTCGGCCTTGTAAGACGAAACCTAAGGAAACATGATAAATTCTACACTTTGAAAGATAAAACAGAAATAGTACTTTCCTCTACAAAACAGAGAAAATTTACTGTGAATTTTGTGGAAAATGCAAATTTTTTGGACTTTCAAAGTTAGTGGCCCAAATTTTACAAAAAAATACTGTTTTAGAAGAAAGTAAAATTCAGAAAAACCAAAAAGGAAATGTTTACTCTTTCTTACTACCATGAATTTACTTGCGAAAGATTTAAAAAAGGAGTGGTTGTTGTATCTGATTTCATAGGTGGATTTATTAGCAAAACCTTCAAATTATTATCTAATCCACTGTCTATTGCTGAGCAATCCTCCCCTTCCTCATTAGCAAGAAAAACGCATGAATTAAAGGTACTAATTCATTAACAAAAAATTAATGACCTGAAGAAACTTTTGCAGCTTGCCCAATGGCCTAGAGTTGCAACGAAAAAATGAGCCAAAACGTATAAAATGGCAATTAATTGTAGCTAATGGTATTGTCTTAGAACTGTTTTAATAAAGTTACATTAATTATAAATAAACACGGTGTAAATTCATTCATCAATCAAAAGTTTTCCCGTAAAACAACACTTTTGTTTATGAAAGGCCTTTTGTCAGCTATTATCAATAATAAAAAAAATATAATATTGATTTTAAAAAGTGTAACTAACATGATTTATTTTTGAGTTTTAAGGTTCTTAAAATGTTTCGAAAAATCAGAAAAGTATAAAATCGTTTTTTTATAAAACTAAACAGTTTTTTCTTGTTTTCCAAAATGTACATTTTGTGACAAGAGGCCTTTCATAAATAAGCGATTCAATTATTACTGGTGCTCAAAGAAGAAGATGTCGTGTATGTTCAAATAAAACTACAAAAGCCTGCGATAGATGTGAAATTCCACTCCATGATAAATGCTTCAAAGATTATCATACAAACTATTTTAAGCTTTAAGTAATATAATTAAACTATGCCTGCTTCATAGTTTTCATTTTAGAGAGTAAATGTTTAATTTGTTAGGAGAAAGTAAAATAAAATGTACATAATTTCATAAAAGTTATTATTTTTATTTTGTACCCCTATGTGCCCAACGGGTCGTTAACGACCCAGCATATTTTTCGAAAAGCCGTTTTTGAAAAATTTTTTTAGTAATTTTTCAATGCATTTTAGGGTATTTTATTACATTCTTGAGAAAATCATTGATATATTTGACAAAAATAGTTGTGGGCATAAATGGGTTAATATTTTCACAATATACAATATATTTGAAAAGTGTGGCAACATTGGATCAAGAAGTATGTACTACGCACACGCACATCATTGACAGCAGCTGTAATGGCGGCGGCATCTTCAAATTTATGTCAAAATATCAGTTTTTTAAATGCGAATTACAGAAAAACTATAGCTCATCGTAAAAAATGTATAGATTAAAAAGTGAATAAAAAAGAAAACGTAATCCATTGTCCAAATTTCAGACTAATCCGACTATCCTCACTAATGTAAAATAATTACCCAAAGTTTAAAAATATATTAAATAATACCAAACTAACACTAAACAAAGGACAAACAGTTTAAAAATGTTTTAGCAGGAGAGAAAATATGCAGGAGAAAGAATTCTCTCTCCTGCTGTCACTCACAAAATAGCTTTCTAAAATTTTTGAAATTTTTTTAAACTGTTTATCATATATCTCAGATTGTTCTTCTTCTTCTCGTGCCATTCCTAGCGGAGATTGGAAATCATCATGGCCACTGCGACTTTGTTAGCAGCGCGCCTAAAAAGTTCAATCGAACTACACCCGAACCATTCACGATAGATTACGAAGCCACGATATTTTTCTTCTTCCCACACTTCTTTTGCCCTTAATTTTGCCCTGCATGATGTTTCTTAAAAGTTCGTACTTTTCACCTCTCACAATGTGCCCCAAGTATTCCATCTTTCTAGTTTTTATCTCATTTAGAATTTCGCATCTTTTGCGAAATTCTCAGCTTGTTATGAGATGTGAATGTTATTATCTGCTTCAAGTGATAATACAGGAAAAGAGAAGCCGAATGAGAAGATGTATCATGTAGTCGACTAATTTGAGTGGCTTCATTAAACTATCTAGAGCAGTAACATCTAAGATGCGTATTTCTCTGATGATTGCAATCTTTTTAAAGGAAATGATACATGAAGAAAAATAAGATCTGGTCTCAATTGACACAGAGCATACTGCACATATTTAAAAACACCCATTTTTATTTCCGAGTTCCAGCACTAAATAATATAACTTTGTCTTTGTTTAGGTTTGATCATTGATGCTTTTGGTGAGCTTCGTGATCAACTGGAAAGCGTGAAAGAAGATATGGAATCGAACTGCTTCATTTGTGGCATAGGAAAGGATTACTTTGATAAGGTGCCGCACGGGTTCGATACTCACGTACAACAAGAACACAATCTAGCAAATTACATGTGAGTAGATAGATAGATAGATAGATATTTTTATTTGCCCTTTGTTACATACATGTATGCATAGGGTATGTCAAAAATTACAATATAACATTAAAATAATAAATAGTTACAATTAAAAGTAATATACAGTACAAAGACAATAAAACAAAGTCGCTAACAATTGCACAAAACATATTAAAAATACAAAAATAAAAATGTGCAACAGACATTGGGCATCTTCTAAATAATTTCAGTTAAACATTCTGTAAATTCACGTACTGAATAAAAGGCATGGCTGATTAAGAATTGTTTTAATTTTTTTTTAATTTCTAAGTGAATTAAAATTTTTAAAACTAGACGGTAGTTTATTAAAAAGTAGGGAGCCTGCATATTCAGGAGACTTTCTGAAATTTGTGTGATTATGATGGGAAGATAAAGTATCCTTGCATTTCTTGTGTTATACGCGTGTAAGTCAGTTGCTGTTTTAAGAACATTTAACTTAGTGAACGTATGTGATAGTAATTTATAAATATATATTGAAGCAAGCGTAAGACTGTTATTATTTTTTTCTACTCTCTTACTAGTAAATTGTATATTACCTACTATTTGGATGCTAAGTAAATGCATCATAACAGATACTGACACGTAATGACTAGCACGTAATAAAAAAAATTACGCTTCAGTTTTATAAAAATGTGTAATATCACATAAGCCTCGTAAGTCAGTTGGTCGAGTTACCATGGAAACGAATTAACAGACGTTATTTTGACAGATTAAAAATTATTAATCTGTCAGTGTAAATATAGTGGTAATTTAATTTTTATTTTTATAAACGAAAATAATGGTAGAAAAAGTATAGTACACAACTTGAGTTGTAAGCTTATTACATGCTTGTAAAATTACTGCTCTCGCCGCTACGCGGCTCGCGCGCAACTTTTTTACTCGCATGTAATAAGCTTCTTACAACTCTCGTTATGTAATATACTATTAAAACATTGTCGACAACTGTCCTTAAAGCGTAAACCAAATATTGTTCGAATTATTCGTTTTTGTAGGATAAATACTCCCAAAACTTTCCGATGCCTGTCCCCAAACAATAATGTTTTGCCTGATTATGGAATACATTTGAGAATAGTATAGTGTAACCAACGCATTTATATTAACGTCGTCCTTTAACGACAATATCGCGAAATATGATTTATTTAATTTTAAACAGGTATTGTTTACGTGTTGACGAAAATTTAAAGTGTTGTCCACAATCGTGCCAAGATTATCCAGATTTATTGCCAAATTATTTCGGTAGCACCAGTTTTTAAATGACAGTATTACATTTTTGATCTGAGATTGTGCTAACTCGACAGATTCCGCTGAGACAAGTATGGTGGTATCGTCTGCATACATGAATATATGTTTTTCTGAGATATATTCAGGCATATCATTTACATAAAGTAAAAATAGTAGTGGACCCAATATGCCATTCTGGGGTATTCCTAAATTACTGTAGTATATTTCCGAGGAAATATTATTAATAGACACAAAAAGAGGTCTATTTGTTGTGTACGAATAGATCCATGAGTTAACTGGTTCGCGAATGCCTATAGCTATAAGTTTTTCTTTCAAACACACTGGATCAAGACATTCGAAGGCCCTCGAGAGATCAAAGAATATTCCAAAAGTGTACAAATTTTGATCGATTTTTTCATGGATAACTTGAATTAAATCTACTGTAGCTGTTTCACACGAACGTCCTTGTCGAAATCCATATTGTTTATTACTAAGGATTCTGGTTTTATCTAAAAATGACGTAATTACATTATACACTACTTTTTCATAAGT
The DNA here is from genome assembly GCA_918026665.1 of Diabrotica balteata. NCBI lineage: Eukaryota > Metazoa > Arthropoda > Insecta > Coleoptera > Chrysomelidae > Diabrotica > Diabrotica balteata. Next base: position 106,445,388 of record OU898284.1, read on the forward strand.
TTTTGCGATAACGCTTAAAATAGATATGCCTCTGTAATTTGACAATAAGTTTCGTGAACTTTTCTTATAAATGAACCTTTCTATAATCGGTACTACTTTTGATGTTTTTAAAATATCTGGGAATTTTCCGGTACTCACGGAATAGTTAATTAATTCAGTTATAAAAGGAACTAATTGTAATGAACATTCCTTTAAGAGAGAAACCGGCATGTCATCAAACCCTGTGGACTTCTTGTTTTTAAACGAACTAATTACCTCCAAAACATCGTCTTCAATGTACTGGACAAAAATAAAGTGATTCATTAGGTGTACGTCTTGTTAATGTATGGTTATCTTTATTCCATTGACCAGTTTTTGGAACTATGGATTCTACCGAATCAATTAGATACTCAGCAAAAACATTAGATATTTCTTTAGGACACTCTAATTGCCTATTATTGTATTCCAGTTTTTTTGGAAGGTCAATTTTCTTGGTTCTATTTAGTTTTGTATTTACTAGTTGCCACATGGTTTTGTTTTATTACTGGAGTTATTGATTAAATTCGAAAAGTGCTTCTGTTTTTCAAGTTTAATTTTGTGGTTTAATCATTTGTTTTTTTTTGCTTATAATTTTCGTTGCTGATAATATTAGTTTTTCTAATCCAGTTGTCATGTTTAAGTTCCGATATTTCATTTTATAACTCAATTGAAAATTTTATTTTGTTATGTTCACTTTTTCCGTGATTTGGTTTAACACGTTTCAGTGGGAATGCTGTATTAAATGCATATGTTAGTTCATCCCCAGAAGGACTTGAACATTTCATCTACTGATACAAATTTTGAGAAATCAATATCGATTTTACTCAATAAATATTTAAATTCTGCTACTGAAAGTTGACTAAATATGCGATGAGATATTTTTTTCATCAGATGTAAGTGCCTGTTCTATTGTTTCCCATTTCAGTATTTGAACTGAATGATCAGAAATGTCTGGATCCGTTATACATATATTTAGCGTTCGAAAATCCAAGTTTGTTATTATGTAATCGATAGATGATTTGGTTATTATATTTCCGTATTTTGCTATTCGGGTTGCAACTGATATATGTGATTTTAGTTAGTAGATAGTAGAGTATTTATCTGATTTTTACATGAGGGTACATTAAAAAGAGTACATGGATTAAATGTAGGATGTAAGAGTGATACACTCAAATCATTTATTTATTTATTTATTATTTATCAACGGGCAATCGCCCAATTAAAATACAATGTAAACATTATTAATAAATTACAGTTTATTTCTAATCGTAACCTACTTAAACTAAATTTAAAAATTTTAATCATACAAAAAATAAAATTTGGAACAGTAAATAATAAACATTAACAAAGAATGTACAAAACACAAGGACATCAAGCTATCACACACAGTTCTTAAGCTGAGCTTTAAATTCTTCTGGAATACTATAACAATCCACCTTTGGGAATAATGATTAGCAAACCTTGGTGTTCTAGATGTGAATGAATTGAGTTCGTAGTTTGTGCGATGGGGTCTAACATAAAAGGGTTGATTTAGCCTTGTTTGTCTACTGGGAACATGGAGATTAATTTTTTTCCAATAGTTGAGGACCAAAAATAATAGTGTTCTGAAGCTATTTTCTTGTGGCATTGTAAATTAATTACTATTTATAACTGGAAATAAGCCACAATTAAAGATAAAAATACGTTTATTGACGTTTCAATTTCCAATTCGGAAATCGTTCTCAAAATACAAACAGTAAATTAAACAAATTTTGTTTTTTGTTACATAGTGAAAAAATTCTTCTAATAATTTAATTTTATCTGACTCATTTATATTGACAATTCAGACATACATTATGCATTTTAAAGTAGACGACTTTAAAATGATATTGCCAATATTGTTGAGTTGCGCTCCTGGGACGACTTTACTTATAAGATAGTTCATTCGATTACATGAAATCAACTTTAACTTGAGAATATCCGTCAGAAAAAAATCATAGCATGTAATTCGTCTTTAAAAAGACAAACACATGACATGATGACAGTAAAATTCTCCTGTTAGTGATTCCATAGTAAATTATGAGGGAAAAACCAGGAAAAAACCTCATAATACTATCCCGACATTGTAAGTATTTGTTCGTGAATTTAGTTTACCTTCAACAAACATCAAAATTCTGATTTTATATGTTACGTTATTTAAAAAACATAAATGATGTATCCTCTATATGTTACTGACTTACTAATACTGGTATTTTCTTATTAATAACTTCCTCTTTCAATATTGGTAACCAGATCCTACTACATTCTGCCGAGGAATTTGCGACACAATTGGCCTCATTTAGCATAATTAGAGCCGCTTCTTTGATTTTTCTTTTTTTACCATCCGTTTCTTTTAGGACTATATTTGAATTATTCCATTGAACCCTATGTTCATTATCCCATGCGTGTTTACATATTTGAGATCTATCAAATTCTCTATTTTTAATATAAGATTGATGTTCACTTATTCTAACATTTAATGGCCTTGATGATTCACCTAAATAAAACTGATCGCATTCACAAGGTATTTTATAAATGCAATTCTTTGTCCTTTCTTGTTCATTGTTAGGTTTGGTTTTGGACAAAATAGATCTCAACGTGTTTGTTGTTTTGAATGTTGTTGAAATGTTGAATTTATTTCCTATCCTTTTAAGTTTTTCTGATAATCCTTTTATGTACGGTATTGTTATTTTCCTCATATTATTCCTTGTGTATGCTGTAGGATCTCGTTCTAAGTTGTTCTGTTCTATTCGATCGATTGTTGAAAATTCCTTATTTATAAACGATAAAGGATAATCATTTTTTAATAAAACAGATGTTAACAAATGTTTCTCCTCCAAGAACGAATTTTCGTTAGAACAAGTAATTTTGGCTCTATCGTATAAGGATTTAATTATTCCCTTTTTTACATTAATATTGTGATTTGATTTGAAATTTAAATATCTATTGGTGTGTGTTGGTTTTCTATACACCTGAGTCTCATATCCAGTATCGTTCTTAGAGATTAAAACATCCAGGAAAGGTAGCGTGTTATTATATTCCTTTTCCATGGTAAATGTTATTGTCTCTTCTTTATCGTTTATATCGTTTAGGAATGTGTCCAACAACTCTGATCCATGAGGCCATATTGAGAATACATCATCTACATACCTCCACCATACTGTGGGTTTGAAATTTTGTTTAGAAATTATATTTGTTTCAAAATCTTCCATAAATATATCGGCTAAGAATGGAGATAAACTAGAGCCCATTGCTAGACCAAAATTTTGTTTATAGAATTCATTATTTAGTTGAAAATATGTATTATCAGTACATAATGTTAATAACTCCATTATAGCCGATATGTTTAGTCTTGTTCTAGTTGCCAATGAATCATCACTCTCTAATTTTGTCTTGACTATACTTAAAGTCTTATTTAATGGCACATTCGTAAATAAACTATTTATGTCAAAACTTACCAAAGTATTATTTGAATTAAATTCAATATTTGATAATTTATTTAAAAAATGTTGTGTATTTTTTATGAATGTGTCATTTTTATTTGTATAAGGTTTTAAAATATTTAATAAAAATTTTGATAGTTCACTACAAGGAGAATTTATGGTACTACAAATGGGTCTAAGTGGTATATTCGTTTTATGAATTTTCGGTACTCCATAAAAATGAGGAGTCTTACTGTAATGAGGTGTAATTAATCCTCTCTGATAACTTGTTAAAACATCTTTAAACTTGAATAAAGTTCTATATATTTTGTTTTCCAAAGGCTTTGTTGGATCTTTTGTTAATTTTGTATAAGGTCCGTTTATTAATAGATCTTTAATTTTATTTTCGTATTGAATTTTATCCATTATTACAGTTGCATTCCCCTTGTCTGCTGGTAGGATGATTATGGAGTCGTCATTTTTTAAAGTTCTTATAGCCTTTAGTTCCTCTTTGCTTATGTTTTGTTCAATTTTAGTAGATTTTTCCAATTCAAGTTTACATAACACTCTGTATTCTTCCTTTTCGTGGGTTGGTAAGCATTGAGAAATTTTCTCCACTGAGCTTATTATGTCTAATTTTGGAACGGATGGCTGAGTAATAGCAAAGTTTAGACCCTTTGACAGTATTAAATTCTCCGTAGCATTTAAATGTCTATTTGATAGATTGACAACTGTCGCTAATATGTCATCATTTCTATTGAGGTTATCTAAAGTGTGTATACTATTTTGTTCTAAAAGAATATTAAATTTATTTAAATGTATATTTCTTTGTTTTCTATATGAATTTTCATATACTATATGTAAACTAAAAATAATTTGATCAAAATCAGAATTTGATATCACATTGAAAAGCAAATCTTCAATACTTACAATATCTTGTTCAACAAAAAATAAATTCGATCTATGATATTGTAATCTTTCTCGGATCATGGACAAACTGGCTCTATGTAGAATGTTTTCCAACCTTCTGCTTGAATAAGCTGGACGTAACTTCAAGCCCTTTGGTATTAGGTTGTTATCTCTACATCTTCGTAAAAATTTAATTGAGTTTTGACAGTGTGCCAGTTTCTTGTATAGAATTTCCAATCTCCTAAAATTTTGAATAACGCTGGGCCCATAACGGTTTCTTAATATTGTTCTGAAGCTATTTTCTTGTGGCATTGTAAATTAATTACTATTTATAACTGGGAATATTATGAGGTTTTTTTCCTGGTTTTTTCCCTCATAATTTACTATGGAATCACTAACAGGAGAATTTTACTGTCATCATGTCATGTGTTTGTCTTTTTAAAGACGAATTACATGCTATGATTTTTTTCTGACGGATATTCTCAAGTTAAAGTTGATTTCATGTAATCGAATGAACTATCTTATAAGTAAAGTCGTCTCAGGAGCGCAACTCAACAATATTGGCAATATAATTTTAAAGTCGTCTACTTTAAAATGCATAATGTATGTCTGAATTGTCAATATAAATGAGTCAGATAAAATTAAATTATTAGAAGAATTTTTTCACTATGTAACAAAAAACAAAATTTGTTTAATTTACTGTTTGTATTTTGAGAACGATTTCCGAATTGGAAATTGAAACGTCAATAAACGTATTTTTATCTTTAATTGTGGCTTATTCCCAGTTATAAATAGTAATCAAAAATAATAGAGTGCAGTATACTATAAAATATAGTGAGATCCTTGTGCATGCGTCGGATTTGGAGAAGAGTTATGTTGAGGAACCTCTTCATATTTGAATAGTTAATTTCTTCAATACTATGGTTTTGTTTAAATGCAACAAATCTTAAAAATTTGTGTCGAACTCTCTCAATAGCTTGAATGTGGGTGTTATAGTGAGGAGACCAAACACATAAACAGTAATCTAGTTGGGATCTCACAAGTAAACAATGGATGGAATATTTAGAAAGTCTTTAGCACAACGTTTGATAAACCCTAAAAGTTGATGTGATTTTGAAAGAACAGATGAGATATGCGGGATGTAGGATAAGATGGAATCGAGCACAACACCTGGTCTTTTGACCTGACACCTGTCACCTGACATACAGAGTCTAAAGGGTAACCATTGATAGTATAGATATGATTTGTAGGAGTATTATTCCGACCAAAAACTATTAAATGACACTTTTTAACATTAAGTTCCATTCAGTTGCTGTCACACCAATAATTCAACCGATCTAAATAAGACTGTAGTTTTTGATAGTCACCATCATTCTCAATTTTCAAATATAATTTTAAATCGTCAGCAAACATTAGGAAAGAAGCAAAGAGGAAACAGGAGGCAATATCATTACCATAGTTATTGAATAGAAGAGGTCCTAAGTGTGATCCTTGTGGTACTCCTGAAAGTACCTTAATCTCAAACAATTGAAAACCCTGAACATGTACTATTTGTATTCTTTCAGTTAAGTAGGATAACAACCATTCTAAAAGTTTACCCTGGATACCCAGACTCCTCAACTTATTGATTAAAATCTTGTGATTTGCCCGGTCAAAAGCCTTTGTAAAGTCTGTGTATACAGCATGAACCTGGAAGCATCTTCAAGAGATTCTGTAAGGAAATCAATAAATGTCAATAAATTAAGTTCAGTGGAACGACTAGAGAGAAATCCAAATTGCTGGTCGATAAAACAGCCTTTTAAAGTTGCTGACAAATAGTCACAGACAAGGCTCTCAAAAACTTTGGGAATACAACTTAGAATGCTAATAGGCCGATAATTGTTCAGTTGAGAATTATCTACAGATTTTAGTATTGGGGTAATAAAGCTAGTTTTCCAGTAGACCGGAAACATCCCTGTCTTTAATGACAGGTTAAAAATGTGAAAAAGAGGTCTAGAAAATAAAAAGCTAAAGTGTTTAAGAAAAGAAGGTGGAAGACCATCTGGACCTGGCCCCTTGTTGCTATCCAAAGTGGAAAGTTTTTCATATATAGACGAAATAGAAATGCTAAATTGTGATAAGTTGATGTCTCCTTTTAAAAAGGTTTCATCCTGCAAATCAAACTCTTTATCACTATAAGTTTTGGAAAAGTATTCAGCAAATAAATTGACAATCTCCATGCCAGAAGAGCTAGAAATATTATCATAGTGCATACCAGAAGGAATATTATTCCTGTTTTTTTACTGTTAACAAATATCCAGAAATTTTTATTATAGTCAGCAAGTAATTGAGATTTTAGATATTTTTATGCATTTTCTTTTTTTTAATGTTTTTTTAAGCTCTAGAGAAAACCAGACAGGAAACTTTTTTACTGAATACTTTTTCAGGGAACAAAAACATCAATTGCAAGGTAAATAACATCAGAAAACATGTTGATCCTATCATCAAGACTTTTATCTTTAAACAAATCATCCCAATTAAATTGTAAAAGAAAGTTTGTTACTTCCCGTACACTCATTGAGCGAAAGTCTCTATGAAAGCCATCTCCAATCAATCCTGGCTAATTGAAATATTGAGATTCACATTTAAACCCAAATGAGAGTGGAGGATGATGCCTATTCTCTGGGAGTAGGGCACTCTCAGCTCTAGATACCTCAACCTCTTCATCTTGGACCATGACTAGATCTAATAAGGAGTTGTTTTCATTTTTAACAGTGTTTACTTGATACATATTATGAAAGGAACATAAAAATGAGAGGAATTGAATGTAATCGACTTCATTTGGTGAGGTTCCTGGTAATGGAGTAGCCACAGAAGACAATCGATCAATGAACCACTGACAATTTGGGAGGTTAAAATCTCCCAGGATACATAACTTATATTCTGGATACTTTTGAGCTAGATTATCTACATTTTCTGCAAATTCCACATACTTCTCAATGATACTACGTGGTGGAAAGTAGGCAGTTGCAAAGATACACTTGTCAATATGGCCAATCTCAATCTTGACTATCTCTATCTAGGATCTATCTCTTCTTGTAGTCAAACATTTGCAGTTCGGCGCTCTTTATGTCATCTGTTAACTATGTTTCATTAAAAACTAAAATATATTGTGAATAAGAAGTATTTTCAAACAGTAGCTGAAGTTTTGTACATAACCCTCTAACATTCTGAAAATACACCAGTGCTTTTGAAGTCTCGACTGAGGGGGCTTTGAACCTGATAGATATATTTAGTTTTTTTTGTATTAACTTTGGCACGCCATTAACATTAACTGTCTTTCTTTTAACTCATTTTTCAGTGCATTGACTCGTTGTTCAGTAGTTAAATCAGCTTTCAGGAATACTTTTAAACCTCTATCCAACTCCCTCTTGTTTTTCAATATTAACTGAACCATTTCAGGTGACTCTAGAGTTAGTTGCAATGATTGATACCTATTTTTATTTCTTTTACCAATTCTAGTTGAACGGACTATTTTTATATCAGAACCAGCTAAGCCCGACAGCATTTCCTTAGCTTTAGACACTTCATACAAAACACTGCCTTGCACCAATGTGAAACTGTAATTATTGTCGTTTTTTTGTATTTGATGTAGAGGTGGTATTTTTATGAAGGTACGATCCTTCTTAATGTCTTCAAATGAGGTAGTAAAACTGGTTTTCAAACTCTTGCCTTCATCGTTTACCTCACGAATATGTTTTTCAAACTCCTTCATTTTTTGACAGTTTGCAATTTTGATTTAACTTAGTGTATCTTCTAATGCTTTTACACGGTTGTTTACTGTAACTGTCTTTTTGATTCCTGGCACGCAGTCACAACACAAATATGGCATAATTCAGGTGGCCAGAAGTAGACACCTTATTTCTGTCGAGCTAATTCTAGTGCAGTTTTTACATAAAATATTTTTGCAAATGTCACAAGGGTAAAGAAAAACATCCCCAGTACCTTTAATAAGTTCTTTAAAAATACAGTTCTTGGAACATTTGCCACATGTTCCTGCCATTTATTACGGTTATGTCAACAACTTCTAAGAATCCAATATCAAATAATTGTAGGTTATTTTAATAGGTTATTATTTATTATTTGATTTTTATAACTAGCAAACTTATTATTAGATATCTATATCAATATTTAAAGACAAAACATTTTTTTTCTTTCATTATAAACATTGCTATTTTTTTATTAAATAAAAAATATTTATTTTATAAATATTTCTTTATAATAAACCAGTGATATATGACGTATAACATATATTATTAAAATTAGTAGTAGTTTTTGTGGATAGGTGTCGCTGGGGTTTTCATTGCGGAAAGACAGACAGACTAAGCGGGAATGTGACTTAGTGTTTCGCGCAGACAGGCGGACCGTTTCTACCAGTGGCGGATGGAAACCGGTAGCTTTAAAAAGTATATTCAATTAAAGTGAGAATAAATTTGTGAATTTTATTTTTATAGTTTTTACTATTTATGAAGTTATAGTCAGGCATTCGATAAAATAATGAGTAAACTATTAGGAGTACTTTAAATACAAATTCTCATACTTACATTTATTGCCAGGAAAGAAGGAAGGGTTTCAACACAAAAAAATAAGTAATTTATTTTAACTAATTAAATAATGTATTTATTTTCTAAACAGTAATGATTGTAAAAACTTCTATGTTTTGTTGTCAATAACTTCTATGTTATACGACAAAGGAATATCACACAAAAACACGTCTATTCCGGAATTTTAATCACTATCTTCATTATCAGAAAGGCTTTCTTCGGATGAACCAGTATTAATAAAAATTGTAAATGGCCTAGCGTAGAGTCTAATAAATGTTCACACATTTATGTTAAATGAAGTGGCCACTCTACCTTTTACCAAAGCCCATATTTTTTCGATAGGGTTTAACTCGGGATGATAGGGAGGCAGTGAAGTACTTTATGTCATAAGTGCATCATAAGTTTAACTAAAACGATGTCAATAAAATATCAATTTAAAATACATTATCCAATATACAGTTTTATTTGTTCAGCTGAATAATTATTTTACTGTGTTACCTAAAGCCTAATCCAATGATGATTTTCCTTAATGATTCATTTAACCCTGGAAATCCCATTTCTTTGTTCTTTAGTTTTTGATAACTACTTTAAATAAATAGAAATAGTTAAAATATTTGGGAAGTAAATCTTGTTTACTAAGTAAGTAAACTTGTAAAGGAATTGTATCTACCGTTTTTGTTAAAAATGTATCTATATCAGTGTTTTTACTAGAAAACTGTACTACCTGGTTAACGTCCAATAACATACTTCATGTATAACATGGTTAATATCCAATAACAAACTCAAAAAATACAAAATTTTAAGAAATGAAGTATCCTGTGTTATGTTGTTTAATAAACACTGATTGTAAATTTAAGTATAACATTTATTTGGGTTAGAGGCCATGTAGGTATACCAGGGAATGAAAAAGCTGATACTCTAGCTAAGAAGTAGTGCAGAATGGAGTCTTTGCAACATTTATACAGTAAGGGATATATTTAGCTCAATAAAAATAAAATTAGACTGAAATGGGAACAGCATATATATATATAATATATAGATATATTATATATATATATAATATATATATATATATATATATCTGTGGCTTGGAATGAAAAGGGCGGGTGTCACAAAACGTAACTCGAGTAATCGGCCATTGTTTATATTTGGCCGCATATTAACCACATTTGCTTGTAGTTTATAAGCTTACTACTTAATACAGCACCATCAATGTATTTGTAAAAGATAATATTGGAATATCCCTATGTTTGAAACAATTTGTATGCTAGAAATATTATAAATAATATAAAATAAAGGGACAACCGCCTTTTTAATGAACTGGTGTACAATTAATTCTTATGGACATCCGACTTTATAAATAAATAATCCTCTTACAAAATGAACAATTTTATTTTCAAGGTATAACAAAACATAGATTAATAATTTTATTTAGTTTATAAAAGATTTTATTTTCGGTCGTCTTCATCAGAATCTAGATTTGTATAATGTGGGAGGTTTATATAATAATCTTTATGCTGTTCGTCCACCATTGTAGAAGAACCATAAGATTGTCGTATTTCTTTTTATTAATGGGAATTAAACTATTTACCCTTATTGGCTTTAAACAATTATTCGAGAAACCTAAGTTCAGTCTTTTGTTTCTTTTAAAATCTACTTCTTTAAAGGCTGCATGAAATTCCGTTTTATATAGTAATTTACCAGGTTTATCTGATCGTACTTGCAAATGAACAATATTAGAACTCAAAAACGGTTCTCCATCTGTGTTTACTTTACGAACAATTAATTTTCCATGAACAGAATATAAATTAGCCAGTTGAAAAATTCATTTTGGGACATTTCGTGTACTTCCAATGGCTTATTACTGTATTGGCAAGTACGTATAAACTGTGCCCATTCTCTAGGAGTTTGAATGGACATTGTAGACAGTCTTTTCTTTTTCTTCTCAATTACAGCATGAACTGCATCTACTTCCATATGTGTATGGCCTGTCAATAAAATTTGTGGTTTATTACAAGATGAGGAAATTTTTGAACCACGTACAAATACATGGCAAACAACATTGTATTTCTGTTTTGCCCAGCGCAGTTGTCAGACCAAAGAGTAATTTCTTTTATATTATTTGGGAGAGTTTGAATCCACTTAAATAAACACGATGCTATTTGATTCCCACCTCTCTCAGATATTGTCTCATTCCATATCATACAATGATTTTCTCCAGCAGTGTTGTCGTGAATAGTAAAATTAAACGTCCATAGCTGTCGAAGATAGAATGATTTTGCATTGGTTAATAATGGGGTCGGTAAACATTTTTGTAAATCAATCATTACAACCCGTTCGTTTGAGCCTTCCTTCTTGGCTCTCTCTTTATCTACTCTCTTTAGACCATAGCGAGTTTCTGCATCATCTAAATGTATTTTTTTAGCATTTTCGATCGTTTTTCTTAGATTCTCATCATTTTCGTTTTGTAAACTACATGTAATTTTATCACACATATCACATGTATCCAAGTTCGGTAGTTTAAAACTCAGATTAAATTCAGTGCAGAATATGAATCTGTACATACTAGCTGTTACAATTTTTTCTTTGGGTATGAGTTCTTCATTACACCAATCAGTGTATAATTTGTACATTACAGCAATGTTTAATTCAGGACTCAAATATTGTCTCTTAGAATGGCTACGACTGTAATGACTTTCTACTCTTGGAAATAGATTAATATGTTCCATAACAGTGCGCTTCTTTTCTTCATCTAATTTTCGTGCTGATATTGGTTCACCAGGACTTGAAATTAAACCTCCTGGCGATTGCAGTTTCTTTATTACTGCTCCACGGACAACCTTTTCAGATATTGATAATGTATTCAAAAACATAACTTTACATATTTCAATATTTTTGTTATTTATATTGAAAACATAGCTGTAAGTAAAGTTTCTCCTACCTAACTGACTGCCATTTCTGGATCTTTGTCTATCTTTTGGACGAATATTAACACTTTGTGCCAAAAATTGATGTCTTTGTTCCCAACTATAAGTTTTTTTCCAAAACGTTTGAAATATTTGAAATCGTTCATTTGCATCAAGTTTAGTATGGCATAATTTTCTGCAATTGCAAGGTATACCCATCACTTTAGCAGCTTTTACGTTTTCTTTAAATCCAACATATTCTTCTCCTTTTAGTCTTTTTGCCTTTGCAATGTTTGTTTTCCATAACTTAGGGTTTGATTTTCGTTTCCTTGTCGTTTTTCTCCTATTTTGAGAATCAATCTCTTCTTGTTCTGTATCGTTACCAGAAACTGGGCCATCATTTTTATGTTCAATTTTTTCTGTCCCTTCTTCACTGTCATTTTCTGTATCATTGGCTAAATCTAAGGTTGGATCGTAACTTAGATCATTCATATCTAAATCATTAGTATCACCTAAAAAAAAATTAGTTTAGTTCTCTAGTGCATAGATACAAGGTTTACTAAGCTCATCTTACCTTTAGAACTTCGCATGGTGTTCACATCTCCATCATCATTTCCATGTAAAACCTGCAATCTATTAGTTTCTCCCAGAGATTCACCTGCATGAATCATACCATTACCAACATACGTATTAGGAGTGATAAGATTTATATCTTCTGTAACTAAAATAATACAAATATATAAGTTTTAAGTGGACATACAAAATGAAAATGTAAATTTTACCACTACTGGGTACCTCTTGTTCTAGATTATTTAGAGAAATTTCAGCATTACTTGCGGAATAAACAACTTCACTGATGTTCTCTAAAATCAAAGCATTTTTTCGTAGTATAGAGTAAAATCAATTTAAAAACTAAATCTTACCTATAGGAGTTCCATGTGATTCTAATATAACATTAGGAGCAACAAAAGAATCCGCAAACTTACATTCTAGTTGTATGTTTTCATTATTTGCTGCAAGGAAAGAATTTGGAATAGTACATCATTACTAATCATATTATATGTGTATCTTTATAATGCAGGTATGTACTTACAAAGATAAGTTAAATTTTCTTTATCATCTTCTTGATTAGTGCACTGTTTTGCCAATAGTAATATTTTCTTTCCCCTATTCATCTGTATAAATAAGTATTTCACAATAAAGAATACTCTATAAACGCCAAAGAAACAAGGCACACTAATATATTAATTGAGGTTAGGTTTTGAGAATGTCAGTTGGACTACCGCCTTTTTCAAACTGCACGTGCTGAAGCATAATAATCTTATGTCCATTATATTGCAAGAAAGGGCGGGTGTCCCATATACGACCTTTTTACGTAAAAAGGAGTATTTACTTACGCCTTTTTGTTTTGCAAAAGTTAAAAACCGTAAAAGATATGGACATCTGACTTTTTTTAAATGAAACTATCTCATATGCTTACTATAGAAATGATATGAACCTAAAATACAGAAAAATGGACATCCGCCCTTTTTATTCCAAGCCACAGATATATATATATAATATATATATATATATATATATATAATATATATATATATATATATATATATATATATATATACGTCCGCCAAAGCAGGTGGCGCCTCTGCTCGCAAACCACTGCAGTGGTGAAGCTTTGGGAGACATTCGTTCTACTTTCCGTGTTTGAATTTGTATCAGCCCAAGTGTCTGATGAGGCTGGGATAGGCCGAAATGAGTCATAACACTTTATTGATACCGATTCGAACACGGGAAGTTTAACGAATTTGTCCTCCTAGGCCATATATATGTATATATATATATATAATATATATATATATATATATATATATTATATATATATATATATATATATATATATATATATATAAAGAAAGTCGAGGACAGTATCGGGCTAGTGGTAAACAACAGAGAGTTGAAGGTAACCGGGAACGACAAAATACTAAGGAAGCAATAACATGTACTTTGAAGAACCCGTTTTTTATTGCTTCCTTAGTATTGGGCCGTTCCCGGTTAGCTTCAACTGTCTATATACAACGGGCAACATATGCATTACTCTCCATTCAAATTAGTTTTAACACGAACTAATTGACCGTACGCTCATGAGATTTGACGCCACGAATGCGATAACAGTGAATCTAAGCGACAATGATGAGTAACACGTTTCACTATTAGATTTTAGTATTTTTTAGCAATTTTCTTCAAAGTTTGAACACGATTTTCTCGAGTATTACTGGACACAGAAAGGTGAAAAAAAAAACGATTACAGAAAAAAAACTCTTTTAAGTGATGGGCGTAAAATGTTTGGTTATAATAGAACGTTAAACAGTATAATCCAATTTTTCAACAGAAGTTTCAAAAAAATAAAAAAAAGTAAAACCATCATTTTAAAAGCAACATAGTTTCGAATATTGTGTCCAAATTTCGAGACATTTTGTTGGTAAATAACAGTTCCTAGGTTTTGGTGCACCGATAAAACAGCCTTAACTACGACACTGGCAAACAGCAAACTGGCCGTTTCTATGGTAACATTAGTAAACAAGAACCACTGCGCATCGTCGATTTATGAGTCATATTCTCAAACTAAACTTTGCCGGAGTCTATAATATTGATACCCTTTAAAATAACAGTAGATACTCCATAAAATTAATATTAGATAACTTGTGGATGTGTAATAACCATAAAACACATTTTTACATACTCAATCTTCATTAATAACCAAGTATATAACTTTGATAAACTCAGCATTATCATCAACACCACGGTTAAGCGACAACTGACTAATTATGTTATGTATGCTGTTTGGATTTAATTTTATTTCACTGTGTTGTGTACTTTTGTAACTTCTCGATATGTTCATACAGGGTGGTGAATCGTCAAACGGACCATAGGAAACTCAAAGGGAAATTCTAAATTGTTGAATTCCTGCTTCCCTAATTATTTTACACCAAAAGCCATGGGAAACTATTTGTAGAGGACTCAAATATGTATCGAAAACAACTGTTAAAATTATTCTACGACTTAAACGTATTCCAAAATTTTGCTAAATATAATACATTTTTCTGTGAAAATATGTGTATTACGTGTTGCGTTTTGTCATATTATTGTTTCTGATATTTGACAATATTTAAATCAATTATATTACATTTATCTATGATTTAAATGGCCAAAATTTTGTGATTTATTGTTAAAAAAAAATTAAGTTGATTAAAAAATGTATTCAGTTGAGAAGAAAAAAGCAGTAATAAAAATGTTTTATTCATGTTTTATTATAACATTTGTTATAGTTTTATGTTTAGAAATTATCATATA
This sequence comes from Diabrotica balteata, assembly GCA_918026665.1. Lineage (NCBI taxonomy): Eukaryota > Metazoa > Arthropoda > Insecta > Coleoptera > Chrysomelidae > Diabrotica > Diabrotica balteata. Next base: position 106,460,595 of record OU898284.1, read on the forward strand.
TTATTATTAGGAATAAAGATCACAGTAACAGTATATTGGAATTCATTAAAGTGTTGTATAACTTAACATGGAATTAAATTTTAGTGAATTAGAATATACGTTAAATAAAGATCCGGTAGTGGCAGGAAAGGTTCGCGCTATTGCCTGAATACAACATTATGCGATTTTTCGTCAACTGAGTACATTTCATTATATTGATCGATTTGTAAACAATATAATTTATTGTTCACAAAGTAATAATGTTCATTAGTAGTAGTATTTAGTAAAATTCATTGTTTATAATTTAATCATAAAATAAAAAAATTGACAATTCAAATTGTCAAACATCTGACATAAATATGATAAAACACAAACGTCCTAATATATATTCTTGCATTACGTGTGGCCTAACTTTTAGGGGTGGCCTGAAAATGTATTATATTTTTGCAAAATTTTTAAGCACATTTGAGTCGTAGAACGGTTTTAACATTTGTTTTTAATTCAGATTTTAGTCCTCTACAAATAGTTTTATATGACTTTTGATCTAAAATAATTAGGGAAGCAGCAATTCAACAATTTAAAATTTTCATTGAGTTTCCTATGGTCCGTTTGACGATTCACCACCCGGTATATGATACATTGAGCGTAGGGTTAAAATAAAATTGTGATTACTTCCTAATCTAGATACTAAATTATTATAAAATTCCATTAGAAAATAGCCTTTAGAACAATAATAATAATACTTAATATTGATTTTTAGGTTCTTCCTTATGCACTTAATTAACAAACCGGATACAGAACACACCGGCCAGGAAACATACGTGTGGAACATGTATCAACAGAGGTGCTGGGACTTCTTCCCAGTGGGTGACTGCTTCCGCAAACAGTACGAAGATGAGTTGGGAGGCGGAGGTGGTTAGTTTCCCTAAGCCCGAAATTTTTTAGCTCAATTTTCGTCCAAATCTTTTTCTTACAACTTTTGAAATCACACAGCAAAAACTTTGGTTTTGCTTGTATATAAAGTACTGATTACTATAAAATATTTGCTTTATGTTCTCTGAAAGAGATAAGTAATGGTGCGAGTTTGTTAAATATTTCGAAAATCTATGCTTACGTGATTAAGAGTTAAGGAGTTTTAACATATGAATTTTAAATGTAATTAAATAATTAAACTATTTCCTGTTAAATTGTATTTTCATTTTTCCTTAACCAAAGGGCATAGCTGGGTAAGATGTCAAAACTGCCCCACAGGAAAACTTGATCCCAAATCTTAGGTGTATTTCTTTAAGGGCGATTGTTCGAACGCTAATCAAAAACTTATTGTAATCAAATATTTAATTACAATCAAATACATCACAACAGCTGTCAAAATAATAAAAATTGCTTAATATTATTATTGATTTGTAATAAAAACATGAAATTAAATCAAAAAGGGTTTAATTATAGTTTTATTTTAAAATAAAACGCAAAATAATAAAATTGAATAAATAATCAGTCACATAACCTCAAAATGTGACGTGTTGATTTTAATTAAATATTTGATTACAATCGCGTTCGAACAATCGGCCTAAGCTTAAGATTTTTGTGCTCTAAAAAATACATGCAACGAACTGGTGGTAGAAAATTTTTGGTTGCAAAACGTCGTAAACTTTTTTTTAACCGCATCAACCACTAGGGTATTAGCGGGGAGGTATACTTTATTTTATAAAAGTTTAAACTTCCCTAATAGCACACGTACGTCCAGTGGACGTCCATAGTACGTCCCTCACGGACTTTATAGGACGTCCGCTTTGGTCCTATTTACGTCCGTTTTCGTCCATATAATTGGTCCGAATGTCGCTGCGCCGAACGTCCTATGGACGTCCATTTTACGTCCGAGCGGACGTTAGTTGGAGTACCGGGACGTAATTGGACCTTAATCGGACGTCCAATATTGGTCGGGAGTACTTACTTGACGGACTTTTGTGTGATGCTCTCGGACGTCTATTTTAGTGCTGAGGATATAAATTAGACCTCAACGCCATTGTATAAAATACTAAAAGTGGTGTCATCCTGTGCATATTAAGAAGTATTTTGGGAAATAAAACGTAAATGTTTAAAGGAACTTACAATTTATTGTTACATTTATTTATTATTAACAAATGGGACAAATCCACATGTCCAAATTATACAAAAATGCAACATTATAGAAATAGTAATAATATTTTAGTATAATAACAACATAAATGTTTAAAGGAACTAACATTTATTATGACATTTTATATGTTAGTATATATAATCTATATATTTATATCTATATATAATCTAGTATACTATATTTATATATATTCATAATAAATGGAACAAATTCCATTGTCCAATTTTATAACATAAATGGTACTTATAGCAAATATTACACAAAATTACAGTTAAAAATAGACATATACCATGAATAAATCAGGTTCACACATTTATAAAAAAAGTTTTCATTGTAAGCCTTTTACTGCTTCAAATAGTTACCTAAGAACCTATTGTACAAAAGGTTTCAGACCATATCTATGTGTGCATCATAATTAGTTCTGCGGGAAGATAACATGAGATATACAATTCTGTCACAGTGAACTGGGGGAATATTAAAACAAGCTAGCTGAAGCCATTCAGGCGTATTGGTTTTTTTATGAACACAGTTTAAAATTAAAAAATTAAAGGTGTAAACACTTGTGATAAGAGGAATCCAGATTCCAGAAATTGATCATTACACCGACATAAAGAATAATGGTCTACACAAATTTTGCAAGAACAGTAGATGCGTCCAAAGTCAGTAATAAACTCTAATCGGACATAAAACAATGTATTATTATAATGCAATTATAACAATAATAAGTGTACAATTAGTAGAAGGTTGAATAAGACTAGACAGTTAATGTAAACCATGCTCGACCAGTATGAAGCTGATTCTTCAGATTTATTGTCAATAAATCAGTCAGTACAAGCCTTCGAAACTTTTAGGAATAGTAGAAAGAATTATAATGGGAACGATAATTAAGGAATCAATGAGTATAATGGCTGAATCAAATGGCTACAACTCAATCAATTAAATTGTGATGAAAAGTGACCCTCAGAGGTTTATATAAAAATAAAGCCATAGAGGCCTACATAAAAAGAATGCACAATTCCTTTATAATTAGGGAGTTTACGATAATTTCCATCTGGACCAAGACCTTTTTGGTATTAAGACACTGTAAGCATGCTAGAAATGTCACAGAATTTTGTAATAGGTTAAAGGAGTAAATATGGACTGTGTGACTGATATGGGATCATTGACTACAACTTGTCTACACAGGAGAAAAGAAGGATTGTGACAAGTACTGCTAAAAAAAATTTGGCAAATTATGTTGAAACTGTGGCTCACATCAAAATCAGAACCATTTCAAACTTCCCTTATCCATTCCCATTTTGCTTTAACCTTACAAGTGTGTGGTCGGCAATTGAACGCAGACAAGTCAATTGTTGAGTGTTTTACAGTTGAAATCGTTTAGTATGAAAAAAAATAAGAAAATCCTCAATACTTAATATGGAACTTTGTTTTATATTTCAGCAGTAGAATTACATGTTTTAGGTACCCAATTTTTTAATAAATACAAACCTGTCTCAAAAATTGCACTGTTCCTTTTCTGTGGCACCAAACCCCACAATTTAATCATTAACTAAATTTAATCCTATTTGCTAATGCAACATGGCAAAATTAAATTTTCATTTGGCCTCCTCCTTCTACATCTCATATATTTTCATTATCAAGTTTCATTTCCTTCCTCCATGGCCACGCGGGTCATTGGAGTTATTCCAGGCAAGCATCTGAAAACAAAAAATTAATGTACTTATAATGTAAGGTAATAAATTGAGACCAACTCATAAATTTTCAGTTTTAGTTCATTATACTTTGCTTATGTGTATATAAATCATCCATTCAAAGGCGTAATGATTAAACATTTGAATTTCAAAGTGCGCTGTCAGTTTTAATGGATTCTCACCTGAACTAGAAGAATACCAACAAAATCCATTCGGTATTTATTTCCTAATGGAACAATTGAGAGCAGTACATTACACTTTGATATTTAAAAAAAAAAAAACTAAAATAATCAATGGTAATAAATAAAATATATCACAGCCAAACCAATCAACCTTCATCTCATTCATAGCTAAGTGTAGTTTCTTAAAGAAATCTCATAGCCAGACCTGAAACATTTGTGAAATGGGTAAAATTTGCCACTCAATTACCATATAAGACACAGTTATTAATATGCTTCATCGCTGTATATGGTCACTTATGTGACAGTGTAAGTTTTTAAATGTCCTTAAGCTTGAATTTAGGTTATAACAGTTACCAACTCTTTTAAAATCAGCCAAGCTATATGTGTGGTCGTCAAAAGGTTTTATATTGTCTCTTTTCCCCTAGCCCAACTATATTTTCCCTTGAATTTTAATTGCAGACCTAGACTTCTTATGGCTTCTCCTAACAAATTCGTTTATGGTTTCCTCACCAATTTTGGAAAGACTCCTTATCCTAAAAATATACATCCAACATGTAACAAGTAATTCTAAATACTACCCCACAAACTTGATCAATCCATGCTTATAATTATTTTAGCGTTTTTAAACTATCTAATTAAAAAAACTGGCTCTGTTTAAAAACTCCAAACAACAACTTCATTTGCAAAATTTTGGTTTCTCATACCCAGGGTTACAACTGTCTATTTAAATTTAACAATTTTAGGATATTATCAACAATTTATACACAACTACGATATAAAACTGACTACTAAAACTCTTTTTTACAATGAGATTCCATCAAAATTTCACACACATTTCTATAACATTGTTTTCATTCGTGATATAAATCTGCACCCCATTTGTTTTGAAAATTTGAATCATATGCGATCAGCAGTAATTGCTTCTCTCTGGGTGAAGCAAGAGAGGGTATCTAGCATCTGAACTTAATTGAGAACAGATCGGGAACTTCATTCTGTATGATTTTTAATAAATTCAACCTAGTTATTACAGGGACCAAAGTCCAGTTGAATAAATTATTAGAAAATGTAAAAACACTCTCTGATAAGGTTCTCCAGCAATTCTCGTATACAACCATATTTAGCACCCTTTCTTCAGTTTCATTGAAAAAAAAACGCTTTGTAAAGTTTCATTGGGAATTGGTCTCGGCCCACCGTGGGTAATTTGCGATTATTTTAGGCACTTACCATGTTAATAAAAAGTTTAAATCGGGAAGTATTGGTAACCAGTAACTACATTACTTTGCAGCACTGAAACTCTCGTCACAAAATGGTCGGATGTCTAGAAAAACGTCCGTGTTCGGACCGTCCAGAGGAAACCGTCCCGAGTATGGACGTCCAGGGAACGTCCGAGTACGGACGTCCAGAGAACCGTCCATATATTCGGTCCACCAAAGTACGTCCCCACTTCGTACTCCATAGTACTTCCATTTTACGTCCAGGGGACGTCCGGCCAATACTGGACGTAATATTGGCGACCGTCCATTCAGGATCGATCGTGTGTTACTATAGGGATAAAAAATTGCTTATTATTATTATTGATTTGTAAATACAAAAACATGTCAATTAACATCACAAAGGGTTTAATTATACGTTTATTTTATAAGATAAACTCGCATTAAATAAGAAAAATTGACATAAAATAAATCAAGTCACATAACCTCACAATGTGACGTGTTGGATTTTAATATTAAATATTTGATTAACAAGCAGCGTTCGGAACAATCGGCCCCTAAGCTAATGAGCTAGCTTTGTGCTCTAAAAAATACAATGCAACACGCAACTGGTGGTACGCAACATGTTTGGTCTGCAAAACGCTAGCGTAAAACTTTTTTTTTAACTACAGCATCAACCACATAGGGTTATTTAGACGGGGTGTTTATCTTGTTATTTTATAAAAGTTATACTTTAGTATTTTACTTAAAATCTTACTCTTGCCACGTCTTGAAAATACTTCAAACATTTTATGTTTATGTTACAGTTTGTT
>OU898284.1:106467106-106500819 GCA_918026665.1 Diabrotica balteata
GTTTTCTATAAATATTGGCTATGAGTACGTGTGCTTGGTTGAATAGTAATTTCCAGCCACGTCTAGTCTGTCAAAAAGTAACTAATTTCGAAAAAATAATTACTAAATTCACTAGACAGTTTGGTCTGGGAATAGCGAACCGACTATAATTCAAATTTAATTCAAAATTAATATTTTCAAATTTATTGTAGATACAGTTCTACAGTCATCAGTTTTGAATTCAAAATAATCCGGTGAAGACTGTTAATGTCAAAATCATCACTAAATTTTCAGTGTTAATATAAATTCCTTACTTCTTTAAAAAATCTAGCTGCGGCAGCAAAATATCAAACGATCATCTAGAAGTGTTTTTGCATGGTAAACAGAAACTTTGATAAAAGAACAATTCGTGAAAATGGTTTTAATGGTAAAGAAAAAAGTGCAAGTTGTTTTCTGACATGTGAATGGATTATCAGGCAACATGATTAGACCAAAATTTGTAAATATGTTATGTAAAAAAATTAGTTTCTGGATTACTACCAACATCAAATAGAATAATGCTAATAAAAATAGACAGCAAACCAGTCAATATGAATATTATCCAGGTATATGCCCCAACTAGTCAAAGCACAGAAGAAGAAATAGAACAATTCTACGAAGACCTAAACAAAACTCTACTGCAGACAAAGAAGCATGAAACCAACATAATATTAGGAGATTTTAACTCCAAGATTGGAAAAGGAAGAGAAGATGACACGGTGGGGGAGTTTGGCCTCGGAATAAGAAATAAGAGGGGAGATAGACTGCTTCAGTTCTGTAAGGAAAATCAGTACAGTATAATGAACAGCTTTTTCAAGTTACCACTCAGACGTCTCTACACGTGGAAATCTCCAGCAGATGGAATAGAAGGAGGTATCACAAGAAATCAAATCCATTACATAATGGTCAACAAAAGATACAAAAACGCAGTAAAAACATGCAAGACATACCCGGAGCTGACATCCCAACCGACCACAATCTTCTTCTTGCAACAATTATTGCTAGATAGAATTTAAAAGAACAAAAAAAAATAAGCAAATAATAGCTATTAACCTAGATAAGCTTAAAGAAGAATCCACTAGTAATAAAATACGGGAAGAAATAAATAGACACTTGAGTAACAGAACAGTACATTCGACACAAACTCCCGAGGAAGAATGGCACTATATTGAGAAAACACTTACAAGAGTAACAGAAGACTACCTCAAACAAGATACACGAAAAAATAGCAAACCATGGATGACAGAAGAAATTCTAAACATGATGGACGAAAGAAGAAAATACAGAGGTAAAAATGAAACATACAGGCAAATACACAAGAATATCAGAATAAAGATCCAACAAGCCAAAGAAACCTGGCTAAGTAAAAGATGCCAAGAAATTGAAGAGTTGGAACAAAGACATGATACTTTCAATCTACATAAAAAAATAAAAGAAGCCGCTGGAATATTTAAACAAACTCCTACGTCTTTCATCGAAGATAAACATGGGAACCCGCTACTGAACATAGAAGATCAAATAGGTATATATAGAGAATACGTGGAAGAGATGTTTCAAGACCGAGAGAGGACGAACATTTACATGCAGGAGGCATCGACTGGACCTTATATCACAAAGCAAGAAATTATCAAAGCGGCAAATCAGTTAAAGAACGGAAAAGCTGTTGGGGAAGATAATATCACAATTGAAATAATAAAGATATTACTAGACGAACACATCGAAGTAATGGAAGATATATTTAACAAAATATACGAAACAGGCATAATACCAAATGATTGGCTGACATCGGTGTTTATATCACTACCAAAGAAGAGAAACTCCAAGAAATGTGAAGACCATAGGATTATTAGCCTGATGAATCATATGTTGAAGCTTTTCCTACGAGTAATACACAATAGAGTATACAATAAACTAGACGAACACACTGGTCAAACGCAGTTTGGTTTTAAGAATGGGTTCGGAACAAGAGAAGCACTTTTTTCAATATGTGTGCTAGTTGAAAGATGTAGAGATGTCGATTCTGATGTATACTTGTGTTTTATAGACTTTCAGTAGGCGTTTGACCTGGTGAAACATGATAAACTAATAGATATTTTAAGGTCATGTAATATCGACGATAAAGACTTAAGGATCATTTCAAACCTCTACCAAGAACAAATGGCTAAAATCAGAATAAAAAGCAAAACATCTGGAAAAATCAATATCGAGAAGGGAGTAAGACAGGGATATGTCCTATCACCTTTGCTGTTCAATGTTTACTCTGAGAAGATATTTCAGAAAGCTTTGGAAGGCACCTCGGATGGTATAATTGTAAACGGGCAATATATAAATAACCTGCGATATGCTGATGACACTGTCATACTGGCAGATAATGCTAAAGCCCTGCAACGCTTAATGGACCGAGTAACGACAGCCTGTAGAGAATTTGGAATGAAATTGAATACAAAGAAGACAAAAACGATGGTCAGCAGCAAGCACCAAAACAGAAGGGTGAAGGTCAATGTCGACGGAACAGATCTGGAAAGAGTAACAAGAACAACGTACCTTGGAAGTAATCTTGATGAAACTTGGGACCACTCACTAGAGATAAGAATACGCCTGGAAAGGGCACGTACAATGTTTTACAAAATGCAAAAAGTTCTATGCAACCGCCAGCTGGGCATCTCATTGAGAACTAGAATACTTAAGTGCTATGTTTTCTCCATCTTGCTCTATGGTGTTAAAGCCTGGACAATGACAGAAGCAACACAAAAAAGAATCCAAGCATTCGAACTCTGGTGTTACCGTAAAATGCTCAGAATATCCTACATGAGCCATACGACAAATGCGGAAGTCTTGCGGAAGATGAATAAGGAAAGAGAGCTTATGCTTATAATAAAAGAACGGAAAACACAATATTTTGGTCACATCATAAGAAATCAAAAGTATGAACTGCCCCAACTTATAATCGAAGGCAAAGTCAATAGCAAAAGTGACCAAGAAGAAGACGCAACTCTTGGCTTAAAAACCTACGGCAATGGACGAACATGACCTCCATAGAACTATTCAGGGCTGTTACAAATAAGATTAAATGGGCAAATTTAATGGCCAACGTCCTTAAGGATAAGGCACCGTAAGATGAAAATGAATTTTTCCAGGCTTGTAAATGGGGGGAAGAAGCCCATCTAAAAGTTACCTACGACTTCTACAATCGCAGTTTTGTATTAAATCATAATATTAGTCTCGGAACTCCGATGTCTGACATATGTCAAACTTGCGACAGATTACAAAATCTTATACTTGCCGAGATAGATCCTAAAGAAAAAAAAGCATTTCTGACTAAAAAAGATCTCCATATTCGTAAATCTGAGGTGTTTTACAAAAAATTAAAAGAAGTTACCATTCTCAGTAAAGAAGATGAGTCCATCGAAGTATTATGTTTCGACTTCCAGCAGAATTTGCCTTTACCCCATGTTCCAGCAGGAGATGTGTTTTACAAAAAAGAAATTGGGCACGTCAACTTTTTACATGTATGATGAGCAGACCGCTAAGAAAGGAAGTAACGAAGTCATGTCCTTTCAAAGTCACAGAACAAAAATCAAACGTTAGTGAAAAGTCTGTATACTTTAGTAAATGTAAATAAAAAAATTAATCAAATACATCACCAATACCCCGAACCAGGACACAGTTTTCTACCATGTGATAGGTCATTTGAACTCATAGAAAAAAATAAAAGGAAGAAGAGAATATATCTACCGTCAGAATGGATAAAGTTAGTTAAACAAAGTTTGTTCAAAACCAAAATTTAAGGTAGTTCCTATAGACCAAGAGATGATCCTAAACTTTTCTGACCAAACAACTCTTTAAATCAGCCACCAAAGGGGCAAAAAAAGAAAAGTTTGCTATATAAACTTATAGATTAATGAATTATATATAAAAAATTATCAGTTCATCGAATGTTCTGTAAGTTCGCGATTTGCTATTTCCACAAAAATTTTTATGAACCCAAAAGAAGATATTGCATTCGCCATGCCTAATAATAAAGCATACTCAAAGCACTTGGACATAAACCCTAATAAAATTAAAGATTTAAGAGACTTAATACGAAAATATGTACCTTTAAATGACCAAGGTTATTAAACCGCATGTTTGAAAATATTACTGATAATGAAGAAGAACCAAATTTTGGAGATGTAAACGAAGATCGTGATGAAGGTAGTGTTAGTGACTCTTCTTATGTTTAAAATAATGATTTGATTATTATATTTTCATTTCAGTGAAATACGTATCATTTGCAATAAAAAATCCAAAACAATACATTGTTTAATTTTATTTTTAACACGTGGGATTTTTGGAACAAAAAACAGGCAAGTCCATTTTTTCAAAACAAAATTTTTGAATGAAATGAATATGAATGAAAAGTAGTGATTGGATAAATAAGGCTTGTCTAATGTTCCTCTAGAAGGAATAATTTAATTGAGTATCATTTTCATCTCAAAAATATAGTTTTTTTCGATTTCCCAACAATTTAGAAAAGTAGAGTTACTCGGTTTTTGTACCAATGTCTTCAATTATACTATAAATTAACGGGAAGTGAAGTATTCGAAACATGAAAAATACAAATTATAGACCTTCCAGTTATGTGAGTTTAATTGTATTTGTAAAACAACGAACATAATAGCAGACATTATTTAGTAGAAGATACCACCGTGTAACTGAATATTCATTATTTGAATATTTTTATTTTATTTTATGGATATAACTCAGAAAATTACTTCGATATTAGAGACAGATATCAGTTCCCGCCCATGTAATTTAGAATTCTTGCCCTACATCACAATTATTATCGATATTACCGTGAATATATTATTCATTATCGTTCCTATAATATACCAACTTGATTATACTCTTGTTTATTCTGTCCTAATTAATAGTTTCTACCAATTCAACTTGATTGTTTATGAATAAATGATCGTATTTAGTGACCTTGCCGTGACCTCTGACAGGGTTTATAGACCATAAAGCGACAACGAAAGGGATATTTAAAGCTGAGCCGGAAAGGAGAGATTTGTATTTTTAGATTTAATTTGGCTATTCGTAGAACGACATTGTATGTTTACACATTTTGTTATCTGATCATATATCTATTCAGCAAAGAATATGTTTCTTAGGTTATTAGACAATTTAAAATGTAATGATGAGGCTCCAATCCTCCCATAAACTAAAAGGAAGGAGGTCCTTTGAAAGTAGATAGAGCTTCTAGTAGATAGATCTTGAAGACTCAAGTTTAACATCTTAAGATGATTAGTCAGATCTGTTATAAAAGCTACTGTCTTAAGAATTCTGGATCCTTAAACTTCTCTTCCAGTTCAGTTGTGTCAGATGAAACGTATTTGTTGAGGAATGCAGGGATTTCCTTTCTTATGGCAAAAAATCGTTCCATGCACTTTCCTACACTCAGCCACCTTACATGGTTGTACATTAGCAAGTCTCCATACTCAGCCTCTGTTTCCACTAAAAATTGCTTAAGTTGCCTGTGTAAAAGAGATCGATTTCCACCTCTAATCATATTTATAATCTTAATCACGGTTTGGAAAACTTGATCTTTCCTTACTGATTTTCCACATAAAGCTCCAGTAGCACATAAAGTGACACCATTTTCTCGAAGCAGACCCACTAATCCAATTTTTTTACCTGTCATTGATGGGGCCCCATCTGTTGCTTGGCTGAATATTTATCAAAGCCTCCAATTCTGTCAACTGTTTTCTTCACAGCCTCACAAATGTCTTTTCCTTTTGTTGTTCCATAAAGAGGACAAATATCAAATAACTCCTCTTTACTGGTAAAATCATCAAAAGTAGTGCGCACAAATATCAACAGCTGACTAACATCGGTTTGATCAGTGCTTTCATCCAAACAAAGTGAGAAATATGAACTTTTCTTAACCAGGCTAAGCATAGATTTTTCTACTTGCTCACCCATAGCAACAAACCTTCTTTGTATGGTTTGATGTGAAAGTGGCACTGATTCAAATTTCTCCGCCATTTTAGAATCACCGAAAGCTTTGGCCATTTCAACAGCACATTTTTTTATCAAATTGCCATCAGTGAAAGGTTTTTTTTGCCTTTGCCAGCTCAAGCGACACGGCAAAAATGCATGCAAAGAATGCGTTTGAGAGTGTAATATTTTACTGAACATACCAGTTTGCTGTTGCACTGAAACGACATTCATGCACACTAAGCACTGCAACTTTCCATTATTGTTAGCAATCAAGTTATCACTTTCCCAACTTTCTTTGTCAATTCTGTTCTCACTATCAATTTTCCGTTTTACTGGTTTTATACTCATTATTGTATAAGAGGAATCAAGACAAAGAATTAATCAAGTACACGTTCACATTCAAGAAATAGAAAACTTTTATAGCGAACTTCAAAAAACATTACATCTCACAGCATCTAGAGACGTAACAGTGATCATGGGTGATTTCAACGCAAAAATTGGCGAGGGAAAATGCTACCCTAATGTAGGACCATATGGGCTTGGTGAACGAAACGACAGAGGGGATCGCCTAATAGAATTTTGACAGGAGCACAATGTTATAGCCGCAAATACATTCTTTAAATTACCTAAGCGACGCCTTTATACATGGAAATCGCCAGCTGACAAAGACAACAAAATCGTCAGAAATCAAATTGATTACTTCCTAATAAAACACAGATATCGAAACTCAATTCAGGCAGTAAAGGCATATCCAGGAGCGGACGTATCTTCTGATCATAGTCTTCTTATTGCTAGATTTCAACTTCAACTAAAAAAGACACAAAAAAGCCGCAATAACAATAAACTTAACATACAGAAACTAAAGTCAGAAGAAACAAAAGAAAATCTGAAACACGAAATCAACACAAATCTAGACAGAAACCCAGGAAATAACTGCAACGTAGAGCAGCAGTGGCAATTCTTCAAAACCTCTATATTGGAGCCAAGTAAGAAACTACTTACAACAACTAAATATAAGAAAGAAGAATGGATGACAGAGGAAATTCTAGAGTTGATGAATGAAAGGAGAAAAAATAAAACCATCAATAAGACGCGCTATAAACAGCTTCAAAACCAAATAAGAAGAAAAATTAGGGAGGCTAAAGAGACCTACTTCTCTGAAAAAGGTAAAGAAATAGAAGAACTTCAAAACAGATATGACAACTTCAACCTACATAAAAAAGTCAAAGAACTAGCCGGAGTAGGAAATAGAAGAACCTCAAATATATTGCTCGACAAAAATGGAAATATTATATTGGAAACAGAACAAAAACTACGACGATGGAAAGAGTACATCGAATAATTATTTCATGACCAGAGAGAAGCTAGTACATCTGTAGATAGCCAAACGGGAGATGTAGGTCCAGAGATAACCAAATCAGAGGTTAGTCAGGCGTTAAACTCAATGAAAACCAATAAATCTGCTGGTCCAGATGAATTACCAAGCGAGCTACTAAAGTTGGTCAACGAGAAAAACCTGGACATAATAGTAGAACTGTTCAACGCTATCTATACTACGGGAATCATTCCTAGAGAAATGTTGACATCAGCATTTGTGTGTTTGCCAAAGAAAGTGAATGCCAAAGAGTGTAGTGACTATCGAACCATAAGCTTAATGTCACATACCTTGAAAATTCTCTTGAAAATTATCCACGCCAGAATACACTCTAAACTGGAGCTGGATATTAGTGACACTCAATATGGGTTCCGCAATGGTAAGGGTACCAGAGAGGCATTATTCTCCTTCAATGTGCTGACACAGAGATGTTTGGATGTTAACCGTCCTCTTTACGTCTGTTTTATAGACTACAATAAAGCGTTTGATAAAGTAAAACATGATCGACTCCTGGAAATTCTAAAAAATAAAAACCTAGATGAAAGAGATTTAAGGCTAATAACACACCTCTATTACAATCAGCGAGCAATAGTAAGAATCGAAAAAGAAACATCTGAAGAAATGGAAATAAAGAGAGGAGTCAGGCAAGGCTGCATTCTATCACCTCTATTATTTAACGCCTATTCTGAAGAGATAATTCGAGAAACTCTGGAAGATGAAACAGTTGGCATAAGAGTAAATGGAGTCTTAATTAACAACATCAGATATGCAGATGATACAGTAATAATAGCCGATAGTTTACAAGACCTGGAAAGACTCATGAGCAAAATAGTCATATGTAGTAGGGAGTACGGACTCTCTCTTAATGTCAAAAAGACGAAGTTTATGAAAATTTGTAAAAACAACTATAATACTAACGAAATCTTGATAGTAGAGGGCCAGCAGATCGAAAGAGTAAAAAAGTACACTTACCTAGGAACACTTATAACAGAAAATAATGACTACACGGCAGAAATCAAAGTCAGAATCGAAAAAGAACGTTCTAATTTTATAAAAATGAAAAAGGTCCTATGTGGAAAGATCTAACATTAGCTCTTAAAGTACGCCTAACAAAATGTTACGTATACAGTGTACTATATTATGGAGTGGAATCATGGACGTTAAATCTAGATACCATGAGACGACTTAACGCCTTTGAAATGTGGACCTATAGAAGAATTATGAGGGTTTCCTGGGTAGATAGAGTTACAAACAATGAAATACTGAGAAGAATAGGCAAAGAGAAAGAAATTGAACTTACAATTAAAGAAAGAAAGCTACAGTATCTCGGACATGTGATGCGGGGCGATAAGTATGCCATCCTGCGACTCATAATGCAAGGAAAAATAGATGGCAGAAGAAGCATCGGAAGAAGACGAATTTCATGGCTGAAGAACCTGAGAGAATGGTTTGGATGCAGCTCAAAACAACTATTTAGAGCTACTGCCTCAAAAATTAAGATAGCTATGATGATTGCCAACCTCCGTAGCGGAGATGGCACCTGAAGAAGAAGAAGACGTTCACTAGCAACGTAATAGATTAGCCAACTAGCCTACGTGTCAGTAGCACACTGGCACGATGGCGGCTGGTGACGGATGGTAAGCAGTGGGAGGTGTAGCCTGCGTGAACTGTGATGCGCAGTAAACAGTGCAGTTCTCATAGTGGTGGAGGACGATTGTGTTCGTTACACTACACGTCCGAAATGCGAGTACACGTCCACGCGAAGCGGCCCGCGGTACAGTACTTGTGGTGTAAAAACACTGCTAAACCATAAAATATAAAATAAATTAAAAAATCTGTTTTCACAGTGGCAGCATTTAAAGAAAATATATGCTTTTCGAAAATCTTACGTGGGTCACAACTAATAGCCTTGCGGATCGGATGCGGCCGGCGGGCCGCCAGTTTTGGACAACCCTGATCTGGACCATAACCTTTTCTAATTTTAGCATTATTTATAGCGTGTCCTACCTCGCATTTCATAATTTCTGTGCCGCCAGTCCAGTTTTGGTAAAAACTCTGATATATACAGCTCCCATTCTTTTCTTATTTTGTGCTCATTTAAAATAATTTTGTTATTATTGTCAACGAGTACAAAGAGAACTTGTTTTCTAAATATGTTGCTCATTTCTTTTAGTTTCTTGTGCACATTAAATAAGTCGTGTTTAGATATTACATCCTCCATTTTGTCGCACGTTTCTCACAAATAGACTGGCAGGATGCCTTACTAACACTATATGGCTAAACAGACACATTAACACCAATGTATAAGGCCAGTGTAAGATCAATCATGAGATATGCCTCAGAAATAAGAAACGACACAAAGGCTACTGAAAACGACAAACATGAGAGTACTGAGAAGAATTACAGGAAATACGCTGAGAGATCGAAAGGAAAGTGAAGACATTACAAGAAAATATAACGTAAAGTGTATAAATGAATGGACACAAAATAGAAAAAAAGAATGGAGGAAATTCGTGTCGTCAAACTACCAAGAGATAAGTCACTAATTGGAAGAACAAGTATCGAACGACCGCGCAAAAGATAGAGTGACACCCTTCCATAAGTGCTATGTGTTGCTAAGTGATAGTAATAATTAAATCACGAATGTAGCAAGCCTTGTACCTGGCTACCTACATTACGAGAGTTGAAAATCTTTCGATTCCAAGCCTTACTTCAAAGGACTTTTGATGGATGTATCTTCATAGGTTGGGTTCTTCACAGTGACCGTAGAATGATGAGGATTCTTGGGTTGAGCAAATACAGCTCCAGAGAAATAAAAGCACTTGTGAAGTTAACGATTTATAATTAAAATATTTAGAGTAGAAAGACCCAACGCGGCCGTACGTTACTATACAATTCCAAATAAACTTTCTTTATAATATAAATGAAAACACCGGTCTGATACTGCCCGATTTCGCGGAACGAAGTACTTGATACGTGAATTGATAATTTACTACTCGATACGTGAACTGATAGATTACTACTGTCGTGAGATAGATGTGAAAAATATTAAAACAGCCAGACTCCAGACTGGCGGGTGTCGCGTAGAAACTTGTCCAAGTGACTATCCTACTATAATGTTTTTATTAATTCTAATTTATTGTTCTTATTTTAATTTACTAAAGGTTCAATATTTATAACCCTTACAAACTTAATTTATTTAAAGTTTATTTATAATAATATATCTTACACAATAATAATTTATTATTACGATCGTTACATTTAAATACCTGATCGCGATTTCTTCTCTGACTGATTTTGTTTACAACAAAATTTCTATTTAAATATAAACTGCCGGTGGCCCAGACTTCCCTCGAGTGGACGACGACCTTCTCGAGTAAAAAAGAATCCCATGGATGTTGACCTGAATTGCCTCGAATGAACTGGAACCTAGACTGGTTTTTTTATAGCGGCCTATTTCCAGAAAGTTTGATTGTTGTCTTTTATATCGGAGGGGGCCCATCGTGTCAGTTAGGTTTTACCGGGAATTTCTACCATCAAGTCCAATCTAGAACATATAAGAATTAAAATATTTATAAGACATATTTATCGTAACACTACACTAGGAAAAGTCTCTAAAGATTTATACACAACTTTAATTACATATAAGTAATTACATTTTTATTTTATATTTTAAAACTAATATGTTCATTTCTGGAACAAAGGTATTAATACGCCAATGAATGAGCAAAATTGCTTATAAAGAGGAAGAAAAAGAAGAGAAGAAACCTGCGTATACAGATGTCTTGAGTAAAAATCTAACTTAATTGGCCTATAATGTATCACATTTCATGTTCCTATGAGAATTTACGATCTCTTAATTTATTTTACGATTTCTCATATTACGTTCGTACGTACCATTACTATGACAATAGTTTTTCTAGTAAACGTGTTGCTTGTTAGTATAATGCATCTCCTTTCCAGCGCATTGTGTTTTATATAATCCCTAGAAACATACAACAATGTAAATAATCACAGTAATTAATCAACATTCATTACGGAGCTATGCATGCGAAGTTGAGAAAACAACTTAATTCTGAAATATAGTCGTAAAATATATTCTGTGGAATGTTACTATACTTCTTTGTATATAGGCGTGGGCGAAATCCCAAAAAGTGCTTTAGTTTTCGATAAATCCATAACTCTCTGGCATCCGAATAAACTTGGTAAAAATTGTTGGATTTAATAATTGAGGTGTTCTTTGCAAAAAAACCCATTTGTCTTTAATTACAACATTGAAGGGAATAAAAAAAAAAATTATTTGATTGAACAATATTTGCGGTTTGCGGAAATTCTCAAACATGAAAATAGGTCCGCAACCACAAATACGACGACCACTTGTTATAGAAAACGACGTCATCGAAGCAGTTAACGAATTTGTATACCTGGGAACGCTCGTCAATACTGAAAATGACACTATTACCGCAGAATTTGCACAGCTAATAGATGCTATTTTCGGCTTAATCTCCTTTTTAAATCTACAGTTATATCAAGAAATACAAAAGTAAAACTCTACAAAACAATAATACGCCCAGTATGGTTCAGAAACCTGGACTTTAACAAAAAGCAATGAAAACATTTTAAGATGCTTCTAATGGTGTCTGCAGAAGACGATACAACTTCGAACTCTATAGAATATACCAGGAACCAGATATCGTAAAACACATTAAGATAGGACGTCTGAGGTGGGTAGGACATGTAATGCGGATGGAGGAAACCGACCCAGCTCGAAAATCGCTCCTTGATAGACCTATTGGTCAAAGAAGAAGAGGAAGACCCAGAACAAGATTCCTAGATAACACAGATGAAGATAGGAGAAATATGGAAATACGTGCTTGGCGGAGGAAGACGATGGATAGGGACGACTGGAAGAGAATTGTTGGGGAGGCTAGGACCCACACAGGGTTGTAAAGCCAAAATGATGATGATGATGGAAATTCTCAAATTAGTAATTTAATATTTTGTTGATTACACACATTTTAAAATATAAATAATATAATTTTTTCCTTTAGTTTTCTAACGAAGGTGATCTTTTTTATTCGACAGATGGTGTTTTTACAGAAAATTTTTATTAACTTATAGGAAAAAGGGTATTTATAGTAGATAAATAGATGGAATAGAATAGAATTATCTTAATTGAGAAAACCAATGAATACAATCTTCCGCTGTACTTAGCATTCGTAGATTATGAAAAGGCTTTCGACAGCATTGAATACTGGGCGGTTGAAGAAGCTCTGGTCAATAGTAGAATACATTCAAGATACCGACAATTGATACATGATATTTACCAAAACGAAACCATGACCGTAATTCTGGACGACAAATTAATAACGGATAATATAAGAGTTAAACGAGGAGTCCGACAAGGCGATATAATTTCACCTAAACTGTTTACCTTGACCCTCGAAGACATAATAAAATCAAGAGATTGGGAAAACAGAGGAATATGTATTAACGGAAAATACCTAAATCACCTTAGATATGCGGATGATATACTCCTGATCTCCTCAGAACGACAAGAACTGGAATTAATGCTGAATGAACTTCATGAAAAATCACTGCAAAAAGGCCTAAAAATTAACTTCAACAAAACAAAAGTAATGACAAACACGGAAGACCAAGAGTCAATAAAAATACAAACAGAAAAAATAGAACAGGTAAATGAGTATATCTATCTAGGACAAGCAATCAGAGCTAACAGAGAAAATCAAACAGCCGAAATATCGAGACGAGTAAGAATGGGATGGGCAGCGTTCGGCAAACTTTCTTACGTTCTAAAAAATCAAACAATCCCTCTATACTTACGAAGCAAGGTAAGAAGCGGCAAGAGAGGAAGAGTACCTCTACAAAGAGCAAAAGGAACAGTTGCAAAAGCTGAAAACTGATCTTAAAGATGAAATAAGTTTCCATGAAGAACAAATTAAAAGACACCAAAAAGCTATTTCTCGCCATAAGTCCCGAGTTACTGAGTTAGACAAGAAGAAGTAGTGAGTTCCTATGAACCCTCAAATTTAGTTACTCTTCAGTGCAAACCACGTTTTTTTTTGGTCTGGTAGTGACTCTACGTTCTGAGAAAGTAATATTATAATAATATAAGAAAGTATTATACGATATTGAAAATTTTTCTTCAATACTACTAGCCACATATAGATCCCTCCAATCAATATTAGCAAAAATATTTTGAAAAATTATTAAGTTGGCATCGCATAAGTTTTTAATAAAAACAGTTTGAGAATTTTTTCTAGTAACTTTCATATCAAAAGCACATAATTGGTAAGTATCATCTGATAGAAATGTGTCACATACACTACCCTTTTAAACATCTAAATTGAAAAAAAAAGTTGTCAATACACGTTGAAGAATTTTTAGTAATTCTAGTAGGTACATTTATGTGAAATTTAATGTTGTATTCTAAAAATAAGTTTATGAAAATATTTTTCTGATTCCTATTTTCTAAAAAATTGAAAAATCTCCACATATAACGTAAAAATCATTATTGTTATAAATACCCTGCAACAATAGTTCTAACTTCGTAATAAAATTCACATTATAAGGGGGTCTGAATATAGTTACGATAAATAAATATTTTTTACTTCCATGTTTCAACTTGGCTTTCAATACACCATTGACGTAAATTTAACTGTTCACAATTGAACTTATTATTTACAAATATGCATACACCTCCACTTTCTTTATCATTTCTTGCGAAATAAGACACTAAATTAAAGTTTTCAATATTGGTTACTTTAAATATATCTTCTTTCAACCAGTGTTCACTAAGGCATAAAACACTCACATTATTTCTTTGAAGTATGAAATTTTTAGTATTAAACTAAAATGAAAAATAAACGAAAACTTTTATTTGAGATATATGCAAAATATTTAGTCTTCGTCACTGCTGTTATCGTCTTCGTCTAAATCGGTAATCTTTTCAGGCGGATGATCAGATTCTGTGAGCAGTTGGTTATAAACGTTTTGAGCCTCTTAAATCTCTAAGGTTTTTTTCCCTGAGGAATATCTAAACTATAAATACTATATAAATTTATCAAAAGCAGTTCTTAGATACCTGTATCAACGCGTGTTATGGAAAATCGATAGTTACCTTCGTTAGTCTACATACCTTACAACAATATTAACTTCTTTATAAACCAGCCTCCTACTGCTATAAAAAACATCATTACATTCTGTAAATTTTCTTGAATATTTCTATTACGTACTTTCCCATTACTGGCGGTTTTTTAAACTTCATAGAATTGTTTATTGCAATTATATAATTGATTCATAATTAGTATACAGATTCGGATATTCCGGTTTTAACTCATTCAAGGTTATTGGATTTTTATCTGTACAGTAGTTTTTGATACAGATAACTTTTTTATATAAATTAAATATTCATAACAATATTTAAAACATGCCGCTTTAGTAAATCTACTTTGATTTTCATTTTCCCGTTGCGTACACTACGCAACAGTTGAGATAGTTTTTGTTTGTTGCACTTTAATGAATGTTTGTTAGTTAATTCGACCACGCTGATTAAGAATATTATAATATTATATTAAGAATATTATGTTTGTTAGTTAATTCGACCACGCTGATTAAGAATATTATGTAAGTAGTTTTTCCTAACTGTTAATACCTTTATCGTATAATTGATAATTTAATCGTTTGATCTATTAACTTTTACTAAACAATATTTACCTTATAATATCTCATATTAAAACTTTCATTATGCCAATTTTTGTATTGAACCCTTTTTGTAGCTGCTTTTTTCGGTTCTACATACGCTTCTGGTATGTCTGGATATGGGGCTATAAGGTGGCATATATATATATATATATATATTATATATATATATATATATATATATATATATATATATAAGGTTCTTGAACTCCTAAGTGGAGCATAGAGCTTCAGTGAAAACGCGCCATCGAGTTCTATTTTGCGCTAAGGCCTTCACCTCATTCCAAGACTTTCCTTGTTTTCTTATCTCGTCTATGATGGATCTTCTCCAAGTTTGTACTGGGCGACCTTTTTTTCGTTTTCCTTGGGGATTCTATTATCTACTTACCAGTATTGCAAAGACTCTAGGGCAGTCTTTGCAATACTGGAGTTATTTTTTTCGGAGTGTGTGACCGATCCAACCCCACTTTCTGGACTTTATTTCATTTACTACCCTCTTTTGTTTGGTCAGGTGTAGTAAGTCTTCGTTTCTGATGATGTTAGGCCAGAAAATACGAACAATTCTTCGTAGACATTTATTAACAAAGACCTGCAGTTTGTCTGTAAGGGTTTTTGTCGCTTTTCAGGTTGGAAAGCGACAAAAACCCTTACAGACAAAAATCTGTACTACTTTACAGATGAATATCCGTAAAGTAGTACAGACATGACATTTGACTGGAATATGCGGATCTTTGTCCTCGTAGTGTATTCTCCAGACCTCCAAACAGGGTTGAGCATGCTGAAAGCTTGTTGCGCTTTTCGTATCCTCATACGAATATCGTCTTCTGTACCTCCGCTTTCTGTTATGACACTTCCAAGATACGTAAAGTTTTCCACATTTTCAATCTGCATGTTATTAATGGTGAATAGCGTGTTGTTTCTTGCATTTATTCTCATGGATTTGGTTTTACCAATATTGATTTTCAAACCTATTTTATTGGCTTCAGTGGAAAGTGTTTCCAATTGGTCAGCCACATCTTGGAACCTTTGTCCTAACAGGCAGATATCGTCGGCGTATTCTAGATCGCTTAGGCGTGTGGTTAACGTCCATTGTATCCCTCTTGTGTCAGAGTCTAGTTTGGAGAGAACATAGTCTAGAGCTATGTTAAAAAGAAACGGAGAAAGCACGCATCC
The DNA here is from genome assembly GCA_918026665.1 of Diabrotica balteata. Lineage (NCBI taxonomy): Eukaryota > Metazoa > Arthropoda > Insecta > Coleoptera > Chrysomelidae > Diabrotica > Diabrotica balteata. The sequence goes on from OU898284.1 coordinate 106,483,374, forward strand.
CTGTCTGACTCCAGTAAGTACGTCAAATTCGTCACTGTTGATCCCTTTGTGTGTCACGCTGCATTTCGCTTCAGTGTACAGTAACTTTATAATGGAAATTATTTTATGCGGGATGTTTCTTAGCTCTAAAATTTTCCATATTGCATCATGAGATAAGCTGTCAAAAGCACGCTCGAAATCAACAAAAACCATGTATAGGGGTGTGTTCCATTCAACCGATTGTTCCATTATTAGCCTCACAGTATTAATGTGGTCTATGCAGGAGGATTCTGGTCTAAAGCCTACTTGATTAGCTCGAAATTCAACCTTGTTTGTTAATCTTTTAAGTATGATGGTCGTGAAGATTTTATTTATGGCGGTAAGCAAGGTTATTCCTCTCCAATTTTTGCATAGTGTGAGGTTGCCCTTTTTTGGAAGCTTAGTAATGATGCCTTTTTTCCAGCCCGCTGGGATGCGGTTTGTTTCCCACACCTCTCGGATTATGGGGAGCAAAAGTTCAGCAGTTAGATGCGGATCAGTTTTAAGCATTTCGGCAGCAATGTTATCGATTCCCGGAGACTTGTTATTTTTCAGAGATTTGATAGCTATTATTATCTCTGTTTTGGAAGGGGCGTCGCAAGATATACGCAAGTCTATATTCTGTGGATTTTCGACAATTTCATCTGCGTTATCCCTGGGCGTGCCTAGCATCTCCTGAAAATGCTCTTTCCATCTCTCTATTTGGTCATTTGTTGTAGTAAGTAGTTCTCCTGTCTTGGATCTTACGACGTTTGAACAGTTGGGCCCACTTTTTGTTAGACGTCTAGTAATTTGGTATAGCTCTCCAGTTCTATTGTGTTGTGCAGCTATTTCGGCTTGTTTTGCCAGTTCTTCAGTCCATCTTCTTTTGTCTCTTCTTGCATTTCTTTTAACTGCTTTATTTATTGTTTCATATTCTTGTTGTCGGTTCGCTCTTTCTTCTACAGTTCTTTCTTGCAGAATATCTTTTTTTTTGCTGTTTTCTTTCTTCGATAAGATTCCAAGTTTCATCTGATATCCATTATTTTCTATGTTTCTCTTTTTTACCGAGTTTATCTTCAGCTATTTCTGTCAAAACGTTTGCCAGAACTTCCCAGCTATTTACTTCACGTTCTCTTCTTTTGAGTTGAAGTTCCTCCCTAAACATGTGTCTTCCTGTAGCCGTTTTTAATTTGTCTAGATTGTATGTTGGTCGTTTGGTGTTTCGTGTGATTTTGTTTTTTGCCATTTTGATTTTAATGGTACCGATTACAAGATGATGGTCACTTGCGATGTCTGCTCCTCTTTTGTTACGTACATCAAGGAGAGATGATCTCCATCTTTTTGATATGGCGATGTGGTCTATTTGATTTTCTCTTATATGACCTGGTGCAGTCCATGTAACCTTGTGAATATTTTTATGTGGGAAGATAGTTCCACCAATAACTAAGCTATGATTGAAGCAAAAATTTGTAAAGCGCTCTCAGTTTTCATTCATCACTCCCAGGCCATGTTTGCCCATTACGGTTTCTAAGTTAATATTGTCTTCTCCAACTTTAGCGTTCATATCGCCCATCACTATTAGTATATCGCCTTGGTTTACTTGTTGGGTCGTTTGTTCTAGTTGTTCGTAGAATATGTCTTTATCTTCGTGGAGAGATGTGTTCGTGGGAGCATAGCACTGAATCACTGTTATCTTGCGGTATCTGGTATAAAATCTGGCAATCATAATTCTATCATTGATTGGTTTCCATGAAATGAGGCTTTTTTTGGCTTGTTTGCTGAGTAGAAGACCCACTCCGCTCTCGTAATTTCCATTTTCTTTACCACTGTATAATAGGAGTTCTCCTGTTTGGGTATGGTGTTCACCATTTCCCAACCATCCATCGAAGTTGGGAAGGTGGGAAGGTTGGGAAGGTGGCATAGAATAGTGGAAAATATTTTATACGTTACATTTAGGAACATAACTCATCTGCGATTAGAGCATTCAAAGAAAGCTGTTTTGTTCTGTATGGTGCAAAGTATTCAGACATTATAATCACCAGGGAAGGATTTCTGTATCCATATTTCTAATATGAGCTATTGTAGTACCATTATGGTATCGTAGTAGTCTCCTTTATATAGTTCAGCTGAGAGAAAAAAAAAAAAAAAAAAAAAAACCAAATTAGAGTCAACAATATATTGAATCTACCCTGAAGTTACTAATACAATCGTTAACCCGTTATTCTGCGCGTCGGGAGACGATGTAGCAAGATAGTGAAGAGTTGACAGTGGTACTAATATAATTACCCAGGTTAGTATAAGAAATCTGTTACCTTATGTGTATATTAAGGCTTCAACCACGACACGTTCAGTCTTCTGGAACTCGGTCAGTTGAGGGTTGCGAACTTTCGAGCTGCCACAATAACCGGACTATACGCGAACTATGCCAGATGATACGCGGCCCCCGGAGAATCACCGATTGTCTCGCGTACTGTTCGCGTACTGGACGCTATCGCGTCCAGCCGAAGTTCAGCAATTACTGACTGCCCATTACTGACTACTCATTACTGCCTTGGCTGTCCCCGTTTTCCAGTTTTTATCGAGCTCATGTTTTCAATACCGGTTATAGTGCCAAGGTCGTGTTTTCGTTGAATTGTGGGTCCTATATTGCATTACAATAACAGTTTTTTGTTTGACGTGCTTTCTATGTTTAAACAATTAACAAACAATGCAATAACTAGGTCAATTTCTTTGTGTGATTTAAAATGCGAATTTTACTGTAATAATTATCCCTTATTTGATTTGGAATATATAATAATTATCTCGAATAATTATTATCTTTTCTGTGCTACTTATCCCTTTAATTCAACTTCTCACTCACTTGCTACGCTCACATTACATTATCTATTCCGGGTAATTGATATTTGTCTATTTTTTCTACTTAGACTTCTTCAAAGCTTTCGACCGTGTTCCAAAACGTCGATTACTAGTTAAATTGGATCACTATAGTATCCGCGGAAAGTTAAATATTTTAATTCAAGATTTTCTATCCGACAGATGCTTCAGGGTTCGTGTTGGGGAAGCCCACTCACTAGATAAGCCAGTCAAGAGTGGAGTCCCACAAGGATCAGTACTTGAACTGCTACTTTTTGGTATCTACACTAGTGATCTTTCGCTCATTGTATCCAGTAAGGTTTCCATTTACGCTGATGCTACAAAATTATATGTGAATCCAACTATTAACCAACATGTACTTGATGCAATATTCGAAATGCGTTGTTTACATATCGGCAAAAATACCCCATCACTATCGTACTTTATTAATGGACATCCCTTAAACTCTGTAACACCTCACAACGATATTGGAGTGATAATTAATAGTGACTTAAATTGGTGTGATCACATAGTGTCGGTGTGTAAACGTGCCAACTCGAAACTGTTTTTGATTCGTAAATGTTCTACACGTATATCTCTAACATATGTTAGTAAACTTTACTCAATATACGTTATACCTATTCTTGAGTTTGCCGGGCTAGTGTGGAATCAAGATCTCAGTCGCGATAAAATCTTACTTGAAAATGTTCAGCGTAAAGTCACAAGACTGACATACGGCCGTGTAAGACCTAATTCACCACAGATGAGATAGGTTGATGACATTAAAAGAATAGCCGGAACAAATTGGAAATATGTTGCTCAGGATAGAGGCCGATGGAAGGAGTTGGGAGAGGCCTATGTCCAAACATGGACGACAGAAGGCTAAGAAGAAGAAGAAGACCTAATTAGGAAGATAGACTATCCATGGCTCGTCTCAAAACATTCGAGCAGCGACGTCTTCGATGTGACCTAATTATGTCTTTCCGTATTTTAAAACATAATTTTGGGAACCTGAACACCATATTTACTTTAAATCAAGACAAATTTAAAGGCCATCTTTACAAATTAAAGAGAGAACAAACTACTGCAAGGTCCAGGGTGAAGTTCTTGCCAAATAGAATTTGGTATCTAGAACAATTTGGATAAAGACACCATATCAGCTACTAAAACTTGTATTTTTAACATATTAAAAATAAACTTGATAGTGCTTTATTTTATTTATAGGATTGTGTTATTTTAGAACCGCATTATTTATTTATTGTTTCAGAATTTCTGTATGATGTACTTAATTGTATCTTTATATTTGTTATTAGTTTTAAAATGATATTTTCCTTTGTTTTTTGGGCATAATAGGAGCTCGCTCCTCTGTCCTCATTTTTTATAATGATAACAGTAATAATAATTTAACTTCAAGAACCGTTGGTCGTTCCTACATTAGCTACAACAAAATTATTTATAGAAACTGATTTGAAAGTTCTGGAAATTCTTTAATCTGTATGTTATTATCGTTTTCAAACAAATCTGTAACCAAGATCTTTACCACCACATGTAACTAGTATTATTTCTCTGAAGCTATGCTTGTGGCATTTTAAAGTGATTACTATTTAAATGGGAATATGCCACAATTAAAAGTTCTTCTTCTTCAAGTTCCGCTCCTATCGGAGATTGGAAATCATTATGGCAATTATAGTTTTGTTGGTTACGCGCCTGAATACTTCAATTGAACTGCCTCCAAACCATTCACGGAGTTTGCCTAGCCACGAGATTTTACGTCTTCGTACGCTTCTTCTGCCTTTGATTGTACCCTGTATTATATTCCTTAGTAGTTCATATTTTTCACCTCTCATGATGTGCCCCAAGTGCCTTCTGATTTTTATGGAATTTAAAACTTTGCATTGTTTTCCTAGTTGTTCAAGAACTTGTTCGTTTGTTTTGCGATCCATCCATGATATTTTTAAAATACGTCGGTAACACCACATTTCGAATACTTCTAGGATTTTAATGTTGGATTTTTCAAGTGTCCAAGCTTCAACCCCATACAAAAGGGTAGAGAAAATATATTATAATTAATCTAACATAATTAAAGGTTAAAGTAAGTTAAAATAAGAGAACAATTTCTGAAGTTAAAATTGAAACATCAATAAACTTACTTTAATTGTGACTTATTCCCATTTAATTAGTAATTATTATTATTTCATTTGGATATTCATTATACAATAATGAGCTATTATGAGTTGGAATTTTTTATGCCAGATCTATTTTTCGTTGTTTTCTTGCATATATCGTTTAGGAGGCACTTGACTTCATTCACAACCGCCAAGTTCTTGTCAATGGATAATATCTCCATCAATATTATAACAGACAACCAGTTGAACTCACGGATACAGAAACAACATATTGAAGAAAATTTTATTTCAAGGATTAAAATCGGTGTACGTAAAAAAATGTATTTTCTGGCCTTCCAATGGAGCAATATTCTTCTTTTTTTTTCGTAATCTGGTGTAACTCGAATAAACCTAAATAACACAAATTGCCAAATACCAAATATGCTTTAATTTTGTTATAAATAAACTAATTTATTTATAACAAAATAAAAGTATATATTTTTTTCTATGTTGTATACTTTTTTTAGAAAAACTTACCAAACGTGTATCTTTTAACGCTCTAAATGCAAATATTTCCATTTGAAAGCTGTATAATTGTTTAAACAAATTAATTTTTTTAATATTTTTTATGGACATTAAAAAAATGAACTTTACAATTGAATTTGATGATATTAGATTTAATTTATAGAAATGAATTAAAAATTATTATTTATTCCATATAGAAAATATCTTTTTTTTATCCGAAAGAATTTTTGGATAATTATTCATTTAAGCGTGCGTTCTTGCGCTGTGAACTGGAAGGATCTTCTTTTACTAAATCAAAATCGTCATGTTAAAGATGAAAATTACTTCCCAAATTTTCATCATGTAAGTCTAAATCAATTTTATAAAAATTAATTTATAGCAATATCAGTCTTTTCTTTTATGAGTTTAATAACTTCAAACTCAATATCAAAGTAATCAATATTTATCAAAGTAATCAAACTATAAATAGGTTCAAACTGTGCTGAACCCATTAAAGCCTGAATTAATTTTTCTGTTAACTGTACTGTACTTTGGAAACTGGTGGTTTTTTACCAAGTTTAGTTTAGGAAAAATACAAATAAGCAGAAAAACATATTAAATTTTATTTATCGAATATATGTCATTACAAACTGTTACCATATGGTAACACTAGGTCAAAATACTATAAAAATATAACAGTGGCTTCCCACGATTGGCGATTCTACAGATCATCGCGGATAGCCGATCAGCACGGACGGCAACGCACCGCAGACAGAGCTCTTCCTACGGTCCGTGACAGTATTGTTTGATTATATCATAAAAAGGCCACTCAGGCTTGTAAACATTAAATTCGGCATTAAATTATTTCTCTTCTTTTTTAATTCTTTAATCGAAATAGTACTATTCTTCAATTTATTTTTTATTCGGTTCCATACATCGTATATATCGGTTCCGTTTCTTATGCTCTGGTGCCGTAGAATTCCATAAATTTGTTTCATTTTGATACAAATTTAAAAAATCAAAAATAACTTCGTTTGTCCATTCCATTTTTAGCAAAAAACTGCAAAACAACTTTGACAACACTACAGACAACTACTCGTGTCAGCGAATGAAAAACTTCTGACTTGCACTTGTCGTCTGTTAAAACACAGACGCGCTAGGATCGCGTCGCATGAGCATGTACCGCACCTTTGATGTTACCGACTCTAGATGGATAGGACGGACCAGGACTGCTGGTCCGCTTACGTCCGTAATATCGCCGACCGTGGGAAGCCGCTATAAGATTTATTCTTTATGAAATATGGCAAAGCATTCAATGCAGAGTGGAATATCGCATTTCTCACACTGCGTATGTCCCACTGAGCAGCACCCTTTCCCTCCCCAACGCCTTCGTTTTGTGTTAGGAACAGATATAATGAGATGGTTAATACCATCGTACCTAATGTTGTCAGAGATTCTGTTAAAAGATTTCTATTATTATATATATATTCTATATATTCTGTTTCTCCTCGTTGTTTGTCTACCAGGTCTAAGGGGAAAGTTTCTGAATTTGGTATGGTAAATAGTCGCGATTTCACGTCGAAAATTCAAATTAGTTGTCGGTCTTCTTGAACACTTATAAAGTATCCACGAATTTTGCACTGCAGCATCAATTAATCATGTAAGTCTAAACCAATACCATTCCTTACTACGACTACTTATTCGGTGCCTTGTTAAATCCTCATGTTAAGTCCGAGAAACTTGGACAACGTTTTTGAATGCCGGTCAACTGTGACCGGTTGGATTTCAGGAACCTCTGCTGGTAAAGCGTCTTGTCGAGTATTTTCCGTTTTTGAAAATGCCGTTTTCTGAATTTAATTTAAACTAATAGTTACATAGATCCCATAAAACGGGGTTACTTTGCTCCACATTTTTGACTTTATTTTTATTTAAATCCTTAAAAAATAGTTTCGAAACACAATTCTGTTTCAGTTACTGTTCTGACGAGACCTATTAGGTCGAAATACGTATCAACAGATACATAGGCGCTGTTTGCGTGAAATCAAATATTTGCTGTCTTTTTCATTTTATTTTTATTTATTTGTAATAGATACTTTTAAATGATCGAAAAGATGTGAATATCTGCCTAATTAAAAATAATACATTGAAAGGGGTTTAGAATATGTCCATTTGAAATGTGGTGCAAAGTAGACCATATGGTGTGTTTACTTTGCGCTAGTTCGTTTAAGACCAGTTTATTCGTAGTTAAATTTCTCTGGGGCAAAGAAACCCTACACTATTGCCAAGTTCAAGAAATTGCGGTTCTTTTAATATAAAAGTTTTTGATTTTTGATATTGTCTAGCAAATAATTAATCATCATCATCATCTTGGTGCTACAGCCCTTAGAGGGCCTCGACCTTCTCAAGCTTTCTACGCCATTCTGTTCTGTCCCTTGCTTGAATTTTCCAGTTGCCGACTCCGATCTTCTCCGCATCTTGTGTTACCCCATCCATCCACCTCAGCTTTGGTCTACCCCGTCGTCTGCAGGCGGTTTCGCTTAATTATAGTGGTAATATCTTTACCACCAAACGTATGCTTGTAGATATTCTGCAGTTCGAAGTTATATCTACGCCTCCATATTCCGTTCTCACAGACCGCTCCAAATATCTTGCGTAGCACCTTTCTTTCAAAAATGGATAGAGCGGATTCATCTGTTTTCGTTAGCGTCCATGCCTCTGATCCGTATGTGAGTACGGAGACTATCAGTGTTCTATACAGCCTTATACGAGTTTTTTGAGACAGACGTTTGTTAGCTAAGTACTTTGATAGACCATAATAACACCTGTTTGCAATTATTATTCGCCTTTTTATTTCCTCAGATGTATTATTATTGGGGTTAACCGATGTCCCTAGATATATGAACTCATTGACTGCTTCGAAGTTTTGGTCATTGATGATTAAATTTGTGTCAACATTTCCAGCTCTTGTGTTTGTGTTAGTCGCCATGAATTTGGTTTTATTTTGATTTATATGTAACCCCATTCGTTCTGCTGCTGCTACTAGCTCGGTTAGGATTTCCGCAGTTCTCGCCCTAGTTCTTGTTATAATGTCCACGTCGTCTGCATGTGCTAGAATTTGGACTGATCTATTAAATATTGTTCCCCTGCTATCTAAATTAGCGTCTCGTACAACTTTTTCTAAGGCGACATTAAAAAGCTGACACGCCAGCGCATCTCCCTGCCTTAACCCCCTATGTATTTGAAATGGGGTTGACGAGTCGTTTTGAATTTTTACTGCTGATAGCATCTTCGCCATTGTCACTTTTATCAAACATATGAGTTTTTTGGAATTCCTAACTCATTCATAGCGTTGTAAAGACCTAGTCTTAAGACACTGTCATATGCCTCTTTAAAATCGACAAAAATATGATACATATCTATGTTAAACTCTTGCGCTTTTTTGAGGATTTGTCGTAGTGTAAAGATCTGGTTAATGGTTGAACGTCCAGGCCTGAATCCTGCCTGATATTCCCCTAGAAACATTTCAGTATAAGGCTTTAATCTCTCGTGCAAAATATTTAATAATATCTTGTATGCTGTATTTAGGAGAGTTATTCCGCGGTAATTATTGCATTCCAGTTGGTTTCCCTTTTTGTGTAACGGGCAAATTAAGCCTAAGCTCCATTCTTCTGGCATTTGCTCCTCAGACCACATTCTACAAACAATTTCTCGCATCACCTTGGTGAGCTGCTCTCCACCGTGCTTAAATAACTCTGCTGGGATGCCATCGCTACCTGGGGACCTATGGTTCCTTAGTTTTTCTATAGATATTTTTACTTCATCTACCGAGGGGGGTTCCACGAGTTCCTCATTTCGGTATTCCAGCTCTATATTGTTAGTAGGTTCCCCTTCCAGCAACTCTCGAAAGTGCTCTACCCATCGTAAAAGGATGTCCTCTTTGTTGGTAAGTAAGTTGCCTTCCTTATCATTACAATAGTTGATTCTTGGTTTGAATTATTTTCTAATACTATTTATTTGATGGTAGAACTTTCTTGTTTCTCCTTGACTCATATGGCTTTCGAGCCGTTCTAACATGTCATTTTCCGAGTCTCGTTTCTTTTTTCGGTGTATGCGTTTTTCCTCTCTCCTTAAGTTTTTGTATCTATCTATTGTTGTTCTAGTTTTTCGTTGTTGCATGGTCCGAAATGCCTCGTTCTTCTCATCTGTTATTTTTTTGCAGTCTTGGTCGAACCAGTCGTTTCTTTCTTGGGTTCGGGATATTCCCAATGTGCTTTCGGCTGCTAATTTCAGAGCCTCCTTGCAGTTGTTCCACATTTCCGTGCTTGACTGGTCGACTGCCCAGGTGTGTTCTAGGGTTTCTTTTATATGTGACTGGAACTGTTTCTCCTTGTTTTCATTTTTTAGCATATGTAAATTATATTTTACTTGTCTAGTGCCCCTTTCTTTCTTGGCATTGGAAATTCTTTGTCGTAACTAGGCCCCTACCATAAAATGATCTGAGTCAATATTTGCTCCTCTGTAACTTCTTACGTCCATTAGGTTTGTAAAGTGCCTTCTGTCAATTATAACATGGTCGATTTGATTTGTGGTTTGTCCATTTGGTGATATCCAAGTGGCTTTATGGATATTCTTGTGATTAAAACATGTACTTCCCACAATTAAATCTTTGGAAGCTGCCAGACTAATAAGCCTTAAACCATTGTCATTAGTAACGTCGTGAAGGCTATGTTTACCAATATAATCTTGGTAGCATATCTCTTTTCCTATCTGGGCGTTCATGTCTCCAATGATTATTTTAATATCGTTTTTGGCGCAGTTATCATATGCTCTTTCGAGATCTTCGTAAAATAGATCTTTAATTTCTTCGTCTTTTTCCTCGGTTGGCGCGTGCACGTTGATCAGGCATATGTTGAAAAATTTTCCTTTTATTCGAAGGATGCATAACCGATCATTTATGGCTTTAAAACCAATAATAAAATTTTTGATTCTCTTTGATACTAGGAACGCGGTTCCGAACTCATGTCGGTTCGGGTTGCAGCTGTAATATATATCATGTTCTTTTTTCTGCAAAATGCCGGTTCCTGTCCATCTCATCTCTTGAATGGCTGCAATGTCTATTCTATATTTTAGGAGTTGATCTTGCAGCAGCTTTAGTCCCGCTGTCCTATACAGCGTTCTTACATTCCAAGTACTGATCTTTAAATCATTGTCCTTAGTTCGGTGCGTGGGTCGTCGTCTTGAATTCAGTCTGGCTTTTCTATCTCGAGATAGATTTCGTAACAATAGGTTTTTATGGGATGAGGGAGTTAGCCTCATGCCCAACTCCCTTTTCGGAGGACCATTTCTCCCTTCCTCGTCAGCCCTGACCCTACCTTCCACTGGGGTTGGTTACCCAGTCTCCAGTAGGGTTGCTCAGGTTTACCGGGGTTCACCCGTGTGATCCGGATCACACTTCTCGGAGGTGAGGATAGGAATTGAGTAGGAGAGGCTAGAGGTGTTATCTGGAAGCAACACCTTATGATGTGCATCACTACTCCATTAAAACCCCAGCAAATAATTAATACAATTTAAAATTTTAAGTTTTTATTAAATAAACAGACTAATGATATCACAAAAGTTGAAAAAACCAATCGGAAAATGTTTGTGCCTTAAACCACACAAACGCTGTATTGGCGTAGTGAGTACTAGGTGGACTATTCTCTGTCCATCATTATTTAGATTTGTAGACCACAAAAGAAGTTTAAGGTCGGTCAGATAGCTCAGCGGGCTGTGCGGCTGCCTCTCATTCGCTTCACTGTCGAATGGTTTAGTGGATGTGGGATCGAGCCCAAGCTCGGTGTACAGAAAACAAAAAGTCTAACGCAGCAGTTTAAAATTCTAGATGAATCTGCGGCTTAGACTAGGATATGCTGGGATCTGATCGGCCTATGGTGGAGCAGTACGGCAAGAGATAAGGGCTTGCGGCTCGGTGATACTCCTCCATAGATCCCTACCGGACAGGCATAACGCCTAAAAAAACCGGATATATATATATATATATATATATATATATATATATATATATATATATAAAAGGAGTTTAATTCACATCAAAAAAAAATATACATATGTATAAGGGTTAGACCCAAGATCTGTGGCCTAGAGAGCCCGATCTTTGTTTTTTAATATGTTGTTTGTCCACAATTTTCCTTCTATGAAGTATTTATTGCCTAATTGACGATAGCTCTGATGATGACATTTATTATGTCGAAAGTATACTCAGCTTAATTAATAAATTATTTTACACACTATCAATTTTATTGAAAACATACAAAACCTGCTTACCAGTTAGACCTATTTAGAAGTGTGTACAAGTCTTACAGTCTTTTTCAATTCAGCTTTTATTGTTTGTTCATCAAGTTATTTCTTCAGATTGCAATACTTAATGATCTTGTTGTTTCGTAATACTGTTAATTTCCAAAGTTGTTTCTTATTAATATAGTTTGTTTTATAAGAGCGGAAACTTGATTTTCATTCCCCAATATAATTTTTCTGGCCTATTAAAATGTTTTTATTGGTAAATTATTTCGAATGTTATTATCAGTATCCCTTGAAAGCTTCACATAAATATCAAATATAAATTTTTTTACTATTTATTCTTAAGTATTTTTTTTTGTTGCAGGATGACAACTGAACATGCTTGAGAAAAGACCATGGTCGAAGTTGGTAGTTTTTCTACTGGGATTTGTGATATTGTTGTTATTATGGCACGAATTATCAACCCCTCGTTATATAGTAGTACCAGCGTCCACTACAATATCTACACCATACACAGTATTGACGGAGGATGACACCGGTTTTCCAGAAAAAGTTCTCCATGTACCAGAGAACGATTACAACCAACTGATTGATCTCAACTTTAATTTTTCTATGATTAACTTCATTTGCAACGAAACCATTCCTCTATTACTTCTAGTATTAGTGCATTCAGCGCCAGTAAACTTTGATAAAAGACAGACTATACGAGAAACGTGGGGAGAAAAGGAAGAAAACGTGAAAGTATTATTTATGGTTGGCAGTGTTCATTCCGAGCACTTACAGAAGATGATCGAAGCGGAAAACGTGTTGCACAATGACGTTATTCAAGGCAGTTTCGCAGATACATACAGAAATCTTACTTATAAGCATGTGATGACTTTGAAATATTTCGTTTACCATTGCCCTCAAGCCAAATATATCTTGAAGACTGATGATGATGTATTTGTCAACATGCCAACTATGAAAAATTTTCTGATCTACGATTTATCCCCTCATGGTGCTAGGAAAGGTTTATTTTGTACACCTAGATATAATAGTTTAGTCTTAAGGTCCTATAGATCAAAATGGAGGGTGTCTTTTTCGGAATATCCGGAACGGGTTTACCCGGCGTATTGCCCAGGGTGGGCGCTGCTCTACACGCCAGATGTGATATTTGCTATTTACAAGGAGGCTCAGAAGTCGCATTTCTTTTGGATAGACGACATCCACATTACCGGTACTCTTTTTAAGAAACTTAATTTTACTCATACCGATATTGAACCGTTGGTTTTATCTGAATCTAACTTATACAATATCGTTTATAGATCTTATAACGTATCTCAGCCGTTCCTTTTTGGGTCGGCTAATATGCTAGAAACAGAAATAAGGAAGCTATGGAATTTTGTTAAAAAGCGCGAAGCGCATAAGTTTATATTTAGTGATATTACAGTTTAACTTAAAAGATTTATAGAACATATTTTGATTGAAAACAATTTCAGATAATGAAAGACTTAAAGAAAGAATATATTTGGTATGTTTTAGACCTCTATTACCCCATAACCAAATAGTTCTCACATTTAGTCAGTTTGCTGTCAAGCAGCGATTCTCAAACTTTTTTTTACACGTACCACTTACATAAATTCTGCGTCAATCGCGTACCACCTATTAAAAAAGTAGATAATAAAACTTACTAATTTTGGCAAAAATGTATTTATTTAAAAAAGGGCATTATAAATGTTGCAAAATAAAACTTACAGTCTGACCCAATCCAAAAATTCAGTGAGAAGGATGGTTCTGCATAGCTACAACAAGTGAATCGATATCAGGATCAATTGTGCTTAAAAATAAATGGTTGTCGTATCCAAAGAAACTGAGCATAGTCTTCGTCAAAATATTCTTTAAAACTATCAATTAGCATTTGACAATGCTGTTTTATGTTAAAAATAAGATCATCTTTAATCTTTATTTCATGCTCAACCACAAAATTTTCTAAATTGGTAAACAACTGCAAGTCTTTGTTTGAAATACTATCTTTCATCATATAACATTTCTTGATAAAAGCATTTATTTTGTCGTTTACAGAAAATCGATTATGTGATTTACTTTGTAAGCTTAAGTTTAGGTCATTTAATCGATTAAATATATCTGTTAAGTAAGCTAGTGTTGTAAGCCACAATTCATCTAATAACCGATCACGCAGTTCAAAATTGGTTTCCATTAAAAACACATGTACTTCAGAACGCAACTCGAATAACCTGTTCAACATTTTTCCTTTTGATAGCCATCTTATCTCCGTGTGTAGCAATAACTGAATATGATCACTTCCCATTTCAGAGCATAGTTTTGAAAATAAACGCGAGTTTAAGGCTCGAGATTTTATGAAATTGACTATCTGAACGGCTTCATGGAGAACATGTTTAAATTTATCGGGCATTCGCTTTGCTACCAAAGCTTCTTTGTGGATACTACAATGGGTAAAAGTACAATTTTCTGCAACCAGTTTTACTTTGGCAGTTACACCTCCGTATTTTCCTGTCATGGCTCGGGCACCATCCGAACAGAAACCAACGCATTGTTTCCAGTCTAGTCCATTTTCCACAAAAAAATCATTGATTTTCTTGAATATTTCATCGGCAGTAGTTCGTTCCGTTAACGCCTCACAAAATAAGTACTCTTCTTCGATTTTGGTTTGAAATATATACCGCACATAAACCATAAGCTGAGCATAGTTTGTAATATCTGTGCTCTCATCAAGTTGTATTGCAAAAAAAATACTATTTTTTATCCGGTTTATCAATTTCTCTTTAACATTTAATGCCATTATTTCAATCCTACGACATACGGTATCATTGGATAATGGTATAATACTAAGCTGTTTACCTGAATTCTCTCCAAAAATACACGTTACCATATCTTGTGCGGCAGGCAGAACTAGTTCTTCGCCGATTGTACGCCCTTTTCCACACTTCGCAATTCTTAAATTCACGAGGAAGGATGCCTCTACTGCTTTTTGGTTGCTGCTGGTGAAATTCGACATTAATTTTTTTCTGCCTCTCATCTCCGTTAACTTCCGAACGAAGTAATTCTTAGGTTTATTTTCCAACACTGAATGGACATTGGGCCTTGGCTCATCATTTATATTCGTGAATGTAAATCCCATATTAATGTATTCAGGATCATATTTCCTAACCGCCACTTTTAGTTTTTTGAAATAATTCTTTTTGTCATCACCCTGGATAGGCTCCGACTCTGAAGTGGAGCTCGATAGACCGGGATTTTCAGATGTTCTGTTGTCTCTTTTAAGCCACTTATCCATTTTTTATATGCAAAAATTAACACGAATCAGTAACAGCAAATTACTCGTTTTGACAAAATTAACCACAACGACTGACGGCCACGAGGAAACTAATGACCACTGATGACGTGAATCAAGGGCGGTGGCAGTTTGCCGGGATTCCAGTGTTGCCAACAATGAATAAGACATTACGCGCTTGTGTTTCCAACTCGCAGCGTTGCCATGCACCACGTAAAAGATAACATTCGTTGATAAATTTAATTAAAATTCTTCGTTTCTTCTAGTTTATAGAGTACCACCTTAAAGTTCTTTGCGTACCACCAGTGGTACGCGTACCACAGTTTGAGTACGGCTGCTGTAAAGGCTATAGCGGTATAAGATTTGGAACCGTTTTTATTTTGGGTTGGGCATTTTAAAGTACATATTTAGAACATCTTAAGCCAAATTTTTAGCTCCCTAAGAGGACCATGGGGTCCCCTATCGCAAAAAAGTGTTTTTGAAAAAAAAAAAGTCCTGATCGATTCATTGTTTTAAAAAATCTGGAAAAATTCACAAATATACATTTTAATGCCCAAAAACTCTCTGATTTTTTTTCAGATTTTTTGTATCAAAATTGGGCTCAGGAAAAATATTTGAGTTTTTCAAAAAAATATAGGTATGTAGGTAATTTTTGGCAAACTTCTAAATTATTATTTTGCTAGTATTTTTTCTGTTCTTTTGAATGGCAAGGTTAGATTTTTCATTTTTTCTCCGGAAAATTGTTAAAATTCGTTAAAAATCCATTTGTTCATGTTTTTTCCCATGGTTTTAGCACATACCATCAAATGTGTGTCAATAAATAACGATTTTATATTCAAATTGAATACAAGGTATAATATGAAAATAATAAAGGTTTATGCACCAACAACAGACCATGATGAAGAAGAAGTGGATCTATTCTATGATGATATCGAAGCTGCTCTTAAAGACCATCAAGGACATTTTACTGTTATATGTGGTGATTTCAACGCCAAAACAGGAATGAAATCCAACCCTACAGAAACACCACTGGGAAACTTTGGCTTGGATGGTAGAAATGAACGTGCAAAATACTGTAAAGGTTCATGCTGCAACAGAAACCACAGAGAAGATGGACATGGTAAAGTCCAAATTATCACGGACAAAAAACACACCGTTAAAGACATCACTGTTCTAAACAGATTTGTTACCAGTAGCGATCATAGAATGGTACGAGGTAAAATAGAAATAAGCTTAAAGAAGAAAAGGTGTAAGATGATTAAAAAGGGAACAAATCAAAACTATGGATGAAACCATCAGATGTAGATAGTTTTCAGCAATGTATTTCCGACATACTTAGTAGTCCTGAAACAAAAATTAATATAAACGACTTAAATAATAAATTAACAAATGCTTTACGGGAAAGTCAAAACCAATTCCTTTCTAGAACTCAAAAAGAAGAGAAGATTAGCCAAAATACTAGGAAACTAATACAGAAAAGAAGAGAGATGAGAAGTGAGACGGAAACTAAAGCCGACTAACTAGAAAAATTAAATAAGGAGATATCCGAAGCTGTTAGATAAGACACTAGAAAGTACAACCAAGAACAAATCGAACATAACATTGAGAACAATAGAAGTATGAAAATATTGAGAAAAAGACTAAGAACGGGGACAAGGCAGATAATAAAGATTAAAGATAGAAATGGTGATCTTACAACCAACTCAGAGGAAACCCTTAAAATAGTTGAAGACTTCTACAAATTGCCGTACACAAGCCAACACAAAGCAAATAGCAGAGAAAATCAAGTACCAGAAATATTAACAAGAAAAAAGGGCATTGTCAACCAAGGATCAGAACTACTACCGGAAATCATAATGGACGAAATAAAACTAGCACTAAGAAAAGCTAAGAATAACAAATCTTCAGGCGAAGATTGTGTAGTTACTGATGCAATCAAAATCGGAGGCACTTTAATAGACAATAAAAAAACCGTTTTAATACAGTATTGTGCAAATTAATGGAATCACTGTGAATTTTTTTTCATTTTTTCAATATTCACAGTTGACACTACCTACACAGTTGACAGCTGGCCAAGCATTAAAAACATAACCTTACTGTGTGTTGGTGTGTTTGAGTGTGTTTTAGGTTATTTCTTACCAAGCTTGTGTTGTTTTGGGGGGTTTTAGTACTATTTTGTGTTGTTTTTGGTTTTATTCCAACATGGATATTACGCCTAGGAAGCGTGAAAAGATTGTCACGTTGAGTGAACACACTAGTATGTCACAAAGAGAGATTGCTAGAACGTGTGGAGTGAGTCAGGGGGTAGTAAGCAAAATTTTGAAACGTAAACGAGAAACGGGATCAGTGGATGTGAAAAGGTTAGGAAAATGTGGAAGAAAAAGAAAAACAACAC
>OU898284.1:106501319-106528106 GCA_918026665.1 Diabrotica balteata
ACAAAATAAGTCTCTTGTAGTTTTATGTAAACTTGATCGTTTTTTTTTCTGAAAAAATGGCTTTGGCAGAACCAATTAGCCACACTTGTTTGTGATATTATTAAAATTGACCGAATTTTAATTATTATTGATTGCAGTAATGTCTTGTTATCAGTTATCAATGTTAGTACTACATATACCTAATATGGATATAAGGTCCGTCCCAAACCCTTTTTTCAGTGCGTCATAGTTGTTCGAATTCTCTCTAACGCATTAAGCTAGAAGTGACAGAAAAAAACGTGAGTCGCTTATTATTATACATAGAAATTAGAAAATTAGGTATCGTTTACGGGTATTCGCATATTAAAGCGAATTCTACTTACGAACGTATAATTGGATGGAGTTTAGAATACGCTAAATAGATATCCAATCAATTATGCATATAAATATAATTTGACACAGATGATCTTGATAATGACAGTGACAGTACTTTCACAACAACTGATAAAATGATAATTGCCATTCCAGGTTAGTATTTTCAGACATTTTAACTACAGTGAAAATTAAATTTTGTATTTATTGTCATAAAAATATTTTAAATATTCCGAGATATACCGAGAATGAAAAAAGACTAATATTAAAATTATTAAATTAGTTTCAATTAGAAAAAGAGGCTGTGAATTCCGGAATGATATTAAGGAAATATCTTAAACTAATACCTTTATGGATATTTATATGTATTAAAACGGTTCTTTTTAGAACCACGACATTTTCTTGAAATGTAGGATATAATTGATACCAGCCACATATCTAGTGTAATCATTGATTTTCAAGAATCAGATTCTGAATGGGATTATAGATTGTTTGAAATATAATATTCATTTTTGTTATTCATAAAAAAGAAGGTAAACTTACATTCGGTATCTTGTTTTTTAACTAAACTCCATTAACACGATTTCATCTGGATATCGGAACTGGTAGATTAACTCAAGAATCAACTGCTTCACTATTTAAACTATTATATTGTTTTTTTAACTAAACTTTATAACCTTCTTTCATTTGCACACCAAATCTGGTAGAATAACTCAAAAATCAACTGCTTCACTATTTAAACTATTTCCACTATTTAATGACAACTCTTCACAAAATTAAACTATTGGCTGCCACACAAACTTATCAGAAAATTCCTTATCCAAATATGACTGATTTAAATCGATATTATTTTATCGCAGGAATGTTTACTTTGATGCCTTGCAATTGTCAGTAAATTTTTTTACCTTGCAGTCAACTCTTAAAAGATTCTAGGAGGAAGCGTTATTTTAAATAAACAAACCTTCCAATTCCCTAGTGTTTGTAATAAAATAATAATAAATCCATAAACAAATCTTAGCTAATTAAGCACTTTCCATGGAATGTATAAAATAGAACAGAATAGAATAGAATTATGACAAACTGCTATGCATTAATAGTATATTACATAACGAGAGTTGTAAGAAGCTTATTACATGCGAGTAAAAAAGTTGCGCGCGAGCCGCGTAGCGGCGAGCGCAGTAATTTTACAAGCATGTAATAAGTTTACAACTCAAGTTGTGTACTATACTTTTTCTACCATTATTTTTGTTTATAAAAATAAAATTAAATTACCACTATATTTACACTGACAGATTAATAATTTTTAAACTGTCAAAACAACGCCTGTTAATTCGTTTCCATGGTAACTCGACCAACTGACTTACAAGGCTTATGTGATATTACACATTTTTATAGAACTGAAGCGTAATTTTTTTTATTACGTGCTAGTCATTACGTGTCAGTATCTGTTATGATGCATTTACTTAGCATCCAAATAGTAGGTAATATACAATTTACTGGTAAGAGAGTAGAAAAAAAAAATAACCTTTTCACGTTTAGCCGATTACGATCCTGCAACTGTCAGATTTAACTAAAATGTAATGCAATAATTCTCGACATTCTTAAAATCCTATATGACGTCAAAATTAGTGACGCACTGAAAAAAGGGTTTGGGGACAAACTGTATGTATATATGTATACTTATAAGTACTTACTACAAAATTTATGGATACATAAATTTGTTTTGATATATTTTTATTTGTTTTTTTTATTCTTATCTTCTTGTTATTTTTTTTTGTTTTTTGTTTTTTTTTGTTTTTTTGTTTTTTTTGTTTTTTGCTTTTTTGTATTTATTTTTTTGTTCTGTTTCTATTTTCTTAATTCTTTTATGTTTTTTTTTTATTAATTTGTGGTATACTTTTTTTTAACCCTTTCACTCCTGTCGGGATATATATATATATATATATATTATATATATATATTTATATATATATATATATATATAATATTATATTATATATATATATATAATATATATATATATATATCCCAACACATGATTGAAAAATTCTGAATGTTTTAAACTGGCTTAAAACTGCGTTGGGACGGGATATTTCAGTAGACTGTGGCATTTCTTATAACGTGAAATCGAGTATCCACCGTCAGCATCAAATTTTAACCTAAAATTTAGTGTAATATGAACACGTTGTGAGTACGATCATATAAAACTGTGTTGATAACATATTTCTGTTGGCGTAAGGATAATTTTGGTTGCTGATTGTTAATTATAAAAGATTAAGATAGGTGAGTACATAATTTAATATTGCCGCTCAGTACGAAATTTATCGTAATGGGCAATAAATCTTGAATGGGATTATATATCCCAACAGGTGTTTTTGCTGGGAAATATTATCCCGACAGGTATAAACAACTTCCTTTTTTTAGTATGGATCGAAAGAAACAGAAACTTACCGAAGATGAACTTGATTACTATGCTAATAACATTGATGAAATTGAAAGTATAGACTATAGTAGTGATGATAGTATGGTGGATAAGGACTTCATTTTGTCATCAGATGAACTAAGTGAGGCAAGTTCACTTGAAAGTGAAGTGAATATAGGTAATGAAACTGAGAATGCAGCTCAAATTTCAGATCAGGAATCCTCTGACGATGATGAAGATATCCAAGATGCAGACGAGGTAATGCAACCTTTGCCACCAACTAGTTCAGAATTTTCCACTGTTTGGACTGATGTCAATGCAGAAAATTTTATTCCGAGATATGATCTACCAGCCAGAACAGCCCCAGTTATTACAGATCAATTGAATCGAGGCAGTTCTACATTAGACTGTTTTCTAAAAGTATTTCCTAAAAGTTTGTTTATGTATATGGCCCAGTGTACAAACCGTAGGCTTGAAATTTTAGAAGAGAAAAAGAAGAAAACTTTTGTCAAAACGTGCCAAAAAGAAATGATGCTACTTACTGGTGTTACGTTAGTTATGCATTATAATAGAGTTCCTTCTTTCGCAATGTACTGGTCTAATAATAAATCGCTTGGAAACGATTGTATTCGTAGTGCAATATCAAGGGATAGGTGCCAACTACTATTATCAAAATTGTATTTTGCCGAACCCAATCAACCTGCCACAGCAAATAAAACTTATTATATAGATGATGTTATTTCCTGCTTGAAGACAAGTTTTATGAGAGCTAGAAGTGATTCTACCTATCAAGCAATTGATGAGTCTATGGCAAAATTCAAAGGGCGATCTACATTGAAACAGTATATGCCCCTCAAACCCATAAAACGTGGCATAAAGTTATGGACAAGATGCGATTCGGAAACTGGCTATGTTTACGATATAAATGTGTATGCAGGCAAAAATGATAATAAGATGGCAGGTACTTTGGGAGAACGTGTCATAAATCAGTTATCTTCAACAATTTCTAATGAAAATGTTGTAATTTGCTTCGACAGATTTTTTACAACAGTTCATCTTATGGATACCATTATGTTTCCTGCTGTAGGTACATGCATGAGTACCCGAAAAAATTTACCGAAATTTCATGGCAAGCTAAATCGAGGAGAATCGCAAGTAAAAGGTAATGAAACTGGAACATTAGCTATACGATGGCAGGACACAAAAGATTTTATTGTACTAACTAACTGCCATAAGCCAGAAGAAACAACTGTGTGTAGAAAACTGAAAGATGGTACAAAAGCCAACATTTGTTGTCCTGTATCGATTGAATTCTATAACCGTTACATGGGAGGTGTAGATAGATGCGATCAAATGACATCTGTGTACGATCTCAATAGAAAATCCCAAAAATGGTGGAAGAAGGTTTACTACAAAGTTCTAATGATGGCAGTATACAATTCATATATTCTATATACTGAATTACATACCAGAAATAAGAAAATACCCTTTCTAAATTATCTGGTTGACTTAGCTGAGATTCTTATCAGTACTGGCCGACAAGGACTCCAAAGAAGAAAAAAAACCAAACATGTTGGCCGTCGAAGCATGTCAGCCACAGTGATGAGTAATGTTGGCGACCATTTACCTATATTAGGAAAATCCAGTCGCTTGAGGTGTATAAGGTGTACACAACATAAGAAAGATAAACGTACCAAATTTATTTGTAAAATGTGTGATGTTCCGTTATGTAACGATTGTTTTACCCCATATCATGTATAAACATTTATTGTTCATGTATACTGTTGGGATTATATATCCCATACAAAAATACTGTTGGGATATATAATCCCATGCATTTTTTACCAAAAAAAAAATTAAAAATAAATTTTTTTAAATACATTCTTAGTTCTTTTAAATGCTCTAGAACAACAAACTACAGACAAATATATCAAATTTTAAATAAACAAATCAGGATTGAAAGGGTTAAACCATATTAACTGATTATGCCTAATATACTATTTACAACTTGTATTTACATAGTTTAACATGTTTTGTAAATGCAATGAAGAATTTACATATTTGAAAATATTAAAAGATTAAGGTTTATTGGAAAACAACACTTAGAATTTATTAATTCCTTATAAGTTCTTTATTAATAATTTGTTTATTGTAATAAATTGCCTGTTTTGCCACAAGTACAATTGAGAGTATTTGATAAAGCCGATTCCATGCATGTAAGATGGCGTAAGAGCATGATTTGCTCTCAGCCGATTAATGGTCTTTATAAAATATCGATTCGATTCTGTGTAGAACCATCTTCTTAAGGGTATCCTAGTGTTACAATGATAAAAGTTAAAGCCAGTCTTACATTCTTTGTAATGTAAATACAATTATTTTTAAGTTTTTGTCTACTAACGGTGTCAATATCTGAATTTAAATTTTTGTTTACTTTTTCTCCAAGCATAATATGCGCTGATTTAGCCAAATTGTCAATGATTTCATTGCCTCTCATTCACGAATGGTCCTTGATCCATGTAATTATTACATTTAGTCCTAATTGTTAGTAAATGTAAAAAAGGGAATAATTAAATCCTTATACGATAGAGCCAAAATTACTTGTTCTAACGAAAATTCGTTCTTGGAGGAGAAACATTTGTTAACTTTGTTTTATTAAAAATGATTATCCTTTATCGTTTATAAATAAGGAATTTTCAACAATCGATCGAATAGAACAGAACAACTTAGAACGAGATCCTACAGCATACACAAGGAATAATATGAGGAAAATAACAATACCGTACATAAAAGGACTATCAGAAAAACTTAAAAGGATAGGAAATAAATTCAAAATTTCAACAACATTCAAAACAACAAACACGTTGAAGATCTATTTTGTCCAAAACCAAACCTAACAATGAACAAGAAAGGACAAGAATTGCATTTATAAAATACCTTGTGAATGCGATCAGTTTTATTTAGGTGAATCATCAAGGCCATTAAATGTTAGAATAAGTGAACATCAATCTTATATTAAAAATAGGGAATTTGATAGATCTCAAATCTGTAAACACGCATGGGATAATGAACATAGGGTTCAATGGAATAATTCAAATGTAGTCCTAAAAGAAACGGATGGTAAAAAAAGAAAAATCAAAGAAGCGGCTCTAATTATGCTAAATGAGGCCAATTGTGTCGCAAATTCCTCGGCAGAATGTAGTAGGATCTGGTTACCAATATTGAAAGAGGAAGTTATTAATAAGAAAATACCAGTATTAGTAAGTCAGTAACATATAGAGGATACATCATTTATGTTTTTTAAATAACGTAACATATAAAATCAGAATTTTGATGTTTGTTGAAGGTAAACTAAATTCACGAACAAATACTTACAATGTCGGGATAGTATTATGAGGTTTTTTTCCTGGTTTTTCCCTCATAATTTACTATGGAATCACTAACAGGAGAATTTTACTGTCATCATGTCATGTGTTTGTCTTTTTAAAGACGAATTACATGCTATGATTTTTTTCTGACGGATATTCTCAAGTTAAAGTTGATTTCATGTAATCGAATGAACTATCTTATAAGTAAAGTCGTCCCAGGAGCGCAACTCAACAATATTGGCAATATCATTTTAAAGTCGTCTACTTTAAAATGCATAATGTATGTCTGAATTGTCAATGTAAATGAGTCAGATAAAATTAAATTATTAGAAGAATTTTTCACTATGTAACAAAAAACAAAATTTGTTTAATTTACTGTTTGTATTTTGAGAACGATTTCCGAAGTGGAAATTGAAAACGTCAATAAACGTATTTTTATCTTTAATTGTGGCTTATTCCAGTTTAATAGTAATTAATTTACAATGCCACAAGAAATAGCTTCTTAATATCATTTAATACGCTGCTAGATATTTTCCACATTGCTGTATGGTATGGAGAGACATTAATGAAAAAATTGGAGGCATTTGACATGTGGATTTTTTTTTGAGTTGGGTTGATCGAATAAGAAATGAAACAGTTTTATCGGACAGGGTACTGAAAGAAAAAGAGATGTGGCGAATCGGCTTATGACAGGACGGGTGCTCGGGCTGCGGCGTGTAGAAGAGAGAGAGAAACAAGATCTAGGGTACAAATTTTCACGTCCTGCCATACGCGCTTCATTATTAATTAAAAAACAATGATTTAATAGTTATTTATGCACCAAAGGTGTTATTAAGATGATTACGCCTAGGGAGGTACATAATCCAACCATAGAGCCTCTGGAACGAGAGATGGATGATGGTAACACAAGTGGTACAAACAATATTTTTTTCTCGTGATTATAATATAAAACTAGAACTGAGACGTATTTACTTTTTATTTTAATGCATCTACAAAATTTATATTTGTATATTTTGTAATTTTGTATGTACCACTGGTGTTACTGAGCTAAGGCTCAGGCGCTTTTTATCTCAAACGCTTATAGAAACAGCAAAGAGCTTATTTTTCAAGCAATCCATTAGTAAGCTATATTACAATACAAAATAGTTAAAAATGAATAATAATGTCTAAAATTCATTCAAATTACATGGCCTAGGACAAATTCGTTTAAACATCCCGTGCTCGAATCGGTATCACAGGAGTGAGATGTAGTAAATTAAATACCATAATAGTTTAAAACAGTGATACTCAACTCGGGGCCTGCGGTCGCATGCGGCTCTCGGGCGTTTTTTATGCGGCTCGAATGGCTAACTAAGAATTTTTGACTTTACTACATATGTATTTATAAAATCCTAAAATTTAAAAAATACGATTATATTAGATATTTTTGTAATTTATTATAAAAATATTATTAAAAATTCCCTAATCAACAATGTCTAATTTATAATATGAAAAGGTCCGCCCCTGTGGTGTTCAGGGATTTCCCGAAGTTGACGTTGTGATGCTATGTTTGCGTTTCCAATTCATGTCAATTTGAAACCAGTTCAATTATTATATGAACATATCAATTTCATTCAGCGCTTCCGTTTACACACGTATCGTCTTTTTCAAATTTTGTCAAGTGAAGTGTGTTTCTTTTACTTATAATAATTTTAATTATAATTGATTTGCCGGGAATTTAAAACAGTGATAATGGCTGACGTGTCCTCAAAATCAAAACGTAAAATATTGACAAAAACAGACTATTTCAAGACAATTGGGAAGATGAATATTTTGTTGTACTTAACAAACACGGTTCAGCAACTTATTTGATTTGTCGAGAGAGTGTTTATTAAAGAAATATAATATTATGAGACACTATAATACAAAACACAACATGTTTAGCGATAGTTTCCCGTTTCCCAGTCGGCTCTGCATTGCGAAGAGAAAAACTATGCATCTTGAAAAGGTCGTTACAGCAGCAGCAAAATATAAAGGCAGTTTCAATGTCCCAAGATGTATCAGTGACGAGAGCGTCCTACGAAATTTGCTATTTATTAGGAAAACATATGAAGCCATTTACTGACGCTGAGATTGTAAAGGAATGCTCTATAAATGCTTCAAATATTCTATTTGAGAAGTTCAGCAATAAAACTCAGATAATATCAGAAATCAGACAACTACAACTCTGAGATACAACGTGCGTCAGGCGAATTGAAGATATTTCGAAACGTATTTTTAATCATATCATCGACGACTTGAAGAATTGTAAAAATTGGAGTTTAGCATTTGATTCAAACACTGATGTTTCATCAACTTCACAATGTTCCCTTTTTGTACGGTACTGTACTGAAGATTATGGAATTCGTGAAGATTTTCTCAAATTTCATCCGATGAAAGGACATACCAAAGGAAGTGATTACATTGATGTTATTTGTACGTTTTTGGAAAAAAAATAGCATTGAGGTTAAAAAGTTGGTATGTGTATGCACATATGGATGTCAGTCTATGACAGAGATAATATTGGGTATATTTCTCTTTTGAAAGAAAATGATATACTTAAATAATTTATCGTAGTCGTAACTATGATTTTTATTTTCTACAACAATGTATCATACTTAGGCAAAATTTTGGTCAGATGCTTTTTAAATGCATTATTTTTTTCGAATCATGAGAAAACTAATTAATATTTTTAAAAACTTTAAATGCAGAATAAAATATTTCATTATTACCCAGAGCCTAAATTCTCTTAAAATAAATGAAAAAAATTTTTTGAATGAATTGAAATTAAAAATCACAATAAATTTTCTCTGTTCTTTCACCTCTGTAACTTATTAAAATAGACATAGAAATTTTCAGGGACTTTCTGCATTTGATAATAATGTAATCTTTCACTCTGCGTTTAAATTTTTCAAAAATACTTATTAGTTTTCTCAGAATTTAAAAAAAAACAATGCATTTTTATACTGGCTTGAATTTCATTTTCAGCTGGAAATGCAATACATATATAAACTTTTCTGCAATTGCATTAAATTTTCATTTGGTCATTAGCCATATTATCTGTAACTTTTCGTTTTGTCTATAGTTTCTGACATTTTTACACAGCCTGACATTTTTTTTTATTTTACTGATTATGCCGCCCCACTTGTGATGCCGCCTGATGCGACTGCCTCGCCGTATAATAGCACGGCACGGCCTGCACCCCTGTAACTTATTAAAATAAACATTATATAAGTTTTTAGGGACTTTTGGCCATCGGTAATAATGTAATATTTTATTCTGCGTTTAAATTTTTCCAAAATTCTTATTAGTTTTTCAAGGATTAAAAAAATTAATGCATTTAAAAAGCATTTGACCGAAATTTGGCGCAAGTATTATAACACTTTTGAAATCAGTATTTTGAAAATAATATATATATATAATATTATATATATATATATATATATATATAAATATATATATATATATATATAAATATATATATATATATATATATATAAATATATATTATATATATATATACATTTGGAATTTTAAATCCGGAACATAGGATTTTTAAAACAAATACTAAGATTCTCTGCGTTACAATTAACCAGTGTAAATTTCTTTAATAACTAATATTATTATATAATATATATAAATATATATATATATATATATATATATATATATATATATATATATATATATATATAAATATATATATACATTTGGAATTTTAAATCCGGAAACATAGGATTTTTAATACAAATACTAAGATTCTCTGCGTTACAATTAACCAGTGTAAATTTCTTTATAACGTCGCGATGTTTTATAACTAATTTATTTGTTCCACTGGATTACTTCTCCTCAGCGGATTGTAGTAGCGTAGATGGCACACCGACAGTGTTGCTCCGTCTACCGATTTTTCCTGAAAGTCCGGTTTTGTGCAGATAATAAATAATGTTTTATTAAGATCAATTTTCTTTGTGTTCATTAGGTATTATTTGACTTATAAAATTTATACTTAAATACATTTATTATTCCAAATATAGTTTATAATTTCAAATTAAAAAGAGTGTAATATAATTATTTTATTTTTAAAATTCCTTTTTATTTTTAATTTTAGAAATCAACTTTTTTTCAAGCCGTTTTGGCAATAAAACATAACCATTTTTTTAGTTATAAAATATTTTCATATCTACATTTATAAATAAGTACGTTTTCGTTGAATTGACATGCGTTCTAGGTGTGTTCCGTTTTTACACTTACACTGGCAGCATCGCTTCGTGAATTGAGACTCCAGTCGAACAAATGAATTAATTATAAAACATCGCGACGTTGTATTGAAATTTACACTGGTTAATTGCACATCAAAGGATTTGAGCTGTATTAAAAATCCTATGTTCCGTAATTTTTTTTCCAAATCTGTATTATATATATATATATATATATATATAATATATATATATATATATATATATAATATATATATAATGAACCAGAAGTAATTGCTGACCACGTAAGGAAGTAAACTTTAACTTTATTGCTGCATACCCAATATTTAAAGTTTACTTTATATATATATATAAATATATATATATATAATATATATATATATTATATATATATATATATACTACTTCACTAGATTGCGGCCCGCAAGCTGTGGCGTTATGTAGTAAACACTCATTATTATCTAACCAAACAAACGTTTTTTACGATTTTCACGTCTGAACCATCAATAATGTGCCATATTTAGTGCCACATCATGAAGTCAGTTTTAAAAATATTGAATCGAAACAAATCCAATAAACCATTCTATTATTGGGTTTTTTCAATGATTTAGAAACTATTGATGTTTCATTCGAAAACTTCTCTTACTGAAACGTACTTATTAGGACTAATATTCCTAAAACTATTTCCTATCCTAAGACATTCCTCATCCTATGTAGGAAGTGTTCATTCAAGATCATTTTCTAGGAAATAGTTTGTTCTTGAAAAATATTTCAAATAATACCATAATTTCTCATGCTATTTGTATTTAAAATTAATTGCAGGTAAGCTATTAACCAAAAAGCAATAAAATAATTTATTATTATTTTTTTGTTATTGTATACAAATTACAAACCAAAAACTTTAATGAGCTAACTATAAATAAATACCTTAGTTATCGGTGTTAAAATTATCTTTTTAAAGCTAGGTCTACACTTGCAATATAATCGGAGATTACAAAATTGTTGTTAAAATAAATAGGTTAGTAAACTTCGATGGAAAAATCACAAAACTAATTATTTTTTCCAGTAGATGTTTGTGATTTATATTTGATCAAACTTCTGAGATTATTAAGAAATGCACAACAAGGAGTAAAAAGCTAAATGTAGGATATAGAAAGCTGCAAAGAGTGGAAATCTTGGAAGCAGTATTTGCTGAAGATTTGGTGCTAATTACAAAAAACCGAAAAAGTACTTCTGAAAAATTTGGAAATATGGAAAGATAGGTACTTACTAAAAACGGAATGAAAATAAATATTAACAAAATTTAAGAAACGCAGACAGTTGAAACAAGAGAAAAACGTGATAAAGAAATTGAAGGGAAAAAAAATAAAACAAATTAAAACTTTTACATACTTACGAGTAATAATAGAAGAAACATGATCTTTAGAAGCAGAAATCAATAGCAGAATAGAAAATGCTACATTTGTATCATACAACGAATAAAAAAAATATATGAAGAAAAGAAATATCACAAAATGCAAAAAATTAAAGTTTTCAAAACCTGTTCTCACTTTTGGCAGCTAATTATGGGTACTAAGGGAACGAACTGGTAATACAATCCACATTGAAGTTTATAGAATAGAGACAGCTGAGTTGGTGGTGTCATTGTACACTGAATGAAAGATACCATACCAGTCAAAAGAGTGTGGGAAGCAAAATAGTTTTCTTGTCTGGACTGATCTATCTCCGCTTATGTTGGTTAGATTTTTTAAAGAAAATATTAAGGCAAAATAAATTTTTGTTGCATCAACAGCCTCTCATTAAATTGTACACACTATTTATACACATTTATTAGAACAGAAATACTCTAGACCATTACGTAACACACATTATTTAATATTGACTTTTGCAACTAATGTGTTCATATAAAAAAACGAAAACTATTTTAAATTTTTAAAAAGTAAAACTGGAACAAACCATGAAGTGGAGATATCCAGGAGTGGCTAGTATACCTGTTGAATACAAAGCACGTGGTGTTCGTGTGTATTAAGGTATAAAAAAAGCGCTTATAAAAGCTTAAAATTTTTTATTATAAAGAAGATCTTTTCGGAATTGTATCATTCCATCATCAGTTTACTAAAAGAGAGAGTAAAAATACCAATATTAAAAACAAGAAAGTTAAAATTTGAATATACAAAAAGAACAAGTTGGTTTTTTACTACTTACATAAAAAGTTGTTGAAAAAACATTGTGTGGCCACATAAAAAACATTCGATGGACATCTGGATTTAAAAAATAATCTTCATGTTATTTATTCAGGTAAATGCAATAGACTCTTAAATTGTGTAATATTAAAAAATGAAACTGGGGGCATCTTATATGACCCCCTGTAGTTGGTGAGGTTTTATCGACTTACATTACCTCTGATCTGTGTTGGAGTCTAGGGCTAACTGATAGAAAGATGGTATGAAAAATCAGTTAGTACCCGTCAATGTCAAGTGGAATGATGTGGTAGGAGCAAAGTCATTGTGCTTAAGTTTGTGAGTAGGCAGTTTTTAGTGAAGAAATGTGTTTTGTGTGTAGTAGGATCATTAGAATGAAGAAAGAATGTGAAGTCATAAAAACTGTTAAAATTAGAAAGATTCAATATCTGGGACATTTAATGAGGGGTGAGAAGTACGTATTACTGAGGTTGATTATGCAAGGGAAGATACAAGGGAAGAGAAACCCAGGACGACGCAAAATGTCCTGGCTGAGAAATTTGAGAGAGTGGTTCGGCTGCAGCTCATTAGAATTGTTCAGAAATGCGGCCAACAAAGTTAAAATAGCGATGATGATTTCCAACCTCCGCTAGGAGAAGGAACCCGAAGAAGAAGAAGGATCATTAGCAATTTTTGGTATTTTAAAAAACTGATGGGAGAATATAAATCAATGAGTGACTGCGATGTAAAATAAATTGGTATACCAAGGTAGGGAAAATTTTTGTAATTTAAGTGGTTAAAATTAATAAATAATTTTAAATGGGATAAAAAGAATGTTAAATGTTATTACCTAATTGTTTCGTTGTATGAAATGAGTATATATAAAAGTTGGATTGTAATTTATGGAAGATGAGCGAGGAAAAGAAAAAGAAAAAAGAAATAAAAGAGAAAGCAAGAAAAGGAAATAGAAGGTGAATGTAACGATGTAAGCTGGGGATATTGAAACTGATTGTGATAAGAGCTTGATAGATGTAAAATGAATATTTATAAGAAAATGTGTATGATAGTGAGATGGCAGTTATTGGAGAGGATGGGTAGTTGGATAGCATTTTTAATATTACACAATTTAAGAGTCTATTGCATTTACCTGAATAAATAACATGAAGATTATTTTTTAAATCCAGATGTCCATCGAATGTTTTTTTATGTGGCCCACACAATGTTTTTTTCAACAACTTTTTATGTAAGTAGTAAAAAACCAACTTGTTCTTTTTGTATATTCAAATTTTAACTTTCTTGTTTTTAATATTGGTATTTTTACTCTCTCTTTTAGTAAACTGATGATGGAATGATACAATTCCGAAAAGATCTTCTTTATAATAAAAAATTTTTAAGCTTTTAGTAAGCGCTTTTTTATACCTTAATTACACACGAACACCACGTGCTTTGAAAACTATTTTATTTATTGTAGTCTGACGTATGGATTAGCAGAGAACTTTTTACACTGCCCTCGTATATTCATGCCGTTTTACTGTATGTAGTGACAGTTAAAATACATCGAATCGAAAATAAAACGGATTGCACTTTTTCCACAGCTAGCTGCAATGGTTTAAGGTCGCATGATAATGCATTTGCACATTTTTTTTTAAACACCGAGATATATTTTTGCATTAAAAAAATCGCAAGTGGAATCCTAACCTAATGGTAATTACGTACTTCCCGTTTTTTTTTTATAAATGATTATTATATCCGCGGTATTTTACGTACAACCTTGGGTGAGTCATAACGTCGACTAAATTCAATAAGCTATTTTTTATCTGGCACAAACTAAAAATAGAGGAAACTTAGTGAAAGTTAAAGAAAGATAATAAAATGTTGGTGACCTCAACATAGGACTTAATCAGAATAAGAACTGGACCTTAAAAATTAATATCATGAAAATTCGATATTTTTTATAGTTTTCGCTGAATTATGATCAGGAGAAAATATGTTGCGTGGTTTGTACTGAAAAGATCTTATTATTGATCTGATACATGCGATTTTTAAAGGTCCAAAAACCTAAAAATGCTCGATATAAAGTGGCAAAAATAAACCAAAATATACCCGAAAATACAAATAAGATATGTTAACATATTATTTTCTTTCGTCTTCTACTTTTTCTTCTCGTCTTTTTGTCTGTAATGCCTTCTACATTATCCACTTATTGTACGCACGAGAGATACCTCTAGGCATAATCAAAATGATCAACGTTCAAGGCGCATCAACCTATGTGCATTAGGGCCGCTCGGTATTACAATTTTTTTTTACATTTTTGGATACTTAATATATACAGATTTTGACATACATAGAATATTTGGTTGTATATTCCTATTGATTTGGAAAACTTAAAACTGACGAATAGACACAGTTTTCTTCTAGACACTCGCGTAGCGTTGTCGTTAGGTTACACTTTTTCCTCTCATTTGAATATGCAGGGCATTTAAGGACATATGGACACTTAAAGCTGTTTTTATTGGTGCACCAAAACCTAGGGACAGTGTTTTCTCTGTTATTTACCGACAAAATGTCTCGAAATTTGGACACGTTATTCGAAATTATGTTGCCTTTAAAATGGTGGTTTTTTACTTTTTTTATTTTTTTTTTAAACTACTGTTGAAAAATTGGATTATACTGTTTAACGTTCTATTAGAACCAAACTTTTTACGCCCACCACTTGAAGTTTTTTTTCTGTAATCGTTGATTCTTGTTTCACCTTTCTGTGTCCAGTAATAATCGAGAAAAGCGTATTCAAACTTTGAAGAAAATTGCTAAAAAATACTGAAATCTAATAGTGAAACGTGTTACTCATCTTGGCGCTTACCTTCATCGTTATCGCCTTCGTGACGTCAAATCTCATGAACGTACGGTCAGTTAATTCGTGTTAAAAACTAATTTGAATGGAGAATAATGCATTTGTTGTCGTTAAACTACCCGTCGGTCGGCACCACTGAGTAAAGATGGTCTGCCGTAAGCAGTGTGAAAAGTAAGTGATACGCCCATTTCAAAAAACCCATTTCAAAAGTGTGCTTGAACTGCTAAAACAGCCTTAAACCATTAAAACACTTACCGCACATTGGATGAACACTTCCAGTAATATGGTATTCATATGTTTAAGCGTGTATGTCCTAATCTCAATCTGTTTATTATAGTTTGGTTTTTCCTGTTGTTACACATATTCTTCCATCTTGTAACTGTTGTTTTAATGTCCATTTTAATCCAGTGATGAACATCTTTCTTATAGGTAGGTTGTCAAGTCTTCGTTGTTAACTGACGATTTGGCGACAGCATCTTCTCTTTCATTACCATGTATACTTATATGTGAAGGAATCAACATAAATTTTACAATCGCATTCTTTTGCTAAAGTTGGTACAAATGGTTCTTATCAATCTTTATCAATGGTATGAGTTCGGTAAATGGGGCCTAAGCTACTCATGGGATTTAAGGAATCTGTTATTAGGCACCTGTCTAAGTTGGCGCTCAGTGTTAGATTGCGAATAGTTCGCTCCTGTATATACTGTGCTAAAATTTGAGATTTTGTATGAAGCAGTGTATTCGTTGTGTATGAGATCACATTCCACTAATTTTTCTAATTTGGAGGCGTCACTATAAATATGTTAGTAATTCTGGTACTTATCAATCTTACTGTAAAATTGTTTAACCATAGAGGAAGCATTAAACAATCGTAAAATAGTTTCGAAACACAATTCAGATTTCTGCTTTATAATCTGAGCCTTCTAAGAATTGCAAGGCAAACAGACGTTGATAAAAGATGTTAAAAGAGACATGGGGAATCTAAAATTTGCATTCCACGACATGTCTTTTACAACTAAGCAGAAATCCTTAGCGAATTGTGTTTCTAGTACTCCCACAGAGTAAATCCGAATAAAATGAGAAAAGGCAGCAAATATTTGATTTCACGCAAACAAATCCTATGTATCTCTTGATACGTATTTCGACCTAATAAGTCTCGTCAGAAGAGCTATTCATAGGGGTTCTCAACGTGAAAAATCAATATTTTCTGCCTTCTAAGAAGCAACAATAACATGGCTTCAATACGGACGCAGTAGCGACATCTAATTAAACAATCGTAAAATAGTATCGAAATACAATTCAGATTTCTGCTTTATAATCTGAGCCTTCTAAGAATTGTAAGGCAAACAGACGTTGATAAAAGATGTTAAAAGAGACATGGGGAATCTAAAATTTTGCATTCCACGACATATCTTTTACAACTAAGCAGAAATCCTTAGCGAATTGTGTTTCTAGTACTCCCACAGAGTAAATCCGAATAAAATGAGAAAAGGCAGCAAATATTTGATTTCACGCAAACAAATCCTATGTATCTCTTGATACGTATTTCGACCTAATAGGTCTCGTCAGAAGAGCTATTCATAGGGGTTCTCAACGTGAAAAATCAATATTTTCTGCCTTTTAAGAAGCAACAATAACATGGCTTCAATACGGACGCAGTAGCGACATCTAATTAAACAATCGTAAAATAGTTTCGAAACACAATTCAGATTTCTGCTTTATAATCTGAGCCTTCTAAGAATTGCAAGGCAAACAGACGTTGATAAAAGATGTTAAAAGAGACATGGGGAATCTAAAATTTGCATTCCACGACATGTCTTTTACAACTAAGCAGAAATCCTTAGCGAATTGTGTTTCTAGTACTCCCACAGAGTAAATCCGAATAAAATGAGAAAAGGCAGCAAATATTTGATTTCACGCAAACAAATCCTATGTATCTCTTGATACGTATTTCGACCTAATAGGTCTCGTCAGAAGAGCTATTCATAGGGGTTCTCAACGTGAAAAATCAATATTTTCTGCCTTTTAAGAAGCAACAATAACATGGCTTCAATACGGACGCAGTAGCGACATCTAATTAAACAATCGTAAAATAGTTTCGAAATACAATTCAGATTTCTGCTTTATAATCTGAGCCTTCTAAGAATTGCAAGGCAAACAGACGTTGATAAAAGATGTTAAAAGAGACATGGGGAATCTAAAATTTGCATTCCACGACATGTCTTTTACAACTAAGCAGAAATCCTTAGCGAATTGTGTTTCTAGTACTCCCACAGAGTAAATCCGAATAAAATGAGAAAAGGCAGCAAATATTTGATTTCACGCAAACAAATCCTATGTATCTCTTGATACGTATTTCGACCTAATAGTCTCGTCAGAAGAGCTATTCATAGGGGTTCTCAACGTGAAAAATCAATATTTTCTGCCTTTTAAGAAGCAACAATAACATGGCTTCAATACGGACGCAGTAGCGACATCTAATTAAAACAATCGTAAAATAGTTTCGAAACACAATTCAGATTTCTGCTTTATAATCTGAGCCTTCTAAGAATTGCAAGGCAAACAGACGTTGATTAAAAGATGTTAAAAGATGTTGATTCACATCCCCAATTTTTAGTAGATAGGACTTTCATTATGTTCAAATATTGTGGACAAGATGAAGATGAATAAATATGTTGCTTAAAATTTAAATGTTTGTCAAAATTAATTCAAAAAATTTGATACAATAAACATATTCTATTTTTGTATTAAAGATTGTAAGTTCTGGAATTCTAACATTACGTTTTCTGGTGAAATGGATACATTTACTTTTCTTGGAACAAAATTTCATTCCCGATTTGATTGACCATTTTTCTAGTGCAAAAATAGTACTTT
This sequence comes from Diabrotica balteata, assembly GCA_918026665.1. Classification (NCBI taxonomy): domain Eukaryota; kingdom Metazoa; phylum Arthropoda; class Insecta; order Coleoptera; family Chrysomelidae; genus Diabrotica; species Diabrotica balteata. The sequence goes on from OU898284.1 coordinate 106,519,598, forward strand.
GTAAGGCTTGTTTAATTAGCTGAACAATTATTCAACCTGATTATAGATGAAATAATGAAAAATAGTAAGAACTAAAAAAAGATACCAAATGGAAGAAAAACAACTTAAAATAATCTGCTATTCAGATGACGCAATACTACTCTCTCAAAGTGAAGATGATTTACAAACACAAATTTAATATAACCGCCAGAAAATCTAACATGTTAATTTCCCCAAAGAAAACAAAAGGCATGGTTATTACAGCACATTTACTAAGGTGTAAATTGGGGCTGGAAGATCAAATAGTAGAACAAGTTATGTAGTTTAAATATCTAGGCATCATCTTGTAACGAATTATTTTGCCTACCACATAGGGTACTACTATAAGGGGTTGAACTTTGGAGACAGAAATTATTGGGATTCAAGATAGGGCAAGCAAAATAAACGAAACTACGGCACTCAGTTTTATTTGGATTAGCTGGATCGTGGATAAGTGAATGGCAAGGGGGTTGGATTGGGGCAACTACAAAAATGAAACAAAGGGGTACTTACATAAGTCTCTTGGAACAAACGAAACAAACAGGAAGGACTCAAGCAATTTAAAATGGACGCCGCTTCGAGGTGCCAAATTATAACGATAACTAATTGTAACTATTAAAATAACTATTAAAACTGAAAAAATATATCTTTTTAAATGAAAACGAGAGAGAGAGTTCGTTAAGAGAAATAAACAAAATGGTCTAGAAAAAAAGTTAAACATTTATTGTTGTCTCAGCACAAACAGTTTCAAAAATAGACAATACAAAGATACTATATTAATAGTCACAAAAGTAAATATAAAAATAACAAAGAGAAAACTTACTATGTCCTAGCGATTACAAACTCTAGGAGTTGGAGATACTACAAAAACTTACAAATGTTATGGATGGAGGTTACCTTCTTTAAAAACAAAACAACTAATGTCAAAAAAGTAATAAAGCTAGCTGTCATTTGTCAACATTAAATTTTACATCTGAGGACAAATAAATTGACAGCTAGGGTACACCCTAAAATTTAGAATTTTTAACCTGTATGAAAGCAATTATTGTTATTAAAAAACTGTCTTTTACTTTAAGATTTAATCACAAAAAAAGTTACCTGATTTCACCAAAATGCACTTTTACTTGTAAAATGGACCTCACTGGACCTTAGAATTTCTGGGAGAAACTGGACTGCATCAATGGTCTGGAATGACAACTATACACAAAGGTTGAAATGGCACTATAGCTTGGCTTCTTACAAAGTAGGAATAAGTACAACTGCATACAATGGTAACATTTCAAAACTCACTTTAACTGTAACTATTTATTGAACAATCAACTGCCACCAAACTATTTATTTTCCATAACAAAGAAACAATAAGGAAAAACCATTACGAATTTGAAGTAAAATTCGGATGACACTGTAAGCAACTGCTTTTGACAAACGCCTCAGCGAGAGCCAGCAATTATCTTTAAAATTCATTCGCATAACTTGGTATAAACAAAACACTTACAACGGGAACCGGAAACACAAAATATCCTATTTCTTTAAAGCACAAAAATCCAAGGCGGCTTCGAATAAAAAAAAATGCCGAGGAAATACACATCTGTAAAATATAAACAAACTCTAAAATCGTTTACATTAACTAAAACGGATGGGAACTAAACGGAAACTAGCTTGTACGGATGGGAAACGAAATACACTAAAAACATTCTTCGATGTTTTCAATATATACGAGGGGATTTCAATATATATCACGGAATTTAACAAATGTTATAATCTAGCTACTAAATGCTCACAACTGAAGTGGAAGATCAAGTGAATAGATCAAACAGAGACGAAAGCGCAGTTTGCCTGAATAAAATAATATGGAGAAATAAAAATATCTGAAAACAAATGAAAGACAGAATTTACAAAACAGTCATTAGACCAATAATGACATACGCGGCAGAAACACGACCTGATACTTCTTCTTGTAGTTCCTATTCTTTTCGGATGTTGGCGACGGTCATGGCAATCTGTATTTTGTAAACTGCGGCTCTGAAAAGAAATCCTTTCCCTTCCTGGTCCCGTTTTCCTTCTACTTTCCCTTGTATAATTAATTGCAGTAACCTATATATTTCGCTGTTCCTTATGATATGACCGAGGTATTCGATTTTGGCCGTTTTTATTGTGGTTAACAACTCTTTCCTTTTTGCATTCTTAACAAAACGTACTAGTTAGTAAAGTGGTAGGTATAGGATATCTTCAGGATTCGATAATAAAGCCACATTTCGAAAGCCCACGAAAGACTCAGTGAGAGTCCACGACTAATTTCCGTACAACAGTATAGGAAAGATATAACATCGTAGTAACCTGATTTTTATTGGTACTTGAATAGCTTAGCTACTTTTTGAAATACAGATCATTCTTTCTCTATCCTACATTTTATTTCTAGGGAATGATCCCAATTTTATCGACGTTCGTACCAAGGTAGGTATATGTTTTTACGATTTCTATATCTGTTCTATCTAGAACAGATTCTATTATGTGCTCCTTGACAACTTTCATCGTAACTGCTGATTCCAAATCGGTTGTACTACAATCATCACACTTGACAGCATTATCTCTGTCTTCGACTGTTTCATTTCCGAGCGTGGCGTAATGACAAATGAATTTAATTTTAGTTTTTCTGAAAACACAACCTTGTCATTGAGTTTAATTCGATGTATTGTAGTATAATCAAAATCGAATCTTTTTAAATGCAACGTGAGCAAATACGGAAACTTCGTGAACTTCAACCCTTTATGAGCGTCACTTCTTATTCGCAATGATACTGATTATTTTCGTCTAACATCTCTGGTTGAACGAAGGCTCTAAAAGCTTCTTCGATGCTATTATAGGCCACCGCATTTCCAAAGGGTCTTACCGGCAGAGGAATATCCAAAAATGTGTCTCTCTTGATTTTCGGTGCCACATTCGAAACGTTTGACGTAGTCTAACTTCTTTCCTTCATAGAGGTCGTTTATCAGGTTTGCCTCTTTGATGTCCTTGAATTTTTATTCTAGATCTAGAGCATCAAACATTACTCTACAGTTCTTGAATATCATGCTGATGCCAAGCATCACTATTTTGCCAACCGAAACTTGTGGTTCAGTCTGTTGTTTCGACGGCAGATTTCGAAGATGTCTGTAAGTTAAAAAAAAATTTTGCAACGGGTATAGTATTGATCTGAATTCGTTAATACCGTCAAATTTTCCAGTTGTATAGGGCGTTTCGGAACTCTGGAGTCATGTAAAGAGCCTGCAGCAAACAATTTAGGTAGCAAGTCATAACCTAGTTGACTAATCCTACGTTATTGGTAGATTCTTTATAATGGGCTTCAAAGAAGGAGGTGTCGAAGATTTGAAGAAGTCACAGTAATTCTTCAGTGTTTGGCCACTTTCATACATTTCATACATTTTGTTTTCTTAATGTTCAGTGAAAGTCCGTATCTCTGATATATAAACTGTTAGCGATACCACCGTGTCATCCGCTTATCTAATATTATTGATACATTCTCCATTTAATTCTAATTTCGGCTCCAACATCCTCTACTGCTTCTTAAAAGATTTCCTTAGAGTATATATTAAACAGCAAGGGTGACAGTATACATCCCTGTCGGACCCACGTTTTGAATTTAAATATCATTGGATTCTCCTGCCTCTGTACGGATAGACGATTTGTGATTCTATAATAGTAAAGGTTCTGAAAAAAAATTCTTAGATCACAGGTGTCTATTCCAATATTTGTTAATATCTCCATCAACTTGTGTTTTACTGTGTCGAACGCTTTTTGGTAATCAATTAAGCATCATTAAGCATTAAATGTCTACATCGTTGAAATAACACTTGTTTGTCCAAAGAGAGCCTCTCTCGTACCCACTGCATTCCGAAAACCAAACTGTGTACGGCTAATTTTTTATTCGCATAGTTTTATATTCTTTGATGTATGATTTTTAGAAATAAATTTAAAATGTGGCTCATTAAGCTGAAGGTCCGGAAATCATTGCAGGATACAGATTTTGTTTTCTTTGGTAGAACAATAAACGTTGACTTTAGCCATGATCTTGGTATTACTTGGTTTAAATATATGTCATTGATTATGTTTGTTAGTCGTTGAGTATGTCGGTGTTAGCATGGTGTTAGCTTTATTTTGAGTTCAGCATATGCATTGTTAGGTCTAGGAGCTTTGTCATCTTTTAGTTGTGATATATGCTTTTTCATTCACTGATGGGATTGGTAAGTGGTCATTACATAGTAGGACGGAAGTTGTTCAGACCTATTATCATCAAAGAGTTCTTGTATGTATTTGGTCGATATGCCTATTTCTGGATTTTTATCTGTGATGGATGTTCCCCTGTTGATCTTGCAGTTTGCTGGCTGTGTTGGATTTTTTGAAGATCAGCTGCTTGTTTGACCTTTTTCTTTGGTCTTTAGTATTTGGTTCTTATTTGTCTCTAGAATATGTTTGTATATTCTTTTGTTATTCTTTGATTTTCTTCTTTCTTCTATGAGTTGCAGTATATTCATACAACTTTTTTCTTCTCTTTATTTTTCTAGTTGATGTTCTCTCTGATCTTGTTAAAGGTGTCACTACCTGATACAGAGAGGAAAAATTAGAATAGATTACTTGATGGATTCGACCGTTACTTGATGGAAATTCATTTTATGTAACAATATCTCAAAATATGTGAAAACAACGGTTTTACAGTGTTTATTTTGTTACAGAATAGATTACATTAGAAAAAATTAGATTAGACAGTTAGACGGAAGAAAAATTGATGGTAAAACACTATGGGACAGAGATAGAAGTACATTTATACGACGTAGATGCAAGGTAGAGAACATCAAGAACTGGGTGAGAAATAGAAGAGTAGAATGGAACGATCATATAAGCCGAATGACAACAAATAGAGCAGTAAAGACGGAAAGAGACGGTTCCTCAATAGGAAACCATTCATTGAAAAAACAGACAGTATTGTTTACATAAAAAGAAGAAGAACACATACACATTTTAGATATAAAAACTGCGTAATTTAAAATTTAAATTGTTAATAAAATCAAAGTATTGAATGAAAATTATAGCACATGAACATTATTAAAAATTATTAAAGTATTATAAGAGTATAACGGCACTATTTACTCAATAATTTTATATAAAATTGGTTGGCTTCAATCGCAACCAGTAAAAAAATTTAAAAGAAGATTTAAAACAGACGTATATGTCATAATGAAACTATTGTCACTAAATCTTATCAAAACAAAATATTTGTGTTACAAAATCTTAAATATAGGTAATTGCAGGATTATTCGTCATAACGCTTTTTTATTTTTATTTTTAAGGTAAAAACCAGAACTTCAAATGGCTTCAAGATTTAAAAAGATTGCAGTAAGCGGCATAACAGGAACTATAGGAGCTGGAATTGCGACGTATTATCTTCTACGAGATGACGGCAAACAACCAGTAAGTGGGGCTTTCAATTTTATGTTTTTATTTATTTACTATTTTTCATTTTCACTATTTATTATTGGACGGCCTGTTTACAGCATTTAACGATGTACATTATACTGCTTCCTTTTGTGCACACATCTATGCCGTATCATCATTCTTCATCCAAATACATAATTTTCATCACTGTTTGATTCCAATTTTGACTTAATATTTTCTGAATTTCCCATATATTCCTTCTATTTTAGAGTTATTGAATTTTCATGTGATCATTTTATATAACTATACCACTTTTTTTTAACGTTGTTACTTGTATGTGTTTTTACCCATTAAAAAGGTTGTTAATATGTGTATTCTCACCTACACATAATCAAACTTATACAGATTGAACGAAATAAATTCGGAACATACGAAATATTATGTATTTCGGCTCAATTCTGCTGTAGGTGGTTGGCCAACAAAAGGTTGTCTAATAATTATATTATAAAAATCCAATACTTCAGCGGGCTGCTGGATTCTGAAATCATAAAAATAGAAAGCTACACATAAATCTACGATTTTATTATGCTGTCAAACCACTTATAGTCAGGAAATGAAGCATTTCACCTCGCAATTTTTTCGTCCTGCGTGGATTGACTTGAAATTTTAACAGAAGGTAGGTAATAGCCAAGGATCAAAATCTATATCGAACCAAAGTGCGCCAAAGCCTTGGGGGTGGTTGTCACCCCATCTCGGGGGTGAACATTTTTTTTTACGTTTTAACTACAGGTTTCGATTAAAAAAGTGATTCTAAACAAAAAATGTTCTATACATTTTTTTTGTAAAACTGATATTTTTCAAGTTATTCGCGATTGAAAGTAACAACTTTTAGACGAAAAAATCGACGTTTTTAATCGATTTTTCGCGAATAACTCGAAAATGGTGCATTTTATCAAAAAAATTGTGAGAGAAAAAATTTGTAGCTTTTAAAAAGACAAAAAATACAATTCATTTTTTAAAATGTTTTTGCGATATAACAGGAACCGAAATACGGCCTATCAATGTTCAGCGGTTTTCTTCAAATGCCAAATTTGAAAGATCGTCAAATGATCAAAGTCAATATCGGGAAAATGATGCATTTTTGGAAGAAAACTCACAGAACTTTTTTTAAAGAGCATAAATAGACCGATCATAAAAAAGACTCTAGCTCAAAAATTGAGTGAGTTATGATGAAAATAATGTCAATACCTCATTTTTTTACGAAAAAATCGATGAAAACAACCCCTAACCAGCCCCATAATTAAAATCGATCTTCACCCTTCTGCAATTCTCTTTGTACATGTATTGTTAATACGTCCAAGAAGTTTGACACATTTAAAATGCTTAGTTTTAGAAAAAGTACAGCATAAAGCGAGAAACGATTTACAATTTCATATTTTTTACCCTTTTTTTTAAATACCCCGAAAATACTGAATATATGAAAAAATAAAAATGTACTAAATTGTAGCTTTTTTAAAGATAAAATTTTCCTTTATTTAGATTTGTTGTACAATGAATATTTGGCGAGATATAGCCGTTTAAAGCATCGATTTACGATCAAGCACCATCTTTTTCGAGCCCTTTAAACTCACCCTATTTAAAAACCAAGGGTTCCAAAAAGATTTAATTCACAGATCCTTGTAGCTCTTAAAAACCTCTACAAAATCGTTTTTGAAGAAACACTCTATCGTTAAAAATAAAGGAAATACGTTAAAAAACCCATTATTTTTTTTTCCGGAAAATTCCATTAGTATAGACTACAGTACATTTCGGAGCATAATAATCTACAAAACCGGTATATTAGGTAGTGGGGCGTTATACATTCGAAATTTTAAGCGTTCTTATTTTGAAATCCCATACATCAGAATAAAACATGAAATGAAAATGGCAATGAAAATTAACTCTACTTGTTTGGGTGCTCAGGTGAAGGGTGCAATAATAGTCCACCAATAATTGAAGAAGATGAGGATGGAATAGATCACGATGAAGATGTAATTGATGACAAATAAAATTAATATTATAATTGTTTTACTATAAATGTAAATATTTTCAACTATTTATGTAAATGTATAAGAATATATGGTGCCTTTTTATGTTGATAAATTTCTTTGTATTTAATTCTACTTTTTTCAATTAATATCTATTAAATTAGTTTATAAAAACTGCAATGTTGTAAAGGGTGATTTTCAACAAGTTGAAAAGTTGCAAAATTTTGGCAAAAAATTGTTTTCACCTATAGCACTCATAACAATTAATTTTTAAGGTTTGAAAATGTATGAAATTGTATTTTAAAGTATAAAAAAATCACTATTTAACTAATCCAAACCAAATTTCACTCATCTTAAGATTTGTAATGTTATTTTACAATTTTTGAAAATTAGGGGTAGTTTTCACCCCTAAGAACAATCAGGGTTCATTGGCATGACATAAACTATATTCAAAAGCACGAAACTATCATTATTTATTTAATTCAAACCAAATTCAAGTTTACCCATATTCAAGTTTAATATGTTATTTTATAATTTTGACAATTAGGGGTAGTTTTCACCCCTAAGAACTTAAATCCAAATGTGGATTTAAGTATTTAACTTAAAGTTTTAAATATCCAAAAACAGTGGGTGAATTGAACTTAAATCCAAATTTTTATCCAAATCGATCCAAGGCGAAATCATTTTTTTAGAATTAGTAATTTTTTTACATTAATCTCTAACAAGGGTTGCTTTTTAAGGGTTGAAATATGATGGAACTCTATTCAAAAGTATAAAATAATCATTATTTAACTAATTCAAACCAAATCTTACCCATATTCAGGTTTAATATGTTATTTTATAATTTTTGACAATTATGGGTAGTTTTCACCCCTAAAACCCTTCAGCGCACTTCGGTTCGATATAGATTTTGATCCTTGGGCTATCACCTACCTTCTGTTAAAATTTCAACTCAATCCATGCAGGACAAAAAATTGCGAAGTTTTAACTTTTTCGAGCTTCATTTCCTGAACTATTATCGCTTCCTTTACGCA